>CM026215.1:24415001-24807501 GCA_014839995.1 Xenentodon cancila | reverse complement strand
TGTGCGCGTGTGTGTTTGTGCGCGTGTGTGTGTTTTTGTTCGCGCGTGTGTTTTTGTGCGCGTGTGTGTTTGTGCGCGCGTGTTTGTGTGTGTGTTTGTGCGCGCGTGTGTGTGTGTGTTTGTGCGCGCGTGCGTGTGTGTGTGTGTGTTTGTGCGCGCGTGTGTGTGTTTGTGCGCGCGTGTGTGTGTTTGTGCGCGCGTGTGTGTGTGTGTGTGTGTGTGTTTGTGCGCGCGTGTGTGTTTGTGCGCGCGTGTGTGTTTGTGCGCGCGTGTTTGTTTGTGAGAGTGTGTGTTTGTGAGAGAGTGTGTGTTTGTGAGAGAGTGTGTGTTTGTGAGAGTGTGTGTTTGTTAGAGATTGTGTGTGTGTCTGTGAGAGTGTGTGTGTGTTTGTTAGAGACTGTGTGTTTGTGAGAGTGTGTGTGTTTGTGAGAGGGTGTGTGTTTGTGAGCGAGTGGTGTGTGTTTGTGCGAGTGTGTGTGTGTGTCTGTGAGAGTGTGTGTGTGTTTGTGAGAGCGTGTGTTTTTGTGAGCGTGTGTGTGTGTGTTTGTGAGAGAGTGTGTGTGTTTGTGAGAGAGTGTGTGTGTCTGTGAGAGTGTGTGTGTCTGTGAGAGTGCGTGTGTGTGTTTGTGAGATAGTGTGTGTGTTTGTGAGAGAGTGTGTGTGTTTGTGAGAGAGTGTGTGTGTGTTTGTGAGCGAGCGTGTGTGTTTGTGAGAGAGTGTGTGTATTTGTGAGAGAGAGTGTGTGTTTGTGAGAGAGTGTGTGTGTTTGTGAGAGAGTGTGTGTGCGTGTTAAAGATTCGTCAGTTACACACAAGACAGACACAATGAAACATTTCTTCTAGTTTATTTTGTTGTAAAACCCAGTAAAGAGTTTAACTTCTCATTTCTAACAAAAACATGAGTCCTTGTTGTGATTGATGCACATTTACATTTATTTTTGTATAAAACTTGTATTAAAGGAGAGCACAGGGTTACAAAAACATGATAACTGGCAAACGTTAAAGCAACAACGAGTGAAACAGTCCAGGTGTTTTTCTATGTGAAGGAAGATCCAGCTGCTGGTCACAGCCGGTTTGAACCAAAGTCCTGGTGTTACGGCTGCAGACTCAAAAACCCAAAACTCAGTGTCAGACTACACTTTAAGGTCATCTTTGTCTTCACTGAACGATTTCCTCTTTAGATGACTGGAGGATGATTTAACTCTTCTGTGATTTTGCTTTGAATTCTCCTCCCGCTTCTCTGATTTGCTTCGTCTTTCATCTCCTCTCTACGAATCTGTTTCCTCTCACATCCTTTGTTTTTCATCTCATCTCCCATCTTTCTTCCTCTCTCCTTCTATTCACTCCTCTTTCATTGTGGTACTTCTTGCTCATCTTATCTCTTCTTACTTCCCACTCCTCTCTTTAGTGTTTCCTCCTTTCCTCTCTCCTCTCCTCCTCTCCATCCCTTCTTCCCTGCTGTTGACAGGAATATGAATGGACGAGTGTGTTCTGTGATGCTGATGGATGCTGGCAGCTGGGTGACATCTCAGTCTCTCCGCTCTGCTCTGACTGCTCACAGTGACTGGTCCTCTGCCACTGTGTGTGAGTGTGTGTGTGTGTGTGTGTGTGTGTGTGTGTGTGTGTGTGTGTGTGTGAGTGTGTGTGTGTGTGTGTGTGTGAGTGTGTGAGTGTGTGAGTGTGGACAGACACACTGCTGGAAGTCGTCTGTGGTTTCTTGCAGCAGACACTCGGTGTTGGAGGGTGTTTTAGCATCGCTGCAGGGCTCTCCAACTTTCTTGGTGTTCTGCAGCGTTCTCTGTGGACTTCTCCACAAAACTCTTCGCTGTTTTTAGAAGCATGGATGGTCATCATTTATGAAACGTGCTCTCAGTCCCTCCAGAATGTTGCAACGTGATACCAGAACTTACTTTCCCTGTACCATTTAGCTTTTTACCTAAATGTGCTTTGAAATTAGTATTTTATTCACCAAGCTCAACAAAAAAAGGTGTTTTTTCTTTTTTCTTTTGCCTCCATCAGCAGGCTCAGAGGCTTTATGACTATAACCAAGACACACCTGATCCAAATGATTACATCATTCCCAGACTGGTCCGTATCCTGGTGGCGAGCTGGTGGTCATCCATCCTTTTTAATCAGGTGTGTTGAAGCTGGGAAACATTTGAAACATGCAGGACAGTGGACGTCAAGGGCCGGAAATAAGGCCCCTGCTCAACAAATTTGTCATCAGTTCACATACTAGTTGGTGACATCACAATGGCTGCGCCCACTTATTATATCCATTGTTACTATGGTAACAATAGTGAGAGGATTCAGGCTGTATTATGAAACACAGAAAACTACTGATATCTGCTCTAATATGATTCTCTTGGCCATTTACCAAAAGTAATATACCATAATCAAGAAGACATCTTGACCTGTTCCTTACGAATTCCTCTGATATTGGGTACAGATGACGCAAAGATGGTTCAAGCGGTTTTCAATCACCAAAGCATGAAAACACTCCGCTCTTTAAAAGAAAGTTGTGTGCAACGGGTCTCGGCCCTATGGTCTCAGTGCACCGTCGGGAGGACCGTTCCTCCCCTCAGCTGGAGTGTGGTCAATTTCACCCTCGGTCTTGTTTTATTCCAAATAAATTACAAAATATGTTTACAGAAAACAGTTATTTCTGAGCACTGTTTCCTCACAGCAAGATTCCAGGTTCAATTCCCTGGTGGGTCTTTCTGTGTGGAGTTTGCATGTTCTCCCTGTGCTTGCGGGTTCTCTCCGGGTACTCCGGTTTCCTCCCACAGTCCAGAAACATGCATACGTAGTTGATTGGTTATTCCAAATTGCCTGTAGGTGTGAGTGAGTGTACATGGTTGTTTGACCCTGGTGACCTGTCCAGGGTTGACCTTTGCCTCTCGCCTGTAATGAGTCGGGTTAGGCTCCGGCAGACCCCCGTGACCCTGCAAAGGATAAAGCGGGTGAAGAAAATGGATGGAGGGAGGGATGGAGTTATTTTGGAATGGAATGAATACAATTACTGCCATGTGCCATGACATATGGCATAATTTTGGTACATTAATTGGTAAGATGTTATTGACTTTTTTTGTAAAGTGTTGAGGTTTTTATAAATCCGAAGAGACATGACCTTTAAAGTGTGTGCATAGGTGCAGTCAAAGGCAAATTTTCCACTGGGGACACACACTGAAGGGAAACCGCAGGCAGTGAAATGTTTTATATAAAAGTGTTTTTAAGTATCTTTCATCTAAAGACATTTTTTCACCTTGATTTTTTTGTTTATCTGGTCTCAAACTTACAGAAAATTAAAGGAAAAAATTCATTCAATTTTGGTTGAGTTGCTGTTGTTCCAAACACTTCCATGTTCTTATAAGACAGCTGACAGTTGACTGTGGAATATTTAGGAGCAAGGAAATTTCAGGACTAGATTTGTTGCACAGATGTCATCCTATCACAGTTCCATGCTGGAATTCACTGAGCTCCTGAGAGCGACACATCCTTTCACAAACAGTTGTAAAAACAGTCGGCATGCAGAGGTGCTTGATTTTATACACCTGTGGCCACGAAAGTGATTGGAACACCTGATTCTGATTATTTGGATGGGTGAGAAAATATTTTTGGCAATATAGTACAAATGGTTGGTGCTTTGTCTCAGCCTGACCTGATTACTGTCAGACCTGTAGAGCCAAGAAATCATTTAAACTGAGCTGTCGGACAACATGAAGCAGTCTTAAGGATATCAAAAAGTAACACATTGTGTCCCGAACTAAAGCAATTTAAAAACAGATGAAAAACAAAGTCATGGATGTCTGTCAGTCTGGAAAGGGTTACAAAGGCACTTCTAAGGTTTAAGGCCTTCACCAAACCACAGTGATATCATGCCAGCAGTCAAACACAGTGGTGGCAGTGTAATTGTCTGGAGCTGCTTTGCTGCGTCAGGACCTGGACGACTTGCCGTAATCAATGGAACCATAAATTCTGCCAGAAAAGCAACCAGAAAATCCTGAAGGAGAATATATCCACCTGAGATGCTGTGGTGTGACTGTAAACACGCTGTTCATGGTTGGAAACCCTTCATTGTGGCCAATGTTCCTCCACAGCAAAGACTCTGTGTCAGTTATAGCAAACGCTTGACAACCGTTGTTCACCGCCAACCACGTGTTACGTTGAGAGCATATTGCTTTTTCACAGAGGCCCAGACAGGTCTTTTTCTCTTAATAAATGAAATAATAATTTAAAAACTGCATTTTGTATTTACTTGGGTTACGTTTGTCTGATACTGAAGATTGTTTGATGATCTGAAACATCAAAGTGTGACAAAAATAAGCAAATACAGAACAAGTCTATAAGGGGACAACTGAACTGTAGCTCCGGCATTTCAATGAATCCTTTTCCTGATGTTCAAGTCGCTCATGACAATATTGGAGATGGGTGAGACACGTCATGCAGCCAGCATGCATGCTCCAGTTTGTTGACATCCACATGTCCCTCCACCCCTCCATCATCTGTAGCTGCCTCCACCTACTCAGAGTCACAGGGAGTTGCAGGAGCCTGTACCAGTGCTCTTTACGTAAAAGGCAGCGTTTCACCCTGGACGGGTCACCATTCCATTAAGACGACCACAAACTCTCACACTCACTCCTACGGTCAATTTAGACCCACCAGTGAGTCCAGCATCATGTTTTGTGGGAAAACCTGGAGACAGTCCATTCAAATGTGGAGAGAGAAAGGCCCCTGATGGGATTTAAACCAGGAACCTCGGAGCTGTGAGGCGCTGGTGCCAACTGTGGTCACAGCACATGCAAACGCAGACTGTACACGTGTCTGGCACACAGCTGAGGCGCTCAGACCCTGGAAATGAAAAGATGCAGCGTTTTATACCAAAGACATTGTCTGAGTTTTGAAACCATAAATTAAAAGTCAGAATAATCTTACTGCTTGTCCTTATTACTGTAAAGTATTTACAGTGGTTATTCAGTAGTTTTAGGATGCAAGATATTGGGCTGCTTGGGCCGAAGGTGACGTTCCTGGAGGAACATTTACTTTGGTTCCAGGCTGTAAATATGTTTATTTTTGCTGTAAAGTTGAGAATAATGAAAACGGATCGACTTACGGCGGCGGCCGTGGTGGGGAACAACGCGCGCTGTCACGTCAAGATAGATTGATCAAAATCAGATCACGATATCAGTAAAGATTTACACCCCATTCATCTGAGGTGCTAGTGGAGGTAACTGACGCCCAGCTCATGCCTGGAAAAAGGATTGGCACTGACAGGAATGACAATTGTCATGTCCTTAATATTCATTTTGAAGACGAAGAACAGAATTAAAGGACATCGAAATCTTATTATTGCATTTTAAAACTGCTTAAAAATTTAAACCACTCTACAATATTTAATACAAATATTAAGGTGTCAGAAAATAAATTCAACCAGTCAGAATCTTATTTTTGATGTACAAAATAAATAAAATAATGCAGTTACAGGTGTGGTTGTATGAGATATTATAACCATAATTTAAAACTCTTCATTTGCTGGTTAACAAATGAAAAAAGAAAACACTCCAGGTTTCAGAAAGCATAGTTAGTTTGCAGCGTGTATAAATGTCACAGGATGCAGGAAGGTGTTCATTTAAATGGACTGCACCGAAACCTTCCCGTTCATCTGCAGGAGCATCCGTGCAGCGTTTCCTCGGTAAACTTGATAAGTGTTTGTGTGCGTGGGTCAGGAAAACGCACATCTCTGCCTTCTGCTCCTGCTGCATTATTTACTTTTGTTTATTTCTGCATGTTTGTGCACGCCGGCCTCCATGCATGCCAGATAAAAAAAGCAGGCACACATGAATGCATTTCTTTGTGTATGTTCATGTTAATTTTCAGCTAAAGAGGACCAGAGAATCTTTTAATTAGGCTCAAACTGGGACTATCTCATCCATTTTGTAATTCAGCATCACTCTAAATTATCTGTGGCATTATCATTCCAGTGAAAGAAGCGTGTGTGTGTGTGTGTGTGTGTGTGTGTGTGTGTGAGAGAGAGAGAGAGAGAGAGAGACCAGACTAAAGGGTAGATAAACATACGCTTCTTGCACAGGAGCAGAATTATTCATGAGCTGTCATGAAGCATTCCTGACCACACAACACACACATAATTGAAATAACGATGCTAGAATTAGGATACTCACGTATGCACGCTCTCTCTCTCTCTCTCTCCCACACACACACACGGATGACGGTAGTAAACGGTGACTGAAGATGGTCGCTCTAATCTTTTTTGCATCCAGGGTAATTGCAGCATGGTACAGCACACTCCAAGTGAATGACTGAATCCTCTGCATCGGTCTGTCAGTGTCTCCGTAACACCCCACCAGCTCATGGATGGAACAATATCACCCATGTTTTAATATTTGCATCTATATTGTGTTTTATAATGATCAGTAGGAGGTTGATAATTAGCTTTGATTATGATTCAGGGGGTTGGGAAGCACCTTGTTTTTCTTTGCTTATCTCATTAAAGGAGTCTTATTATGCCCTTTTTACAAACTTGACACAGTTCCCTGAGGTCCTTATTGAAATGTTTGTGACAATCTTGAGGCAAAATCCTGGAGAAGGCAAAACAAAACAATCTTTTTCAAGGATGACTTTACCGCTCTCTTCAAAGCAGCTGTGTTAGTCAGACACTCAACTCAACACCTTCTCCACAGGTGTTTCCCCCTTTAAAACCGTTCTTTTGTCTTTTAAGGTAGAGTAAATGCAACATGTTGTGATGTGGAGTACGAGATTGGGAATCCGGATAATTGTATACTAATGTGTGTCTGTGACGTTGCTATAATCTGGAAACCTGAACTATGAAAAAACCTTCTCGAGTTGTACATCGACTGTGTTTACATGGACACTTGATCATAATCAGATTAAGACAAATATTCTGATTAATACACTGCTATGTAAACAGAAACCGTAATCTAATTAAGGTCATTATTAAAGAAAGAAATGATTAAACATAAAAATACTTGAAGATTATAAATACTAGATAGACACGTAGACATCCTAAATGAAATGTGACATCTCACTGGGGTTTTTGCTACGTGTTGCAGCTCCACCTGTTCTCCACCACACCTTTGCAAACCATGTAAATACACGTTTTTGACGGTGCATTTGTGCTGATTTAGTGTCGATGTTCCCCGCAGTTATGGGTCTATATGCGACTGCCACTTTCAGGTATGGGTGCATGAACGGTGACCTCATGGGCACTCGTACATCAACAAAGTCACCAAAAATAACCGTTTTAATGATCTTCTGGACATGAAGAACTTCTCTTTTCATGCATCAGTAAATTCAGTGGTTTTGAATTATTGCAGTGCCTCGTCTTGCTTTGTGGATTTACCTGCACCACGGTGATGTCACACTGGCGTACAAGTTAAGCTCCATGTAGCACGCTCTGGTCGGTCTCACCCACATTAATAACCAACCGCTGAAATCGGCTTAATTCCGTGTAGAGGGAATGAAATGGCTGGTAGTTTTGTCTTAGCTGCATTTGTCCCTGTTTCTGGAGGGGAAGCATTCCTCTGCCAGCTGAAGTAGTCTAAAACCTGTTCCCAAAATGTTACCAAACACGGGTTTGCTGGTGTTATGAAACCACAGAGCTGTGTTGAATTTTTCTTTTTCTTTTTCTCCCAGTACGAGCACTTTCAAAATATTTGCAATAAACTCTCAAAGAGTCGTGTCAGATGTGATAAAACCTTTTAGGAGGTGAAGTCAGATATATAACTCCACCCCCTCTACCAGAGGTTGTTCCTTTCTGAAAGCCTACATGGGGTTGAAGTGTTTCAAAAAAAGGGACTTTCTTGTGTGTCAAGTGGAAGGAAATTTGGTTGGTTATCGGTATGTTGGAGGCACATCAGAATCACTCAGCATCGAGCGCTGTCTCGGCGTCCTCGTATGAGCGGGATGTTTCAGCTTTGTGTTACACACTTCTGGGGTCCAGAAAATGCAGCCTGGTGTGAAGTTTGGTGGAGATAAAGATCAGCAGGCTGGATAAATCTTCTCTGATCTGGGTCTGCGATTGCACAGTACCCTGCAGAGTTGAACCCCTCCCTGAATGAGACCGAGTCGAATCAAACAGCCTTATCCCAGACTTTCTTTGAATTGGTTCTCAGTTCAGACACACAAATACTGTATATCATATATGCCTTCAAGCAAAGAAAAAATGTTTCCTTTTAACAAAGCTGCTTCCACTATTTCCTGATAAAATAAATGTTACATTTGTCAAAACACAGTATATCCCATCATTGCAAAGAACAAATGTGCATCTGAAGCTCCTGTTCATTGGGAATACAGTTGTTGTAAAGACAGTATTTCAGTGCACAATTGTAAACTCAGATGTTGGAGTAGATAAATATGGCAAAAGGCTGCATTATGTGCATAATATCCTCTTGTGGGAACCTCTTTTTTTTGCCTAATTCTTTTGAGGACTCAAATAACAGAGAGAAGACTCCTTCTGGTACGTCCCTACAAACATGTCTGTAGACGCTCTGTGTTTTGAGGAATTTCTTTAGTTGTAGTCAAGGAACTGATGAACAGATTGGTGGCGTTTCTGTCAAAGTCATTGTGATGTTTCAGCGGTCTAATTTAAAATAAATCTTAGGAAGGAACAAAAATGTAACATTTTTTCCTTAGTTTACTGACATTTACTCAAGCCTGCCAACAGTCACAATGATTGCAACACGATGGGTTGGTCACATCGATGGAATACAGAGGCCGAGACTATGAATATGAACCTTTTGGTTATGAAACTGTTGATTTATTTTGGGTTTCTGTGTTCACTATCACAGCTAACAGCAGCTCTGGGTTCAAGCAGAGTTGCTCCTCAGCAAGGAAAGTAGCTTCTGGCTGTCCTAAAAGTCGCTAGAGGTCGTTAAATGGTCATCACCTACTTCGCATAATTATTTATAATAATAATGATAAAGTCTATGCAACTTGATTGAGCAACTTTGCATATTTTCTATACTAATCTTTTTTTTTATCATTATTTATAGATTAGAATGGTTTTATGGTGTAAAACAGGTCTCTCCTGAAAATGAGACTAACTTGTATGTATAAATAAATAAACACAAAAATCATTATTATTCAATAGTGCTGGGCCAGTACAGGATCAGCTCGCGGTAGCTTTGTGCATGTGCAATTTAATTGGAGGACGTGGCAGGGTGAGCATCTCCAGTGCTGACTGGAGTAGGGTGGGGCTGCTTTGGTAGGTGGAGGGGCTCACGGATGCACCGGCTTCTCGCTAAGAAACGAGTAAAAAAAACGAAAGGCAATTAGTTAGCAAAAGTCTCCAGTAAGACCTGAAAAAGTCGCTGGATTTGTGGCTTTTTTAAAAAAAAGTAGTGACAAAGTTGTTAAGTTGGCAACACTGGGTTCAAGAGGTCAAAATCCTGTTGTGTAGATGGTTTTAATGGAGCACCAACTGTCCTAGTTCTACACTGACGCTCATGCAGAACTAGGATTGCTTGCAGTTCTGCACACTACATCTCGCTGGAAAGCTTCAAAACCGGTCCCCAGAAACCAGTGGGTCATGTGTCCGAATGTTTAATCCATTGTTTTATACAGTCTGTGGTTTTAATACAGGAGGTTCAACAGCTGCAATCCTCTCATATACCTTATGGCCTGTCACACCAGTTTTTTTTTTCATTTTGGGTGTATACATAGCATTTTCATAATGAGTTATGACTGTTGATAATGTGCACCAAGAAGTCTTCTGGCAAGGAGTATCCATCTTCACCCTTACGCTCACGCAGGTTCCAACGCGTCTCAGGCATCATCCGGGCATCAACGGCGCTGTGCCCGGGGCCTTCACCATGGCCTCCAGCATGGCCTCCACCATGGCCTCCACCATGGCCTCCACCATTGCCTCCACCGTGGCCTTCACCATGGCCTCCCCCATGGCCTTCACCATGGCCTCCACCATGGCCTCCACCATAGCCTTCACCATGGCCTCCACCATAGCCTTCACCATAGCCTTCACCATGGCCTACACCATGGCCTACACCATGTCCTTCACCATAGCCTACACCATAGCCTTCACCATAGCCTTCACCATGGCCTCCACCATAGCCTTCACCATAGCCTTCACCATGGCCTACACCATGTCCTTCACCATAGCCTTCACCATGGCCTACACCATGTCCTTCACCATGGCCTTCACCATGGCCTTCACCAAAGCCTTCACCATGGCCTCCACCATAGCCTCCACCATAGCCTTCACCATAGCCTTCACCATAGCCTTCACCATGGCCTACACCATGTCCTTCACCATTGCCTCCACCATGGCCTTCACCATTGCCTCCACCATGTCCTCCACCGTGGCCTCCACTGTGGCCTTCACCATGGCCTCCACCATGGCCTCCACCATGGCCTCCACCATTGCCTCCACCGTGGCCTTCACCATGGCCTCCCCCATGGCCTTCACCATGGCCTCCACCATGGCCTCCACCATGGCCTCCACCATGGCCTCCACCTTAGCCTTCACCATGGCCTCCACCATAGCCTTCACCATAGCCTTCACCATGGCCTACACCATGGCCTACACCATGTCCTTCACCATAGCCTACACCATAGCCTTCACCATAGCCTTCACCATGGCCTCCACCATAGCCTTCACCATAGCCTTCACCATGGCCTACACCATGTCCTTCACCATAGCCTTCACCATGGCCTACACCATGTCCTTCACCATGGCCTTCACCATGGCCTTCACCAAAGCCTTCACCATGGCCTCCACCATAGCCTCCACCATAGCCTTCACCATAGCCTTCACCATAGCCTTCACCATGGCCTACACCATGTCCTTCACCATTGCCTCCACCATGGCCTTCACCATTGCCTCCACCATGTCCTCCACCGTGGCCTCCACTGTGGCCTTCACCATGGCCTCCACCATGGCCTCCACCATGGCCTCCACCATGGCCTCCACCATTGCCTCCACCGTGGCCTTCACCATGGCCTCCCACATGGCCTTCACCATGGCCTCCACCATGGCCTCCACCATGGCCTCCACCATGGCCTCCACCATAGCCTTCACCATGGCCTCCACCATAGCCTTCACAGTGGCCTTCACAATGGCTTCCACCATAGCCTTCACCATGGCCTTCACCAAAGCCTTCACCATGGCCTCCACCATAGCCTCCACCATAGCCTTCACCATAGCCTCCACCATAGCCTCCACCATAGCCTTCACCATGGCCTCCACCATGGCCTCCACCATAGCCTTCACCATGGCCTCCACCATAGCCTTCACCATGGCCTTCACCAAAGCCTTCACCATGGCCTCCACCATAGCCTCCACCATAGCCTTCACCATAGCCTTCACCATAGCCTTCACCATGGCCTACACCATGTCCTTCACCATTGCCTCCACCATGGCCTTCACCATTGCCTCCACCATAGCCTCCACCATGTCCTCCACCGTGGCCTCCACTGTGGCCTTCACCATGGCCTCCACCATGGCCTCCACCATGGCCTCCACCATGGCCTTCACCATTGCCTCCACCATAGCCTTCACCATGGCCTCCACCATGTTCTTCACCATGGCCTCCAGCATGGCCTCCACCATGGCCTTCACCAAAGCCTTCACCATGGCCTCCACCATGTCCTTCACCACGGCCTCCACAGAGTTCCACCATAAGCCTAACTGCAGCACAGAATAGCCCCGCTTTGCTCCAGAGATGCACTCCTGTTTAAAAATCCACTCAGAAATGGAAAACAGCAGCTGGTAAAGAGAACCTGGTCACTGGTCCAGCTTTAGGAGCTGCAGCGCTTTTATTTTCTGTACTGATAATGAGCATCCGGCTGAATCTCGCTACGCTGTTCAAACTCTCTCTGTCAACTTCTCTACACATCTTCACAGTACCACGCCATCACTAGCTCGTACACGTGCCTCTCATGCATGTGCACGCTCACACACACTGAGCTCAGCCAGTTAAAGCGTCCGTGATGCTGTTATGACAAGGTGATGCTGATGTTGGAGGACACCGGGTACGTACTCTCCCCTCAGCCGTGCTGGAGCCTCCATCTCTCGGATGGACATCTGTTTACCATGGAGTCTCGAGGTGACGTGTGTGAATGAGTGTCAACGATTGCATAACTTAAGGCTCGCCCATGCAGGAGGTATGAGCTGTACGTCGTTATAAGTCAAGAAATTTTCTGCGTGCATAACATTTTTCTCCAACCTCGCCGTATTCATGGTACTCTTAACTTATGCAAAACCTGCCCATAACTTATTTGACGTATGTTGGCGTATTCACCAAATTTAAGCTCGTTAAATCGTCAAGGTGTGACAGGAAAGAGAAAAATCTGAAATCTGAAAAAATAACAAAAAACAGAACAGAGTTGCAACAGCAGAAGAAAACAACATGAAGCTTTCTGACAATAAGAAAAGTGTGGAGAAGCTTATGATGCAAAGGTGTGACATCACTTCTGAAACACCTGGAGGCAGTCTGATGGCATGGACACGCATGGATTCCAGTGGCACTGAATCGTAAGTGTTTTTACTGGCAATGTGACAGAAAAAAGCTGGATGTGTGAGAGGAAGGAAAACTACAACAGAAAGTAAGAAGAAGCAATGAGTGAGAGGGGAAGCACCAGTGAAAGGAAATATACAGCGGTGATCCAAGAAGAAGTTGTAGAAGAAAGAGAAAAAGATGGAGCAGTAAGAAGAAAAGGGAATAAAAAGAGGAAAGTAAATGAGGAAAAAGGAAGCAGGACTACAGTAAACAACCACAGAAAATGAGTGGACCAAAAGCAGCAGTGGATGTAGGAGGAGTGTAGTTTGGTATTATCCTGGACTACTTGACATTACGTCTGTCTCCACACTGTGCTAGCATTCTCTTCCTCCAATCTGCTCCTTTCTGTTAGCTTTCTCTCCTAACAAGCCCTTGTTTGCTGCTCCGTCCCTGAGGACAGCAGCAGGCTCATGTTTGAATAATGGCAGAATAAGGATGGGTAATAGCCTCCAACGGATTCAGGCATGTTTATGCATGCATGTGTGCTCAGCTGCTCTTGGTGCACCTTTCTGCCCGCTTGCGTTCTTTTGTACGGGTGAACCGAACAGCATCCAGTTTGTCTGAAAACCTAAATGTGTGGTTTCAGCTTCTTGTCACATACAGACCCCTCCAACAAATCCAGACAGCAGAAACACAGCAGAGAGAGTTCAAATGGATTCATCCAGCATATGGCAGATACAGAAAATGGATTTCAGCGCCTGTCACAACAAACAGTACTTTTCCGCTTGAGGCTCACAGAGAGACAGCTGGAGGAGGGATTGAAGATAGATGGAGGATAGTACTGAACTCCCTATGACTCTGCCACTTTGCCTTAAACATCAGCGCTCCTCTTTGAATATACAGAAATGGGCCCACACACATGCACAGACTTACAAGTGTATGCAAACACAAGCACTGAAAGCGTTTGTTGTGCTTTGTAGCCTCACTTGCATTAACAACGCTCAAAGTACAGCAGCCTGACATTAACACAAACTGCCAGCAGATGGTGCTGTTGTAGCAGAGTTACACACAATGCCAATCACGGAGCGTGAGACTGCATTTGACTCAGAAGTGAAAGTCAAAGCTCTTTATTTTACATTTACTTTTTATTGTAAAAGTAAGTTTTAGCTTCACCCTTTGGCAATCATCACCAAGTCACCAATTAGGACCCCTTTCAGACTTAGGGAGGAGCCCCCTAAGAAGGTCTATCTGGATGTGTCCAAAATGAAAACGCTGGCCTGGCTCATGACCAGGTAGCTCCCCTCCCTGCATGAATAAAGGTCATCCTGTAAAGCATGTGAAATCTCACTGGATGGTGTGGTAATAATAGCCACTGTGCAATGTGCTGACACATAAGAGCACCACAATTCATCAGAGCACTTATTCAGGAACTCTACAAATTTGTAAAAAGAGTTGACAGGAAACACAAAACTGAGGAACTGGTGACTGATCACACCAAACAACATTTCTCTGCAGGTGAGTGGCACTGTACAGCAGTGTTTCCCAACACGGGTCCTCGTGCACCCCTGTCCTGCATGTTTTAGATGTTTCCCCGCTTCATCACATCCTGATAGACATGTCCGTGTCATTAACAGACTTGTGCAGTCATTGATGATGTCCTGACAATGATCATTAATTAAAATCTAGTGTGTTGAAACAGGGAAACATCTAAAACATGCAGATCGAGGACCAGAGTTGGGAAACACTGCTGTACTTATCTACATTATAATGGGACAAATGGTGTCTACAAAAGTAAATTGTAAATAATAAGTGAAATAATTAATAAGTTAAACTCATGACATCACTGATCATCTTAGTTCAGGGGTGTCCAAAGTCAGTCCTGCAGGTCCAGTGTCATGCAGGTTTTAAATGTTTCCTTGCATCAACACACCTGATTCTCTTCATCATCAGCATGTCATCCAGGTCTGCACAAATCTTGATGTCACAGTCAATTGTATCAAGGTGTGATGAAGCAGGAAACATCTAAAACCTGCAGGACTAACTCTAACCCCTGAGGACTGACTTTGGGCACCCCTGTGTTAGTTGAAGTAGCAGTGGAGGAGGGAATTTCCATCTGGGGCGTCTGTTGTCAGGAAGTTCAGCGGTTCACAACAGCTTAGGAAAAAAACTAACATTGCCTAAGTTCGGCATGTAGCGAGTGGGTCAGTCACTTCTGCTGGTAATCATCAGGTACTCTTTTACAAGTCCTGCAGCCTCTGTGAGCAGTCAAGTTAAAGATACACGAATAAGGTTGTTGCGAGTTCTTAAATGTGTTTGTGTATGACATCAGGATAGAAACTTAGAATATTAGATTTTTCTCAAAGATTGTTTTCAGAATTTTCTAAGCTGACTCCTTTCAGGCCTGTTTTGCAAATCACCAAGTTCACAGACAAAAGCCCCTGATTGGACACTAATTGGCGAGTGATTGGTTCTTGCCAGTCAGCAATCAATGGTTATGTACGAATTTAAAGACACAAGAAAGAATCTTGCTGATTTCACCTCAACTTTTAAGTGATCTCCAACTGCACTATGGTGCTGCTGAAGTTGCAGCAGCACTAATGATCAAACTGTGTCTTTCTGTGCTTCTTGTATTGGGCTTTTTTTCTGTCAATTCTGATTTTGGAGCTGTTTACTGCATCGGTTAGTGTTGAATAACTTGTGGAAACTGAAGCATCGATCACTGCAGGACTTCTCCCGTGGGAGGCTCTGATGTGTTTGCTGAGTTAAATCCAGGTGGTATCTCTCCTTGATTTTTTTTTCCTTTCTTTTTTGGGCCAGGAAGTGTATGTTAATTTTGATTTTCCTAAAATAGACATTCGTGTTTCAAAACCTTGCACATAATGAAGACTTACAACAACATTTCTTCTGATCCTGAGTTTCAGACAGTTCTGAAGATGTGTATCCGGTGTGAATTAGGCCCAGAATACTCTGTCAGGGTCCATGCTAAAGATCATTTCTCTCACTGGCTCACTTGGCCACGTACAAGCTCTCCACTTGATAATTATTGTTGTAGCTCCATGCGCTCCCTTCCCCCCTTCTCTTTCCTAACCTCCAAAAGCCTTTCAGTCACAAGACTTTTCCTGATTTTAAGCCCCATGTTTGTTTCATCTGATGCTCTTGTGATCCAGAGGGCTTTTCCAACTTGTTTTTCCCTACATGTCATCACCCAGGTTCTTGCTTTAGTATGACGGGAATGATGGATGCTTTGAACCGATCAGCTTCTACCAAACGTCGGCTCACTTCACGGTTCTGAACACCTTTCCCACTCTGTGTTACAGCTCTCTAAACTGTTTGTTTGTACTCAGTTGTCGCATTCAAGGTGACCAAACTGCGAATGAAATATCAGTGTAGAACACTTGCTGTCAAAATCCCGACCCGGCTCCCTCTAATTTAAGTGTTTTTGAGCAGATGGGTAATAGCAGCTCCAGCTGAATTCATATAATGTTTGTGAGCTGCCATCATTGATGTGATGTTGCTGCATACATGGCAGTGCATAATTGTGTATTTGTGTGTGTCTGCTCCGAAGGCCTGTGATTGATGCTGGCAGGTGTTGCTCCCCTCACACACACACTGACATCTCATTCCCATCCGAGTCACTCAAAGCCGAGGCCTGCGGGAAGCTGGCCATCATGGGCTGAATGCTAAAGAAGGTGGGCCGTAATGCCTGCCCTGCCATCCGATAAGATGGCACGTCAATGTGTCGGAGAGGGATCAGAGCTGACGCGTCCTCACCTCGGCTGTCCGGCCCTCAGCGGCCGGGATAAAGAGAACGCAGGGGTGGCACATGACGAAGTCAACAGGAACAGGAGGCGGGAGATGAAGACGGACAACATCAGAGCGCAGACAAACATGTTGAACTTCATTGTGGGAACTTGATCTCTTTCATAAGTCCTCACGCAGTTCATGAAGTCACAGAGGAACATTCGTTCGACTTTCTCACTCTGACTCTTACGTTCGTAGTGTCAGATTATCTTCTCTGGAATCGCAGCAGGAAGATCCTCAAGCAAATGTGGAAACACTTTTCAAGTACAGTAAAATAAAAATAAAAAAACACACACATATAACACAAAAATAGTTTCAGTGTTATTGAGTTAAAATGACAACACTGAAACTATGTTACATGCTTAAATGAATAAGACATTTTATGTAAACTTAATCTCTGACTACAACTCGTCTTTTTTCAACATTGTCAAAGTGATCTTAGTGAAAACAAGCAGGTTGGGCTCAAACTGGTTGGATTCCCGGAGGGTTGATAGGAATCAGAGCAAATGGTTCTTCATAAACATGCACACCTGTCACTAATGTAAATAACGGTTTCTTCATCAATGCAACATTTTTACAGTTTCTTTTAAATGACCTTAACATCTTAAATATTTCCATGATTTAAGTCAGTTGGATTCATCTTCTCTTCCGGCTCTCGGTGAAGGCGGACGCTTTATTTCTTCTTCCGCTCCCTCACAATTTCTGCCTTGCTGCTGCTCTCTGTCCTGTGCTGTCTTTGTCAATCTATTTTGGAGCCTCTCTCTGCATATCTCTGAATTTCAACCATGGATCTGGTCGGCTGGTCTCTCAAAGCAATTAACCAAATTTTCTCAATGAGAAGACTGAGGAGAGCCTTTCCCCAACGGGACGTTTGCTGCTGGATACATAATGGAGTCCTGAAAGTGGAGGGTCGTGTGTCGTTTCTACTTTTTGGAGTTGGCGGCTATCTTGGCATAACGTCAAATCCGAAAAACGTCGGCAGCTATTCTGGTCACCGTGAGGCTGCCTGGCCTGTGTGAGGGAATATGTTGTGCTGTCAACGCTCAGACTCAGACACTGTGAGCAAAGTCGCAAACTGGATGATGGAATCGCAGGCTAGTTGTGGTTCCAAACTCATAGGTGGGAAGAAATTGGAGAAGTTGTGAGCTTGACTTGGCATAAATTTACCACAAATTCGGCTGTTTGGAGTCACCAGAGACGCACCAGAGTAACTTTAAGCAGATGGTAAGTTACTGGAGTCGGCCTGACCCAAAACAAGTGTTGTATCTGTATTGGCTCCCCTGCTGCCGGCCGTGGAAGGCTGGATATCTCAGTGTCTCCTGGATGTTATGCTGACGAGATGCTCTGCCCCCACTATCCCCTCTCCCCCACAACCCCTCTGGACCTGAATCAGAGCTCTACAGAGGCCGGTTGATAACACTCATCGCTATCAAATACTATGCTGACTATGGCTGGGGACTGAACTGGGGCAGAGTTCACAGACTTACTTACACATATATGCACACACACACATGCACACAGCTATAAACACACAGCCCTTGACTCACCATCTTCGCTGGCTCCCCTCAGGCTGAGATGGAGACATTGGCTGCAGCTTGGGAACAGGATGCGGTGTGTCCAGGACCACCACACAGGCAGGATGCAGAGCACTGGTGGGCAGCCTGGATGCTTCAGAACCAGGGGGACCTCAGGATATCAACTCCCTCTTGTGTCTGTGGTTGGTGCTCATTTATGAAACTTAACGTACACTCAAAAACAGAAAATGACAGAAAATTGCACAGATACAGAAGTAAATGTGCTTGTGGGTTAAGTTTCACCGAAGGAGGGAGACAGATTTGGCAAAAAACACAGAGGAGACCGGTAAAACACAGTTTTGTTTATTAAATATACAAATTGAATATTTAAGATACTTGTGACAAAGCACAATAGGCTTTGGCTATGTGTTGTGTCCTCAGTTACTTTAGAGAAAGTGTCAGGTGGCGAGGAGGTTCCTGGCACAGCAAGTACATGCACTGGGTTTATGTGGTTTCCGCGGGTCGGTCTGTTTAAAACTAGACCCAGCCAGTAATCATCACGGGCTGGGAAATCTTCATGGTCTCTGAAACTCTCTCCATCCTGATCCAACCGTTTCAACTCCAGAAGGGCCAGCACATCCATCATGCCTGGGCAGCATCACGCACGAGCATCACCTCACAATTTGTTTACTAGTAGTTGTCAGACTGTTTTTTCTTTTTCCTTTGTTTGGACATATATTAATGGTAATACCAAGTTTGGTAGAACCCACGAACCATACATATGCATTTTAATATAGCAACAGAGGATGTTTTTTATGTGCACATAGGTGTGTGTGAGTGTAGGACTGTGAGCTTGTCTAAGTATAGGGAGGGGGGCAGTATTAATATGTATAGAAGACATAAACACAATATACACAGAAGTATCTTTAACTGCTCGTACATATCTGAGTATACCAATATAAAGGCGACTATTAGAGACTATTTTTTTTAAAAACAGTGACATGACTCCTGACTTTGAACGGGCCCATGCCTCGTTCCAAAACGCCTCATGATCAAAACCAGTTCATGGTTCAAGGTTTCTGCTTCTGTGACGAGTAAGAGTATATTCTTACTTGCACTGCAGATGGATTGTAAACTTGACAGAGTTATATGGTATAGTTGATTTTGGCAGGTCCACACTGGAGAATTTCCCAGATTTTTCTCGCATGTGGATCTGCTTCTGTACTGCTTAACACATTTTAGGAGTACCCAGTAGCGTAGGATGCACTTTGGAAAAATGTCCCGTATATCCTACACAAAGTATTGGCGATACCAATCTCTGATACTACTAATTTCCAAGTGACCTTAGAAAATGAATTCTCCTTTTTGTTCAGGATTGTTCTCTGGTTTAAACATGCAGAACCTATTTACGCCGGGATGTTAACCTGGTATTACATAGTGACACGGTGTCCTAGGGGGCAGGAACATCTGTCTATGGGCGGAGTCAGATTAACATATTACACACCCCTCATTCAAAAAGGAGGAAAAATATGAAACTTACTGAGGTGTGATGACAATTAAACAAACTTAAGTATGTCACTTTTATTATACTGTATTCATTGTTTAAAGTTTTATTAGCCTTTTAATTGGAATTCGCTATATGAACTTTCATCTATGAACTTAAGTGTTGGAGCTGGTTTAAGGGGGACAAATAAAACAATAAAAATGCAATTTCTGTTAAGTGTGTACTGGTTGAGTGAAGTGACTATCAAATCAAATGGTGTGAATCTTAGGTGATGCCTAAGGCTGAAAAGTGGATTGTTTAGATGTGCTGGTAAAATAAAGGTGATATCGCGGTGACCAAAACATCTCACACTTTTCCTTAAGACTTGAGAAAACTATTTCAGCTTGTGGAAAAGGATAGAAGTGTATTGTTTAACAAATAAACCTTTCCTCACATTCAAAACACAGCCTTAGATAATTAATTTGTTTTCTGCAGAGGTTGGTGGTACTTAAAGCCACATTAGCAAATATTTCTAAAAGCAGGACAGACTGTGTTTTCCACAAAGTAAAACTTTACCATCTCATCATTTTTGCGCCTTTACCGGCTCAGCTACACTTTGAGATCGTGGACAAACTCTCAGATGTTTTCTTGTGAAACATGACGGGCTGAAATAGTCGGCTTGTTTTTAACGGTCAATGATGCTGGAAATGCACTGAAATTTCTAATTGCTGTTTGTTTTAATAAAAGATGACTTGAAGCACATTTTCCTGAGCTGCTGGTTGGAGTAGTTGAACCAGAACTTTTACACTTATGCGGTTTACAAAGTTGTGTTTGAAATGTGCAGGGGAGTCTTTCCTGACTTCTTTCTTGTTTTATTGCTGTTTCTTCCACCCTGATTGTCTCTCTCTTGCTGAAGTTCATCTTCAGCACCAGTGTTGGTACAAATGGACAAACGGTTTGATGGATGGGCTCAATTTTCTCCATCTGCGTGAGTGTTACAGAAGGCCAAAAGCCATGTAATTGCAGACCAATTAGCAGGGACAGAATGACTAATGCCAACGTCCTCCCATTTCCGCCCTCCTCTCTTCCACCTCCTTCACCTTCTCACGTACCTTTTTACATTTCTCGTCTGTTGTTGAACAGGCAGTTCCCCACCCCTGACTGATGTCTCACCTATTTTTTTCCCACAGGTTCTTTGTTTCAGCCCTCCTACTCTGTTCTGTGTGGCTATCTCCCTTAACCTCATCCTCCACTCCCCCCTGATGGGAGCTACAAGGGCAAAGCTGCTGAAATGGCTGCCTTTCTTTTGCGTGGTTCTATGGGTGGGTTTTTTCGCTGCCTTCACTTCAGGCTTGCTGATTGTGCTGTTTTCTTTTGTAATATGTAGATGCCGGTTATACACTTGTGCATGTTTGTCTAATAACCACATTGCAACAGGTCACAGAGTAGGAGTACATGTTGGTTTTGAAAAAGGAATTCTAAAAATGGGAGCATTGTTGAAGCTTAGGATTAGAGAGACGCTGTAATAGCTGACCTTCAAGGCCAAAATGCACTCGAACCAGAGTCTATGACGACTCATCTGCCTGCATAAGAAGATCTAAAAGGTTTCTGTTTTTGAAATTACTGCCACTAAAAATTACAAGACACATTCTGTCACTGCAGGTGAGGTTGTTTCATTTGAAACATCATTCTTGCTTCCATCCAGCTTTTAAACAAATCTGAAGAAGAAGTTGGTTTGGAGTGAATGAACTGGTGTAGTGTTATCAGCAGGTGGCGCTATGGGCTACGTTTCACATGGTTCAAACAGTCATAGTTGCAAAAAGGAAACTAAATTTAGAGGAACGTGACACAAACTAAACCAACTTCTCAGGTGTGAATAAAAACCTAGCAGAGTGTAATTATCGATCCACAGGTCTGTGGTCTGGTCAGAGGAAAACTTTGCATGACATAAGTCATCCTTGTGTATTCTTAGAGTGTGTATATAAATAAATACTTTGTCCTGGCAATTCCTCTTAACAAGCTGTGTTTGGTGGAAATAATGGCAGCGAACAGTAACTCCTTCATCTCCTGCCTTGCAGGTGGACCCTCCTCTCAGGGTGTGGCTTTAGAGGGTTTTAAAGTTATTTTTCAAGATAAACTTACTGATATGGACATAGCAGCGCACCAACAGGAGAAAACACAGCTTCTTGTGGTCATTTGTATTTGTCGCTATAACCTTTGTTGGAATTATTGATCTGTGACTCAACTGTTTCCTAAATAAATTAGCTTGAAAACATAGGAATGAAATGATGGATACACATTCAACAAGGAGCTGAGTGCTGTAACATCTATTCCTAATGTCTGAAGGAGGCAGTTTTCTTCCGTGTGAAGGTTTTGTTTGAGCATGTCCAATAATGAGGAATTCCAGGGGGAGACCATCAATGCGCTGGAGACGCTGCATCTCCCATCTGGCTCAGGAATGGCTCATTAGGAAGGGTGGAAGGGTGCTTGTTAAACTAATTAAATCAAAGGGAAAATTTAGTGACGGATATGGCAGTGAGGGATGCTGGGAAAATCAAACATTAAACTGATGACGTTATAGTCTAAATATTTTAAAAAAAGATAACACAAACAGAAGCACAATCCTGCAAAGAGTACACCATAAATCCTTGGACGTTGCAGTGGCCTAATCAACCTGCTCCCACACTGATTGTGAAACGCTGATGATGGTGGTGGTGGGCGGTGGGCGGTGGGCGGTGGGCGATGGGTGCTCGGTGCGGTCCGCCCAGTGCAGTCCAGCACATTTCCTCTGTGGCTCCAGCCCTGAGCTTTACAGCACAACTTTCAATTTTATTTGTATAGTGTCTAATACAAAGTGTCTCTTCTGAGACCCAGAACATCATCCCCAGGTGAATCTTAAAGAAACAATGGCAAGTAAACGACTTTCCTAGTTCAATAATGTTGGAGCAGTGAAGGAGGAAACAATGACACTTTCCAAGCTCGTCCTGAACTAGTTCTGGCACATAAACGTCCCTCAGGTGGAGAAAGCTCTAATTGTTGGAGGAGGAGGAACACAAGAGACTATTCAGCGTGGAGACTCGGTGTGTTAATTGTATGGTAGCTTCCATCCACCAGGGTCCGAAGGGTTCTCTCATGTAGACCCAGTGATGCTCTTCAGTGAGCGAGAGCATCGAGGGGCATTTCTGGGTTGGTCTGACGGGAGATTCAAAGCAGCAGAGCAGATGACGATGATGATGAATGTCAGGTGTGCCAACAGCTCAGGGACTTATAGGTGTTTAGAGAGAAAAATGAATAAATGAAGATAAAAAAAGAAGAGAAGTCAGTGATGACCTGACCTTAGAAGTGTAAACCATGGAGCCAAGTTTCTTCTTCATGGAGGCACAAATCAGTGACTACGAGAATTAAAAAGGCTTTTGTGTCTGTAATATATTTCAAAGAGCTCCATCAGTGAGTTCCAAGATCTTTTATGGTATTAATTAAAAAAAAAGAAAACTTTTTCACTCGAGTGAGTTTGAGATTAAAGTTTGTCTAAATGAGTAAAAAAAGTTATATGTCTTGATGTTCTGAAGTCCACCGTTGAGGGAAAATACTCCGACTGTGACATAAACCTGACCGCCTCCTGCAGGTTTTAAGGTTTAATTTTTGCACCAAAATACAAACTTTATTGTGGAGCGCTACTTTTAATGTCACCAGCTGAACCCACAACACAATGCCGGATGAGTTTCTGCTCTTGCAACGCTTGTGTCAGGCCTCTGTGCTGGTGGTCCTGCTGAGAACGCTGCTGGCGAGGCGTGGCTACCTGTGTGCTCTGCACTAACGGAGAAAGTAGATATGAGAGATGTTGATAGATGTGAAGGCCGATGATGTGAACCTGCAGTGAAAGTATGTCCTGTGAGAACAATTCAAGAGGCTGGTGCTGAGTAGATTCACTGTGGATGTAGACCTACTGTGGGGGGTGAGAACATCCTCCCCTGAATATTCTTGGACAGCGCAATGATGCAGATGAATCAGAAAGTTAAAAGCAAGATATTAAAATGAAAGCAGCTCAAAACACTCTTGTTTGTTAAGATATTGGCTTTAAGGTCTTTAAATGAAATTGGATTACGTTGTCTAGCTCTCTTGGTTTCTTGTCCCTACTTTTGTCCAGAAAAACAAAGTAACCAGGCTTCTATCCTGGTCGTCTCATGCAACAGCATATTTCTGTATTGGTCAATTATCCACCATGAAACAAGCTCACAGAGCTTCGGTTCACGTCAGGACAAAGGAGACTAACCGACTCAGAAAAGCAGATGAAAGAAAAAACGAGAGACAATGAGGAACATGTTACTGCAGAGCTAAAGAAAACAAACACAGCTAAAGTTATTCTCAGAGCCAGAGTCAAGTTTATTGTCAATTCTACCACATGTGAGATACATACAGAGAATTGAAATTACGTTACTCTCAAACCCTCGGTGCTACACAATAAATACATTTTAAACACAAAGTGCAAATTAAAGAAACAAGTTATGGCATGACGTTTGGTTTAAGTGTACAACAGTTTTTAGGTCTGATTAAAGTGACCTGGTGCAAAGTAGGCGGTCCAGTTCTGCCAAAAGTGCCTGGTGCAGATACTGAGGTCAGAGTGAGTGAGGGGGGGGCAGGGAGGGAAACGGTGGAAGAGCAGGGAGAGTGTTCAGCTTCCTGACGGCCTGGTGGATGAAACTGTCCCTCAGTCGGCTGGTTCTGACCCGGAGGGTCCGCGGCCTCCTCCCTGAAGGCAGCAGACTGAAGAGGCTGTGTGACGGGTGGGTGGGGTCTCTCACAATGCTGAGGGCTTTGCGAGTCAGACGGCTGCTGTAGATGTCCTGAAGTGAGGGGAGAGAGACACCAACCATCTTCTCAGCTGCTCTCACGACGCGTTGGAGAGACTTGCGGCAGGATGCGGTGCAGCTCCGTACCACACGGTGATGCAGCTGGTCAGGATGCTCTCGATGTAGAAGGTGTACCTGATGGAGGCGGGGCTCTGGCTCTTCGCAGTTTGCGGAGGAAGTAGAGACGCTGCTGTGCCTTCTTGGCGAGTGATGCGGTGTTAACAGTCCAGGAGAGGTCCTCTGAGATGTGGACACCCAGGAACTTGGTGCTGCTCACCCTCTCCACAGCAGCACTGTTGATGTTCAGAGGAGCATGCTGGGTGTGTTGTCTCCTGAAGTCGGCAACAATCTCCTTGGTCTTCTCCACGTTCAGGGAGAGATTGTTGTCTGCACCACTCAGCCAGGCGGCTCACTTCGCTCCTGTAGTTTGACTCATCGTTGTTGTTGATGAGACCCACCACAGTCGTGTCGTCCGCAAACTTTATGAAGAGGTTGGAGCTGTGAATCGGTGTGCAGTCGTGGGTCAGCAGGGTGAAGAGGAGGGGGCTCAGCACACATCCCTGGGGGGCCCCTGTGCTCAGTGTGATGGTGCTGGATGTGTTGCTGCCGACCTGTACTGCCTGTGGTCTCCCAGTCAGGAAGTCCAACAGCCAGTTGCACATTGAGGTGTTGATCCCCAGCTGGTCCAGTTTGTGAACAGCTGCTGGGGGATGATGGTGTTGAATGCTGAACTGAAGTCCATGAAGAGCATTCTTACATTAGCGTTTCTGGTGTCCATATGTGTGAGGGCTGTGTGGACCGGTTGGGGCGATATGCGAACTGATAAGTTTGCATATCGAGTGACAGTGAAAAGTGAACAGATTTATTTGAGAGAAACGAAGCAGAGGAGTAGATGAGCTGTAATAGGTGGGGATCAGCAGCAGACAGACAGACTGGTTGGCAGGTAGGTCAGGACTCCTGGTGGAACAGATGAGCATGGTTCAAACAGGATCAGAGCAGCAAAACATCTTCCGAAGTAACAGCAATCTAAATGTGGCCAAATGGTGTTACCACAAGGTGAATCAACAATCTGGCAATGACAGGAGAGCCAGCGCTGGAAGAAATACTGCAGCGCGAAGCTCGGTTGCTGGGGAAACGGAGGCTCGGCCACAAGACCGCAACACCACCCCCAAATGAAGCGCATTAAACCCAAAGGTGTAACTTTGCTTTGAAAATGGAAAGTGGCTTATCTTCCTCAATTTCTACATACATTTGTATTATAGTGACACAGAAACTGTAAAATTAATCTGGTTGTACTTCTGTTCTGCCAGAAAGTATAACTCTAAAATATGTACGAGAAAACCTGTCTGACTTTTTATATTAATAGATAGAAAGATCACCATCAACCAGGACTCAACGGAATCCATCCATCATTCCGTCCGTCCGTCCGTCCGTCCAAACGGAAAGACGAACTACGGGGGTCTTCTGGAGTCCATCCAGCTCTGTCTGGGTCAAAGGAGGGGTTTCACCTGGACAGGTAACCGGTCCATCACAGGACACTTGAGAACACTTTAAAAATGAAAATTAAAAAGCTTCATAGTTTACATTTTGTGTTGGATCAAAGCTGAAGTCATGTGAGTTTTGGTTCCACTGGAATTTTTTCCTTTTATTTTCTGTAACTTTGAGACCAGATAAACAAAAAAAATCAAGGTGAAAAAATGTCTTTAGATGAAAGATACTTAAAAACACTTTTATATAAAACATTTCACTGCGCTGCGGTTTCCCTTCAGTGTGTCTCTACGTATCCAGACTTCCTTGACCCCCCTCTTTAATACATCTTTTCTTTGTCCTTTTTCTTTCTGTCCTCTGACATTTAAGAAAACACAAATGCATCGACGCTGATGAGAAAGTCGGGTCATAAACCGTGTCTGAAACATTTCTGATGCCGGCCTATTTTCATTTTAATTCAGATCTATATTATTAACAATACTGCGCTCACGTCTCAAGTGCACGTTTTCCTCTCACTGTCAAGGAACCCGAGTCACCTCGCTGCTGCACATCACCAACCTGCAGATCTGAGCTTCTGCTGCTTCTGTCTCACCTTCTGTGTTTCATGCAGCTGCAGCTCATCTGATAGGAAACGGGCTGATTTATGATCATGTTCTATCATTTGTGTCTCACATTAAACCAGAGCCAGAGTTTGCCTGTTATCCATTACAGATGTGAAACGCTGCCACTTAAGGTGGACTGGATGTCATTTACACAGATTGCACATGAATATTCGGCTAACAGACGGACAACTGAATACTCACTATTAATGTGCTACCAACGTGCACCTGTAAATGATCTTTGTCATGAATCGTGTGGAGTAAGGGAAACAGAAAGGTTTAACACCTAACAATTATAACTGACACGCAAAAACGTGAACTCAATTAATAGATTCCAGTGCCAAGGAATCCAAGGAATTCTGTTTGATTGAACAAATCAAAGCACAGTGGCTTAGTGGTTAGCACTGTTGCCTCACAGCAAGAAGGCTCCTGGTTCGATTCCTGGCCTGGTGGGTCTTTCTGTGTGGAGTTTGCATGTTCTCCCCTTGCATGGTTCCAGAGTGTCCTTCTCTCTCAGATGAAAGTACATGAGCCCCCCCCCAACTCATCTGATGAAAGGATACAGGTTTCAGGTGGACCCCGTTGGTGGAAACCTGCTGAAGAATCTCAAAAGGACAGACGTTAACTCTGACACCATTGGTTTTTAATAAACTGCAGAAATCCTCTCTGTCAGCCGTCGCTGTGAAGATCAAAAGAGACGCTAACGCGTGTGCGTTTCCTGCAGAACCTGAAGCTGTTCTGTTTGTGTAGATCTGACGGTTTTGTCAGCTCTTTCTAATGAGGCAATCTTCCTCTCAAGAAGATCCACTTAAAGGTGGAAGCCGCCAGCACGGGTCGACCTGCAGTCAGGTGAGTCCGTCTGCAACAGTTCATTAGAGTTAACAGTCATTTACACCACTCAGGTCAACCACCACACATAATTGAAAAACAAAAATAGAAAAAAAAAAACAAAACTGGTGGCATACTAAAAAAACACTTTATAGCAAAAATATATTTTTGGTGCATTATGTCATATTTCAGGCTTCAAGAGGTTAACTAATCAGAATCTGACTGTTAAATATTTAATAGTAGCGTCTCCTAAATGACCAGCACAACCTCTGATTCATCATCTCAACGTCATCTACTGTCAGACTCTTCACTCAACACGCTTAGAAACAACATGTCTGCAGGATGACTTGGTCCATGTTTCCTGTTGCATCTGAAACACACTTGATTGTAACAAAACACAGTCAAATCAAAAGTCATAATCAAAAAGAAATCATCCACCCAAACAGCACAACTACAGCAGTTATGAAGACTACGGTTCTATACATTTTGTCCTGCCCAGGGATTTGCCAGGTCTTAACTTCACATTGCAGGGACAGGTCTTGCACAGGTCAGGTGATCCTGCGCAGGTCAGGTGGTCCTGCACAGGTCAGGTGATCCTGGAGAGGTCAGGTGGTCCTGCACAGGTCAGGTGATCCTGGAGAGGTCAGGTGGTCTTGCACAGGTTAGGTGGTCCTGCACAGGTCAGGTGATTCTGGAGAGGTCAGGTGATCTTTACAACACAATCCACCTCCAGGTGTAGCTCCATGACCCCCACAGGACCAGCAAGGCAAACTGTGAAGGCAAACACACATAAACCATTTCATAAACCACTCTGATAAGAAAATGTCCTTTAGTTTGTCCAGATCCACACTCGCTGGACAGTCCATTTTCAATGTCCTCCACAGCACAAGTCAAAACAGAGGAAATAAATATCAGTTCAGGAACCTGCCCCCATATTTGATCATCCACCAAGTGTCAGATGTCCTCCGGGCACCAATGAGAAGGAATGAAAAAAAGAAAAAGAAAGGAAAATGAAATGAAATGAAATAAATGAAAAAGAGAACAGACTACCAGCTACAAGCAGCACATACAGTATGGACACTTAGTGGTTTTATTTAATTGTGACTTTGTTCAGGCTTGTTGTTGTGTCTGGGTGGAGTATTTGTTCTTCTCTCTCAGGCTGAGAAACTCTTTTACTTTATTTTCAATTTACGTTTCCTGTCATTCTTAAGAAGAAAATATGACGTGATGTCATCATAAGAATGGTCACTAAAGTGTTTTCTTGATGATCCACACATCATTTCTAAGAGCCAATTTACCTGAAGTTTTCAGTATGAACTTAGGTGCCTTCAAACTTTATTCTTTTATTATTAATTATCATTATTATTCATCAGGCTTATTTTATTTGAATTCATAGCTGCTCCATTAATTCACAGATCAAAACTAATAAGTATACAATTATAAAGAATAATTATAAACTACTGTGGTCACGTGTCATTACGGATTTATTTAGTGATAATTGTTGTATTCATTCTTTCCAGTAGTGTAGTTTCTCTAATCGTCCCTTTAGATCATAATTTTTCTTATCACTGATTTGGCTATGATCAATTTTCTCAATGATTAATGATCATTTTGTTCAACCTGATGACTTAATGTTTAATTACACGCTCACGTGGCACAAACATATCAGCATATTAGTTGACATTTATGTATGGAGGAATTGATCTTTAATCCAACTCTATAAACCCAAAGCTTGTCTAAATCTAACCTTTGTCTTTCTGCGGGTCTAAAAATCTGCTCATCAGACAGATAAACTTCCACTGAGTCAGACAGACATCAGAGCGGGGAGGGAAAGAAAAAACCTTTTGGTCTTTATTGTTAAATGTTATTTCCATATTTAATTTAATTTCCATAACAACTCTGATGCAGTCCATTTCAACCCTCACTTCAACCGTCGTTTGGTAAAGGGACGTGAATCGTCAGGCGCTCCCAACGCAGGCACAAATGTCATCTCCTGCATCAGGAGTTCAGACCCATGTACTTGATTGACAGTCAGCTCAGCCAATAGCCGCTCCCGTAGCGCACTGGTCAGGTCGACTCAGGTCGACTGAACAGACGTTCAGTTTGTAAAGCTTTTCGTTCTTAAAACTCTTTGGTGTTGTTCTAATTCCTCCTAATATAGTTCAAATCAATTTAAATTCACTTTAATAACCCCTGGGGTGATTTAAATGAAAATTACTAATACATCACTTTGGTTTTTTCTTCCCTTGATTCCTTTTTTTCTACATTTTTTTTATTTTTCATTTTTCAATTTATTTTTCATTTCTCATTCTTCATTTTCGTTTTCCAATTTCATCATATCTCACATGCACTTTTCCTCCATGCTGTCCAATGTCTGGAGGAGCCTTTGTTTTTTCAACAAATTAATTAAATTCAGTTTTATTTTATTTATATAGCGTCTATTACAACACAAATTGTCTCCAGGATCTTTCCAGAAACCAGAACACAACCCCCGAGCAATTATTACATGAACAACGGCAGGTAAAAACTCCCTTTAAGAGGGAAGAAACCTGGATCAGGACCTGGATCATAAGGGGGACCCTCCTGCTGAAGACCAGCCGGGTAGAGCAGGAAAAAGGAGGTCAGAAAGTGAATTATCTATTAACTATTATCGTTAGTAGTTTTTAAAGCGAGTCTGAATCTGTAATTCCGCCCAGTCACCCGCCTTCAGCTCAAGAGCACTTACGGGCACATCGTCGGTGTTCAGCGGGGGAGGCAACTCTCGGCGCAGGCGCCGCAGACGTGCTCCCAGCCAGACCCAAAGTGAGCCTCGACATTACACGAGCCAGACCCACAGCCGGGTCTCTTTGGCCCACATAACTGTCCAGACGTCGTTCTAATTCAGACCGTAACGCTGTTGTCATCAGGTGATGGGTTATTAGACTAATTTCACACACGCACAATTGTTTAGCTCCATGTCACTCAGAATTGTCACAGTCAGACTACAATTAGGAAAGAAATTATACTTTTTTATGTGCACACAATTCTCCCAGAAATCACCATACTTATCACACAACTTTATACAAAAAGCCATCTAGAGGCACCACAAAACCCTTAGCATTTGTTTGTCCCATACTTCCCGCCACCGTGTCAACACCCCCGTCGCTGTCAGCCCAGGTTCGTTTCAGGCGCAACCTCAAAAAAGCCCACCCAGTCCCTGACTGGGACCAGCAGCTCACCTTAAGCCGCCCCTCCACCAGTTCTATAACTGATCGTGACTGATCACATCAGTCCTACACGTGGGAATCTACCAGGGATCAGTCTGCACCAATCAACCCCCCCCCGCCAAGTCCAACATGGCTAAATCACTTCCAACTGTGCATTTTCACTAGGACCTACTTAAATGAGGTTCCTGTTTCTTCTATTAAAAAAGATTCACTAAGAATATTATTGCTCGGGGGTCATGTTCTGGGTCTCTGGAAAGCGCCTAGAGACAACTTGTGTTGTAATAGACGCTATATAAATAAAATTGAATTGAATTGAATTGAATTGAATTGAATTGAATTGAATTGAATTGAATTGAATTGAATTGAATTGAATTGAATTGAATACTTCATCCCCACTATAACAGTAAGAAACCGGCAACAAAACATTAAGCTCAAAGTAAACCCGGCTGGGCGCTATTTCAGCTCAATGCATCATCAAGATTATGAAATTAATTTGACCAATACACATGGCATAACTTTAATTGAAAATAATCAAGTAACGGCCTTAATAACAAATTTGTCATCTGACATATCAGACGTCTGTGGTCTATTTTTAGTGGCTCGAGTTACCTCACAAATGGTGACAACTGTAATAACAGTATGATCTCGTTTTACATCTTGTTTCCACCATGTCAGATAGTATGAATTGTTTATTGTACAAAGCTTTAGCTCCCTCCAGACTATTGAGAATGAGGTTTTCTCCTCCTTCTAGTGTAACGTTGAGGCTTTTGAAGCACTCATACCTTTAAAGTATAGGGTTTTTGGTCTCACACCTGCACAGAACTGACATGAAATGAGAATAGACCGTCAATGTGTTGTCCTGGTAATGAAGCCTGTGTTGCCCGGTCCAACATAAGGCACGCTCCCAGTTCCGGTATCGGAGAAAACATGCAACGATAGCACTCTGGACTTCTCCTCGTTTGGGCTTGGAAAGGAGCGCTTGGTGGACCCTCCCAAGTTCAGGAGCTTTGACAAATTGGAGACAAATTGAACTGAGTCTTTTCCAGTCTCGCTCCACTTATTTATTTAATTTATTTCCAAGTTGCTTCTTCTTGATCCATTTCCTTTGCCATCCACTCGGTCTACTTGAGGGAGGCTGTCTCGACAGCTGCTACCTTGCTGCTAACGGTATCAGCTTGTGTGGATGGTCTGTGTAGGTTCTTTTATTTTTCCTGGAGTTTCTCGTTTTACAAGCAAACTTTTAATTTGACAATGACGTTAGAAACTTCTTTTCACTGTAAGAGAATTGCTGATGTGGAAAGTAGGTTTTTATGGGAAACGGGAGAGAGCTCTTATCTGTGTCTGACTCCTACGCAGCCATAACTGGAAATCCAGCTTTCCTTCTTGAACTACAAGCTGTGCTTCCCAAATCTGTTGGAGCATGTACAGAACCGCTCCCTTCCAAGAAAAACATCGTAGTCTTTTCATCGTAGCAGTTTGTCATTTTTTACCACACTAAGCTTTTCATTGTAGCTTTCCACTTTATAACGCTGTTAATATGACAGCTTTGGAGCTATGGACGCTTCATAAATAATACCACATGTCAGAAAAGCAAGTTGCCGTTTGACATTTATTAACAAGATGTAGGCTAATGCTCTGTTTTTCCACGACAAGTATTTCCTGGGACGTACAAGAAATTGTGATAAAAGAAAACAATGTTGGTGATATAAATCCAATGTGAATGAATTATACCTGTATATTGTCAAGTATAAATTCTATCATATCTCAGCAAACACATAGGCACTCCCGTGCAAACCCACTTGTCAATAATTCAGGGATTTGCTGGCAGGAATCCTACAATAAGGCACTGGTGTGAAAGCTCAAGGCCCGGTTCCTGTTTACTGTTACCATGGCACCATAAACACATGCATAACATTAAAATGTAAAAGTTGAGTTTTCAGGTTTTCACCTGTCAGTCTGACCTCTATTGCATGATCATATACCTTTAATTAAATGTTACGACATGTGTCAGTATTATTGTCAGTAACTTTTAGTGAAACACAGCCTTTGTTTCCCCTGAAAATGTGCCACACAAAATACAGATGTTGCAGTATAATTTTCAAATTACTGCAGCTGTAATTTTAGTCCTGTGTGAATAGGAAAAGGTAACTTTGTAGGAAAAGTCTAAGGCCTGGAAGTGTGATGGCCCTGCCAGTATAACCCTGCATTCATAGATTAGCTGGGACGTGAACTCTAAATGATGGCTTTTCCCAATGACCTTTTTTTTTTTGGTAGGTGTAAAATTACGTTCAGGACGGCTGCCACATCTCTGGTTATGACTACCTTCCCTGTGTTTAGCAACAGAGCCTCTATAAGGTGTTTTTAGGTGGGACCCTTATTTTCCCTGGATAAAGAAGCCGTGTTTAATGGGTGCTGGGCAGTGTAAATAGATGTTATTGCCTCCCCGGTGCCTGTAGCTGAGTTGAGGGGAGAGAAGAGGAGTCAAGAGGCGTTATCAAGTGGTACTGTTTGGTTGGCGTTCGCTGGCTTTAACAACATTGGAAGAACAGGCTGATGGAGCGCTAGGATCTGCTCTGAATAGCAACCGTGGACTGTAAAAATAATTAAGCATTAAGTCTTGTGGCCGATTAGTTTCTGTGGAACGGTCTTAAAGCCCTCTTTTTAGTCTTTTTCTTTGGTTGGAAGACACAGGATTTGCGGAGTGGCTCCTCCCCAAATCCAAATACGGCCAGTCCAGTATTCCTCTGACACTCCTGCTTGCACTTCTTTGCATTCAACTGATGGATGTCATCCTGATTGCTCCATTAAAACTGTTCTTGTCTGGTTCCTGTTGCAAGCCTTGAGATGACCACAGGTATTAAATCACTGATCTCGTAGTTCATTGAAGAACAGTGCTGTCAAAAAGACTGCTATAACCTTCCACACCTATCGCAGTATTTTATAATAGTTTCAATTATAATATGTCTCTATTCTGGGACCTCCTTAACCTCCCACGTGCACACGTGGAATGCCCGAGGCAGGAGGAGCAGCAAAGACAGACATGAGTTTGAATAATTCAGCTGCAGTTTGATCCTGTGCAGCCATAGTTTAGGTGGGTTTTAAAGCGCCTTGCACAGGAAGCAGGACAGTTTATATGCAAGCAATCGGGATGAGATTCATCAGTTAAATGTGGACATATGCCTCAGGGACAACTTAAAGTTATGCCATGTGCATTGGTCAAGTTAGTGCAAGAGTCTCTACCTTCAGACTTCCAGCTTTTATTTAAGAAGTTTCACAAAACTATGACAGTTACTATTCACGAAATACAGCCATTCAAGCAAATACCTCAATTTTAGGGAGCTAATAAGGATCAGGATAACTGACTTAAAGGAAGTTCATTAGCCAAATGAAGCTCATTCCCTCATTAGTCTGGCGCTGGTATGGAGTTTGCGTTTGACAAATGTTTGACTGCAGCTACTAATATGAAGTCCAAGGAGATCTCAATGCAGATGAAGGAGACCATCATTAGATGTGACGTAAAAGAAAAACAAATGTGTGTGTGTTTATGTATGTATATCTACTGCGAGAGAGAGGGTACGAGCATCACTGTCTACATCTACAAGAGGTGAAGAGGTGTAGATAATGTACATGAAACACCTTTGTGAATGAATATAAAAGGTTTACGGCAAAGTAAAAACTGCCTGCAACTTAAAAAACCCAGAAAAGTCGAGCGGCCGATAGTTCGGTTGAGTGGGTGCATCATGTGCAGATGCTATCAGCCTCGTGCAGGCAGTTTAGATATGAATCCCGGCCTGTGACTCTTGCTGTGTGTCTTCTCCATCTCTTTACCCCACGTTTCCTGTCAGGCCACTAGACACACAAAATCTAAAACAAACAAACAAAAAAAAAAACAAAACTGGAAAGTCAGATTAGACTCTCACCAGGAAACATGCTACAAAAAGCCTCCCATGGTCGTTCATCAAATTCTTCGGACAAATGAAATCAAAATAAACTTGAATCAGTAAAGTATTTTTTTCATCAAAGCCTCGTCCACAACGTGATGGGAGAGTAGGGTGGATGAGCATGCAGAGGCGAAGCAGGATTTACAATGTGTGTACAGCACTGGAAGCACCTACAAGGACATGCAAACAAGGTCTTTTCCGGTCACTGCCATCGGTTGGTACAGTGTGTTTTACTACATTAACAGAGGGAGTAAGATCTTGCAGAGTGCCAATGAGACTGCGAGGAAAGGGATCATGGCACTGTCAGAATATCTTTAGGAATTTCAAGAGCATAGATTTAACTTTAACGTTATCAAAGGCCGTTTGATTATGAGGGAAGAGAGGGAATTCTGCCAAACCCAGAGGAGCAGAAGAGTTTGTCCTCCACCTGGTAGGTCCAGCACATGTCACATTCAGGAGAGGTTCTCACACACGTAGAAGATCTGTGATTTACAACGATTTTCTTCTACTCCACTGACTTATTGAGATGCGCAGTGCAGGAAGGGAAGCTGGGTGAAGGCTGCTGTAGCGTCAACACATTAAATGATTAATATTGATAAAATGTCTCGTTAGTAATAATAATTAATCAGTCTGTCATCTAAAGTTGTAAATTCTCACTGAAGGTATCAAACCATGATGGAAAAACAGGCAGACAAACCGACTTAGTTACAATAATAGTGATGTGCAAATAAAGGTATTTTAATAATTTAATGGTCTAAATGATTATAGGATGGCCATAAGAACAAGTGTAATAACCAGGAGGAAACAGAATAAACAAACAAACAAAATAAAAAAATTAACAAAAAAATGTATGCATTAATGCATGAATGACAAGAATACTTAGCAGGATGTCAGAAGTGAGGAGTCTGATAAACTCTCAAATGAAAATCTGAGAATTGAAATGAAATTAAAATGATCAAACATCTTTCTATCGGCTAATTTGTAACATCAACCCCAAATCACCTGCACATCTCATAGTTATGGCAGGAGAGTGGTCCAGAGCCGCTGAGACTGCTGGTGGAGATGAAGGTGGGTTCCCCACCCAGGTGGGTTCCCAAACCAGGTGGGTTCCCAACCCAGGTGGGTTCCCAAACCAGGTGGGTTCCCAAACCAGGTGGGTTCCCAACCGAGGTGGGTTCCCAAACCAGGTGGGTTCCCCACCCAGGTGGGTTCCCAAACCAGGTGGGTTCCCAAACCAGGTGGGTTCCCAACCCAGGTTGGTTCCCAACCCAGGTGGGTTCCCAACCGAGGTGGGTTCCCAAACCAGGTGGGTTCCCAACCCCGGTGGGTTCCCAACCGGGGTTGGGTTCCCAAACCAGGTGGGTTCCCAACCGAGGTGGGTTCCCAAACCAGGTGGGTTCCCAACCCAGGTGGATTCCCAACCGGGGTTGGGTTCCCAAACCAGGTGGGTTCCCAAACCAGGTGGGTTCCCAACCCAGGTGGGTTCCCAAACCAGGTGGGTTCCCAACCCAGGTTGGTTCCCAACCCAGATTGGTTCCCAACCGGGGTTGGGTTCCCAAACCAGGTGGGTTCCCAACCGAGGTGGGTTCCCAAACCAGGTGGGTTCCCAGCCCAGGTGGGTTCCCAACCGGGGTTGGGTTCCCAAACCAGGTGGGTTCCCAAACCAGATGGGTTCCCAACCCAGGTGGGTTCCCAACCGGGGTTGGGTTCCCAAACCAGGTGGGTTCCCAACCGGGGTTGGGTTCCCAAACCAGGTGGGTTCCCAACCGAGGTGGGTTCCCAAACCAGGTGGGTTCCCAACCCAGGTGGGTTCCCAACCGGGGTTGGGTTCCCAAACAAGGTGGGTTCCCAACCCAAGTGGGTTCCCAAACCAGGTGGGTTCCCAACCCAGGTGGGTTCCCAACCGAGGTGGGTTCCCAAACCAGGTGGGTTCCCAACCCAGGCGGGTTCCCAACCGGGGTTGGGTTGCCAAACCAGGTGGGTTCCCAACCCAGGTGGGTTCCCAAACCAGGTGGGTTCCCAACCCAGGTGGGTTCCCAACCGGGGTTGGGTTCCCAAACAAGGTGGGTTCCCAACCCAAGTGGGTTCCCAAACCAGGTGGGTTCCCAAACCAGGTGGGTTCCCAACCGAGGTGGGTTCCCAAACCAGGTGGGTTCCCAACCGGGGTTGGGTTGCCAAACCAGGTGGGTTCCCAACCCAGGTGGGTTCCCAAACCAGGTGGGTTCCCCACCCAGGTGGGTTCCCCACCCAGGTGGGTTCCCAAACCAGGTGGGTTCCCAACCGAGGTGGGTTCCCAAACCAGGTGGGTTCCCAACCCAGGTGGGTTCCCAACCCAGGTGGGTTCCCAACCCAGGTGGGTTCCCAACCGAGGTGGGTTCCCAAACCAGGTGGGTTCCCAACCCAGGTTGGTTCCCAACCCAGGTGGGTTCCCAACCGGGGTTGGGTTCCCAAACCAGGTGGGTTCCTAACCGAGGTGCGTTCCCAAACCAGGTGGGTTCCCAACCCAGGTGGGTTCCCAACCGGGGTTGGGTTCCCAAACCAGGTGGGTTCCCAACCCAGGTGGGTTCCCAACCGAGTTGGGTTCCCAACCCAGGTGGGTTCCCTACCGGGGTTGGGTTCCCAAACCAGGTGGGTTCCCAACCGAGGTGGGTTCCCAAACCAGGTGGGTTCCCAACCGAGGTGGGTTCCCAAACCAGGTGGGTTCCCAACCCAGGTGGATTCCCAACCGGGGTTGGGTTCCCAAACCAGGTGGGTTCCCAAACCAGGTGGGTTCCCAACCCAGGTGGGTTCCCAAACCAGGTGGGTTCCCAACCCAGGTTGGTTCCCAACCCAGATTGGTTCCCAACCGGGGTTGGGTTCCCAAACCAGGTGGGTTCCCAACCGAGGTGGGTTCCCAAACCAGGTGGGTTCCCAGCCCAGGTGGGTTCCCAACCGGGGTTGGGTTGCCAAACCAGGTGGGTTCCCAACCCAGGTGGGTTCCCAAACCAGGTGGGTTCCCCACCCAGGTGGGTTCCCAAACCAGGTGGGTTCCCAACCGAGGTGGGTTCCCAAACCAGGTGGGTTCCCAACCCAGGTTGGTTCCCAACCCAGGTGGGTTCCCAACCGAGGTGGGTTCCCAAACCAGGTGGGTTCCCAACCCAGGTTGGTTCCCAACCCAGGTGGGTTCCCAACCGGGGTTGGGTTCCCAACCCAGGTGGGTTCCCAACCGAGGTGGGTTCCCAAACCAGGTGGGTTCCCAACCCAGGTTGGTTCCCAACCCAGGTGGGTTCCCAACCGGGGTTGGGTTCCCAAACCAGGTGGGTTCCTAACCGAGGTGCGTTCCCAAACCAGGTGGGTTCCCAACCCAGGTGGGTTCCCAACCGGGGTTGGGTTCCCAAACCAGGTGGGTTCCCAACCCAGGTGGGTTCCCAACCCAGGTTGGTTCCCAACCCAGGTGGGTTCCCAAACCAGGTGGGTTCCCAAACCAGGTGGGCTCCCAACCGAGGTGGGTTCCCAAACCAGGTGGGTTCCCAACCCAGGTGGGTTCCCAACCAAGTTGGGTTCCCAAACCAGGTGGGTTCCCAACCCAGGTGGGTTCCCAAACCAGGTGGGTTCCCAACCCAGGTGGGTTCCCAACCCAGGTGGGTTCCCAACCCAGGTGGATTCCCAAACCAGGTGGGTCCAAAGGAGCCGCCTGGCTGGCGGAGGCTGGTTGCAGGCAGATGAAAGACAGAAGGTCCAAACACCAGGACTCTCAGCTGTTTATCTTAAGGAGACTTCAGAGGGAGTCTTCACTTCTTCTTCGCAGGCTTTGTGCAGGCCCTGGATTGATCAAGTGGGTGCTGAAAAATGCAAAAATAAAAATGGAGATGATAATATTGCTGTCTGCATCCTTAACTGAAAGGACTTTCTGGATCTGAACTAGTTTTCAGATCAAAGAAAAGAATCTTGAAATTACAAAAATGTAAGGAAAGTAAAGACATTATTGGTGAGCTGAGCAAAAATTTATCAAAATATCATTTTGAATTAAATTAAATTGGTCAAAACTTCCAGGCAAAAAACAAAAATTGCTCTGGAGCGAGATTTTCCAAGGGACAGCGCCCTAAAAAGGAGGATGATTGTTTGACGTCCATGTGCTCTGATGACTGAGCTGCAAAACTGAGAGAAAAACTGACGGCGGCACTGAACTGGAGAAGACTGAACCGGTGGAAAACTCACAACTCTGACCTGAGACAAAACAACTCAACGAACAAGGAAGACATTCTATGTAAAGGAATGTCAGCTCACATTTCAAGAAACTTCATTCAGATTAAACAATGCCTTTTAAACAAGCTTATAATTAAACTTATGCAAGAAAATAAAGAATGTCGGCAAATATTGACCACATAAAGTAACAAAACAAAACATTATATAACTATATATACTATATATATTACATAAATATTAAACACAAATAACAACAGTGGCCTAGTGGTCAGCACTGTTGCCTCACAGCAAGAAGGTTCCTGATTCGATTCCCGACCTGGTGGGTCTTTCTGTGTGGAGTTTGCATGTTCTCCCCGTGCTTGCGTGGGTTCCCCGGGTACTCCGGCTCCCTCCCACAGTCCTGCATACTAGGTTAATTGACCTTTCTAAATTGCCCGTAGGTGTGAGTGTGAATGTGAGTGTGCATGGTTGTCTGTTTCGTATGTGGCGCTGTGATGGACTGGGGACCTGTCCAGGTGGACCCCTGCCTTTCACCTGCTATGCGTCGGGGTAGGCTCCGACGGACCCCCGTGACCCTGAGAAGGAGTAAGCGGGTATAGATGATGGATGGATGGACATTGGCGTACTGAATTTAAGTGAAGCCACAAACTTTAATCGACTTAAACAAAGAACTTTCTCTTTTCCAGCAGAATGAATCTCCAACAAAAGGAACGTGGCAAAAGTTTGTGCTTCATTGCAGCTTTAAATGGCCTGGTTGCCATGGCAACGCTAGTTTGGGCTTTTAGGGAGTCCTGCAATCATCGTAAATGATTCTTCTTGGTTCCATGCATCCTTTGTTTAGTAGACAGCGATAGTCACAGGCTGGTACTGAAAAACACCTGGATCTTGTTGTTAAAATGTTGATGAAATGATAAAGATGAAATGAAATGATTGTGAAAGTGATAAAAATAAACCCCATGTAAAGCTTCCAGACCCCAGGTTCGCCCCACTGCCATAAACTGGAGCAAGCACTGGAAGATGTTGAATCACAGGACCTAAAGATGGAGATAATGGGGGCTCTTAGAGCCATCCCCCCAAATATCACATCACAATTTCAGATGCTAGATAATATATACAGATGTAACAGCAGCTTCTGAAACAGCTTAAAACATATTTCAGATGTATGATGATACAGGACAGGCTGGCTGCCTTTGCTGTGATTGCTACTGAACATGAAGTCAGGAAAACACTGGATATATAATCCGTGATTGGAACGTTTGCTGAAACCAAAGGTCGAGAGTTAGACTTTATGATGACCTCAACTGTGCCGTCCAGCCAAAACACAAGTAACATAAGATGACTAAAGATGATCTGATGTAAAATGGAAACAAAGACATCAAAGTGAAAGAAAAAACAGGTCAAAGAAGGACTTAAAAGACTGACTGAAGTAAGACTTGTTTTAATATTTACTGTGAATACATGTGAATACATGTGAATACATGTGAAAACATGTGAAAACATGTGAATACATGTGAATACATGTGAATACATGTGAATACATATGAAAACATGTGAAAACATGTGAAAACATGTGAAAACATGTGAATACATGTGAAAACATGTGAATACATGTGAATACATGTGAATACATGTAAATACATGTGAAAACATGTGAAAACATGTGAAAACATGTGAATACATGTGAAAACATGTGAAAACATGTGAAAACATGTGAATACATGTGAAAACATGTGAATACATGTGAATACATGTGAATACATGTGAAAACATGTGAAAACATGTGAATACATGTGAAAACATGTGAAAACATGTGAATACATGTGAATACATGTGAAAACATGTGAAAACATGTGAATACATGTGAATACATGTGAAAACATGTGAAAACATGTGAATACATGTGAAAACATGTGAAAACATGTGAATACATGTGAAAACATGTGAATACATGTGAATACATGTGAATACATGTGAATACATATGAAAACATGTGAAAACATGTGAATACATGTGAAAACATGTGAAAACATGTGAATACATGTGAAAACATGTGAAAACATGTGAATACATGTGAAAACATGTGAATACATGTGAATACATGTGAATACATGTGAATACATATGAAAACATGTGAAAACACGTGAATACATGTGAATACATGTGAATACATGTGAATACATGTGAATACATGTGAAAACATGTGAATACATGTGAAAACATGGCAAACTTCCCCTCTCCCTCTCAATCAGTCTGCGTTGCTTTACAAATGACGATTAAATTTAAATTACCATTGCATTGTTCTAATTATTTTCAATTCAATTCAAGTTTATTTATACAGCACCTTTCAAACACAATGCAACTGGACTTGGATTCTGGGATCTGTGAGTAACATTACAGAGATGGAAGGAAGCCAGTCTTGAAACCTGTTTGATATGTAGTTTAAACGACAGGTTCTGCTCAAAGATGAGTCCAAGGTTTCTGATATTGGTGCCGGATGGCCATTATATCACATTCCTATCAGCTTTGAAACTAAGGGGGAAAAATTCCCTTGAAAGCAAATATTCTTTATAGGATCCTCAGTCCTCAAAATCCTCAAACAGCCTTTACAACTCTTTGGTCCAAATGCTTCTTTGAGATGCCGCAGTCATTCCTGCTAATCCCATCCTTTGTGTGAATCTGCAGTAACCTTTTGGAAAGTAGTTTTCCTTGTGTAGATACACAAACACAAAAATAAAGATAGTTCTTGGGACAGTTAACGCTCGTAGCCACTACTGCGTTTAGGCCTCTCCTTTTCAGCACTGGTACTACATGGGACGGATCATGAAAACACTTTGGTACATTGTGATCTCATGCTTGCTTGTTGAAATAAATTCAGACTTGTTTCGCACTAAATCCAATAAAAACGAGAATTAAAAAAAGCTAGAAAGGAGCTCGTGAGGCTTTGATGCTGCAGTTTGTACACTGGCATTTACTTTAGGTGTGTTTTGTCTCTTTCCATCCTACAGGAGACATCCGGGTTGACAGCATGTGGACTGTGAAACAGGGAAACTAATCCACCGCAGCTCTAATGATGCCATCACTTCACACCAGCAGTGTTTTGACGTCTGGAGAAGTGCTTGCATACGCAGGTATTTTATCAGGGTCACTGATCAGAAGGGCTTGATGACGATATCTGACACTGTCCTTCCTCTTCCCCCCTCTCTTTACTTCCCCTCTGCCTTTTTCCTCCCTCAGGGCTGCTGTGTCAGATTTTTGTGGCCTTCAGACTGGGATCACTCATTTACATGGACTGAATAATTCTTACGTTTATTCAAGAAATATGTTGCTCTGAGTGGGGATTTTACACACTGACTTCTAGTAAACCATACTTTACAGGAGGTTATCAATGTTTTCCTTGTGTCTGTAATGCAGGAGCCTGGAGTTTAATCACAGGAGATGCTTTTAAACGTATTAAAGACTCATAATTGTTTTAAATTAATGAACCAGTATTTGAATGCACAAAATTAGAGAAGAGAAACTGAAACTGACTGTGGTGTTGAACAAATGAATCTCTTTATTCTGTCTGCTGCCAAGGCACCGTGGCAGCTGGCTAGTTGGAGCTCCTGCTGTTGATCTGTCAGCTGGAATACTTTGTCACATTTCTTCATTTAAGACGGTGGCTCTGTAAACAAGTCAACCTGAACTCGGTTTACAAGTTCTTTCTGCTTGTTAAAAATTTTTTTTTTTCTTATTTTTTGGCTACACTTCTAGAGATGTTTATAGTGACTGGTTTTGGGGGCGGAGTCAGACAATTGAGCTGGAGTATACTTGCAGTTACCGACGTGTACATGTACTCATCTGCTGCCCAGTGTAGCACTGATCAGGTCAAGAAATCAGATGCAACGAGTCGTCAGATTTAAAGATAGAGTCGGTGTGTCATGTCGTCAATTTCACGCATCAGTAAAACCAGAGAAACAGACTATCAATGACAGACAATCTAAATGCCGTTGATTTCATATCCTAGTAACCATCCCGGATGCACTGTTTTCTTACAATGTAGGTAATTATCTAGTTTGTATTTTGATATATTTTCAATATGTTTTTATTAAAATGGATAACTTCCCTCTCCAACAGTCTCCTTGTTCAATAATTTAGTCCTTATTTCTAAACTCTGCCCCCAAGTGGAGGCTGTAGGTATCACGGCTACAGGCTGCGTAGTACTGAAACAAGAAATGCTCACAACCCAGCTGACACCCAAACGGACACAGATGCTTGGACAAACTGCAAGTATATCCCAGCCTTTACTTCACAAATCAGATAAAAGTCATCGTTTTTCAACATTTCTTTTAGCTCCAGCTTACATAAAGAATGCTTCGTGTACTCTGTTGCCGTGTTTGAGTAAGTAAATTAAAGGAAGCTCAGCACTTAAAACTATGGTGGTGCAGAAAAGAACCAGCATCGCCATCTGAAGGCTGTGGGTGTAACTACAGCATGACACAAACAACAGTGAGCGAGTATAAACATCAACAACAACGTGTCCTGCAGGTTAAAGGCCCATTTTTGTATGGCGCAGAAGACGGATGCACAGACGGACAAAAGGGTTCACCAGTCTTCTGCATCATTCATGCACGTAATTTGGTCTGTTTACATTAAAACATCACATAGTAGAAATAAAACACATGATTTAAAATGTAAACAAAAGAAAGAAAGAAGAACAATAGATAAAATCAGTGGTTAAAATATGTTGAAGCTTCAAAGTAAAACAGTGGATTTGTGTCTTTATTCAACTGCAGCTGAGAACAGGTGAGTCTTCAACCTGGACTTAAATAAACTGAGTTTCAGCTGATCTGACATGATCAGACATGTGGAGCAGAGAAGCTGAAGGAAGCTTCTCCACGTCTGGTTCTGACTCTGGGAACTTCTGTGTTGTAGCCAAGAAATTATGTTACATTACTATATACTCCTTTGTACGCTATAGCTTCTTATTTCATTTTATTGATTAGTATTTTTCTTACCAGGATCACCTTCTGTGGGAATCATTCATCACCCAGGAAAACCGGTGGAGTGGTGACATCAGTACCAGGCAAAGCAGCAGGAGATGGAAGGAGAAGCTTGCCCTGAATGAGCCGTGATCCTCTCTCTTCCATAGTCTCCAATTTCGACAAAGGTCAATCTGTATCTTGTGTCACATGCAGGCATCAGGATGAAGCTAAAGTAGCCTTTGTAGTTATGAAAACTACTGGCACTGTTGGCTGGTGCTCTCACCTGTACGTGTTTCCCATCAAGGGCCCTCACACAGTTGGGATAATTCCGACACTCCCAAAAGTCTCTCCTGCCATTCTCCCACTGGAAACACCACAAAGTCATCCTCAAGCCCAGTCCAAATAACATGGCAAACTTCTCTGATGATGCAGCACGTAGTTTCAGACCCCAGCTTATAGCTTGCTGGCTAATTCCCAAAGCAAGAAAGCGTGGGATCACAGCGAGTCGTTCAGTCTCACTCAGAGGTGCAGTGTGTGTTTCCATGTTAGATTTGAGAGGAAATGCGGCAAAGAAAGTTGTCCAAGGTCCCCGACAGACATAAAAAATATTGTAAGTGCTTGTTGTCAATTTCTCACATTGGTAACACGAGCGAGAAGCATTACCCATCCGCATGCCGCCATGCATTTGATGGTCAAACAGGCCGTCTACTGCACTGCTTCTTTGTATGTCTCTTTCTAAGAGCGTGCGCTATCATGATCTCCTCCACCGTCGTCATGCTTGCTGGCACTGCTTCTTCTTTCTCTTTTTCTTCTGGCTTTTTGGGCGGTTGTAATTAACTTTATGGTGGTGCATTTCCACCACAAACCTAAAACTGATGTCAAAACGTGGAAGTAAACTGAAATCAGCACTTCCCACTGGTGGATAAATTGACTTAACTACCAAGGCAACTTGAAAGACGCATGGAAGTATGAGGGCGGTGATGTAGGACCACACTTGAACGGATGCATGTATTTACGTATGAAAGGGAGCATAAATGGGCGTTGAGTGTAGTTGCTGCATAGAAGAATGAATCACACTTGACCAACAGCCAGAGGGATCATTTCAAAACATAAATAGGAGCTGAAACATCCACCAATCAGCTAACGAGTTCATGACTGCAGACTTAGTTTTGTAATTCTAACAAGTGTAATGAGATGAGTTTGAGTCGCATGTTTATGCCGATTAAATCTTAACAACACTGGATCTGGAGGAGGGCGTTCTGTGGATGTAGCTGGTTTGTGAAATCTTTAGAAGATGTTTATGTTTGATTTGTAAGAGATGGAGCCTGGCTGTTGGCCTGCTTTGAGCCCAAATGACAATGTGTTGTCAGTTGGAAACAACAGTTTATTATCACTCGCAGCGGAGTGTCACGAGTTTCTTGTGTCAAACAGGACCAGGCTTTCAGCTTTAGTCTTTCTTCCCATCCAGCAGCGAACTTGTTCATAAACCACTGCAAATGAAAATGCATTCACTCTGGCCTAGAAAAACAAACATCCATTAAACCATGGGCATCCAACTTTCCCCCACAACCAAAAACAAATTTCTTCAGAGAGAGCTTGAAATCAAAAGCAAATTATCTAGTAAGAAGTTCCAGCAGATCTGCAGTAAAGAAGACCGAGTCATGACAAGATGTAGCTGCTGAAAGGTGGAGGCTTTCTGAGGTATGTTTCAGCTCGTTTTTCCTTTTTTCTTGGCAAAGCCGTCAATAAAAGATAGCTCTGACTCCACTGATATTTGACTGAACCATCCAAAATCAAGCTGTCAGAGCGCTGATAAGGTCAGGAGTCTTCTATGTGCTTTGAAAACAAGCCAGTGTGGTGGTGTGAGGGGGTTCAGAAGACCTTCCACAGATGACACAAGCGTTTATTCTGTTCCTTCAGGCTGAGTTTATTATGTGATGAGTAGAAATTGGACCCAACAAACAGGTGGGTGATAACAAATAGTTTATTTGTTTCTTTGAGGAGCCAAGGGGGTGTGGGATCGGGGCTGGTAGTGTCAAAGGATGGGGACAACAGACCAGGAAAACAAGATGACCCTAGGAGCAGGTGAGCAGACGATGTTCCAGACGGACAGGCAGGATAATATCTGACAGGACGAAATCAAACAGGAATTAGCGTGTGGTACATACAAACTAGTGCAAACTATATTGGAGCCGGCGAGAACTAACTTGAAGGCAACGACAATCTGGCGCTGACTGCAAGTATGAGGTGGCTTCTTGTAGGGAAGGTGATTAGATCAGGCGCAGGCGCAGGCGCAGGCGCAGGCGCAGGCGCAGGCGCAGGCGCAGGCGCAGGCGCAGGCGCAGGCGCAGGCGCAGGCGCAGGCGCAGGCGCAGGCGCAGGTGCACACAGGCAGGGACACACCCCTCAAATCTGAACAGAGTTTTATTCACTTAAACTGATATCTAGTCTCGTAGATATTTGTCAAATTAGTCCTCACAGCTTCATAAATAAAAAAAAGTATGTTTTACTATGAAGTTGAGTGAAGTTTTTAGTTAAAAAAAATCCTTTAGAAAGCTGCGATCTCTTTCTTGCAGGGTTTTCTATTTACCTCTGAAAAACCCGCATGCCTTGAACACAATGTTTCTAACAACCACCTGCTGGTGTATGGATTGTAATCAGGAATGGTATGGATCGATTTGGAAGCACTCAGAGCCTTTAATCGTGTGCTTAGGAGGACGTATAATTAGAGAGAATTTCAGAGAAATCACTTGAACAGTTTCCAGGAAAAATGGCTAAGAAAATGACTCCCATAGATGACAATTTCTGGCGTTACTCTGACAGATCTTACACTTGGCTAACTGCTGTTCTCTCACCTCTCGTGGTGTGGTCAAAGGTATTAGATGATTTTTTTCTTCATCTTGTGCATCTTTCTCCTCTCCTGCTGTGTATCTGTCTTCTGTGCTGCAGCAGACATGGAAGGCTGAAACAAGGAAAATGTGTGTGATGTTCATGTCTTTGACCATGCACGTCAACATCACCAGTCCACTGAAACTGCACATTTGCACATGTGCCACATGAAATTAGTGCATGTTTGTGTACGTGTGTGTGTCCGTGCACCAGTAGGTGTGTAGGATGTACAGTGAAGTGCTGTGGCAGATGAACACACACACACACACACACACACACACACACACACACACACACACACACACACACACACACACATACGCACACACGCACACACACACACACACACACACACACACACACACACACACACACACACACACACACCCCTTAATGACAAGCCATGAAGGACCCGAATCCACGAACATTTTTACGTTTTCAAAATAGTTTATAGAAAAGCTTCAGCTGAGTACTGAGTAAGTGCATATGTAACAAGAAGAGTACTAGTAAAAGTACTCAGTTACTTAATCTACTCTTAAACATGAGGCTATCTATCTATCTATCTATCTATCTATCTATCTATCTATCTATCTATCTATCTATCTATCTATCTATCTATCTATCTATCTATCTATCTATCTATCTATCTATCTATCTATCTATCTATCTATCTATCTATCTATCTATCTATCTATCTATCTATCTATCTATCTATCTATCTATCTATCTATCTATCTGTCTGTCTGTCTGTCTGTCTGTCTGTCTGTCTGTCTGTCTGTCTGTCTGTCTGTCTGTCTGTCTGTCTGTCTGTCTGTCTGTCTGTCTGTCTGTCTGTCTGTCTATCACACATTTGTTTTCTTTTATAAAACTGGAGTCTGTTTACATTGGCATTTGAACTTATCACTGTATTATACACTTAATTAACCATCTCCACGGTTACCTCTGTGAAACTGGAGAGTCTAAGAACCTGCTGGACCGGCTCCTGAGTGATCCAACAGACACAAATCTGTTCGGAGCCAGATGTGACATTCCTGAAGAGAAGCATGTTTGATCATTCTCGCAGCGCTGAATGTTTTTCCCAGCATATGTCCAATTATTGAATGTTTGCTCGCCAACTGCAAAAAAGAAGGAAACCACCAACAGCCCAGGACTCAAATCTTCTTTTAGATGAAAGAAAGGGGTCTAACGGAGGTAAACCAAGAGAATACTTGGTCAAATTATCACTTTAGTTTGAAAGAAGCATGAAAGATTGCTGAACTTTATTGTTTATAAGGCAGATGGCATCAACGGCCAGGACTGACATTGGCTGTGTCTGGTGATTGATGACCATGCCAAGTCAATGAAAGGCTGTTTAATCATCATAAACTATCTAACACAGAAGAAGCACTTCATTTCTAATGAGTGTCCCTTATGGCGCTAAATATTTAAATGATGCCTTTATGCTGCTGAGCTTTGAATGTCACAGACTCCAGAGAGACCTGGTCGTCAACGAATCCACGGCGAAGCCTCCCAGTCTCAGGAAAAAGAAAAAAAGAAGAGATAATCTGCTCATCGGAGAGCCGCAGTTCCGAAAGCTTCACACCGTTTACCCACAAATGAATTTGTCAGGACTGACTGATTTTATTGATTGTTGGGCTGCAGACGAGGAATTTTATTGAATGTGAGTCGGTGATAGTGAGGAAGAGGAGGGGCGGCGGTGTCAGAGAAAGAGACATTACTGGCTGTGACAGCTCCATGAAGAGGAGAGATTTGCAGAAGAAGACGGAGAAAAGCAGACAAGAGTGGAACTGACAGCCGGCAATCCGCTTCAGTTTGGAGCAGGGAGCCTGCTCGGAATGACGCGCAGACCGCGCTCCTTGACATCAGCGACGCACAGGGCTGTTGGCGCACACAACACTAATTTGGTCTGTCAAAACAAGTGCATGGACAATTATAAAAGCTGGTGATGGCAAGCCAGACGGTGCAATACCTCTGCCGTCATGTCTGTTAATGAAATTGAAGCTGCTGATCGTCATGTGAAACGACTTGTTCAGAAAACGGCAGCAGCAAGGAGTGATTTCTGATTTTTCCCTCCCGTTTAAAGCATAACATACAACCCCGATTCCAGAAACGGGGATGCTGTGTAAAACGTAAATAACAGCTGAATGCAACAACTCTCAAGTCTAATAAAATCACATTTTATTCTCTATAGCACATAGAAAAAATACCAAATCCTCAAGCTGAGGAAGCGTACCATCCGAACAGTTTCCTCTTTTCCTCGGTCCATGTTAAATGAGTTTTAGTGCATGTGGACAGTGAGTTTCCATTACCAAATCTGTAATGGAAATGCCCATAATTACAAAACAAAAAACAAAAACTAAAGTGAACACACTTTTTTTACACTTTCTATGGTGGTGTGGATAGTCCAGTTTATTGCAAAAGTGTAATAAAAACACTTTTCACATGCACGTCTCTGGCAGCGCTGCATGTGACGTAGTCGGTCAATCACGTCATCAAAATCTAGTTACCAGCTGTTTTTGGCCTCATTAATACGGAGGAGTTGTGCTATTACACCACACAATTTTCTTTGTCTTCTTTGTCTTGAAAAGAAGTCTCCCAGGATGAGAGAAAGAAGGCATTATTTAATTGGCGGAAACCCTGCGTTTAACACGCGTGTTCTAGCATGCCCTTTTTTACATTGAGGGACCCGGGGTGGCCATAAACCGGCGTGTGTCCGGAACTATGAAGGATGGTCCAATGTTTCAACAACTGGCCACAAAAGTGACAAACCCGAGGCTTTGCAAGAAGAAAAACCCAGTCATCCTGATGTTTCATCATCCTCAATTTCAAAAAACTACACCTGTCTTAAGACGTATTTCATCCTGCTAATGTAGGGATAAAACGTCATTTTACTCGCCCACACATCTTACGTTATGTTACGTGGATAACGCCTCCCGACTCGACTCCCGCGGCACCGTGTCACAGTTTCTGAAATGTCGATTTCGTTTTCTGGAAATCCTCCTGGTGTCGTTTCTGGATCATGTTTACATATTTCTTCTTTGCATGACGGAGCTTTCATTTGCATTTGTCGATGACAGACGGTTTTCCTGTACAGTGATTTCCATGACAGTCATGACAGTCATGACGTTTTTATTGCATTGCTCCATCGGTGCCTGAAGTTCACCGGCTTCGATTGTCAATCTTGTTCCCCACACAGAGATTTAAGATTTAATCCACAGTTTTATTCTGAAATCATTACACAATTAAACCTCTGCCTCTCTAAGAAAATCTTTTTCAATGACATTTTGACCGTCGATTTTTTTGACTTTTCAGGTCTTTCTGGCACGTGTAGTAATTTCAGCCAGTCTAACTGGTGGATTTCAGACTTCAGCACTTCCTGAACTGAATGAAGGCATTCACACGGACTGGGTGGTGAGAAGAAGATGTCCAAAAACTGTCCAAAAGTCTAAGTAAAAGCTCCCCAGATAGGAGGCACATTTGGGTCTAATCTGGACCATCTCTGGATATGTGGCTCAGTTTCAGCGTTGGCAAGTGACATTGGACCAAACATGAGCGTTATAAGCAGGACCGAACTTGGATATGTTTTCTATGGCCCAGATGTGATAAAATGTCATAAACAGCTTTTTATATTTGGGTCCAATGAGGCCAAACTGTTATGAGATGACTTGGTACTTGCAATGGTAATGGTATTCTATGCTGTAAAGTTCTTCTTTCCAAAACCAGAATCTGATCATAAATGCCGGATCCTGCTGGAAAACATCGACCTTTGAAGGGAAGACCACGTTGTTTGATGGACTTGGAAGTTTTTACTGAGGCTGAAGTAGCTGCATAAGGTGGTTATGTCTGATTTGAATTCAATTCAATCCATTTTACTTAAAGTGCATTTGAGGTTCTCTTTTGCTTCAGTTTGAAAACAGCATTGTTATTTACCTTGTTTGTTCCACTACTCAAGCTTTAAGTTCACTCATATTGTGCAGCAACTGTAAAGAGTGTGCTGCTAAAGCATCCAGTCATCCAGGGTATGAAGTATCGTCTTGAGTTGTCTTTAATTTAAAAACAGTGTTTATATAGCAGGCGATACTCTGAGAAGTAAAAGAAAAACAAAACTGGTATAAATAATATATGAAGTGACTTTAATGGTGTCACAATGCTTCAATATCTGGCCCTGATGGGATTTTTCTTGTTTTCTGAAAATGTAAACCGGATCATTTTATTTTTATGTTTAAAAAAGCAGAGCAGAAGGCTGAACTTCCAAAAAAGAAAATGTGGAGACCACAGTGGAGGAGATGCACGTGTTTAACAGCATCTGTCTCGCAGATACTACAGAATTTAGTGTATGTGACGAGTTCTTGTCTGGGAATCCAGCATCGATTGTGACCACAAACATGCAGCAAAGTTTCCACAAAACCTCATTTGTTTTTAGTACGTCTGGAGCTCTGTGATGTTCTCATCATAGACAAACTGGAAGAGGCTGATTTAACTGTATTCTGTGTTCACAACAACAGCTGTAGAAAGAAATACAGTGCAGCGACACCAATGTGCAGCAAGTAGAATTACAGCTTTAGTGTAAGAATAGGTATTAGCACACATTCGTGGAGAAGGAGACAATCATAACACCAATGTCCCATCGTTAATGTGGGTAAGAGATGACCACAGCAGTCTCCCAGAACTAGAGCCAGTTACCGGACTTGACCCACACCTACTGGCTGAGGAAACTGACTGCACCTCATACGTGCATAGCAGCACAAATGAACCAGCTGCTCACAGAGGAGACCCACTCAGCAGTCATTTTGAGTGGGTCTCAGACAAGCCCAAGGGCGCTCAGGACCCCCATCCAACTACCAGCCAACTACCTGCCTCTGCACAACATGTAAGCTCCTGCCAGGCATCAAAGAAACCAAGATCAGTAGGCACATGGCTACTTATATGAGCGCAACTCAGATGGAAATTGGCAGCGACACCAGATGAGCCAAGCCCCAACTACTGGTCGACAGGGCCGACCCAAATGACCCTGATCAAAAACTGACATAATCTAGTCCCCACTACCATGTTTTTCCCTCCAGCTTGTAGTTTTTTATGGTAGTTGTAGATGAGGAACCTTATTTTCTCAGATGGTACAGATGTCCATTCTACTTGGCAAAAAGCATCCAGTTCCTGTACATTTTTGGGCTGTCTTGCATGATCAGCATGTTTGAGATCTTCCCACAGTTGCTCAATGATCCTGAGGTCAGGAGTCTGAGATGGTCAGTCCAGATGGTCTCTCCACTGTTTTCTGCTGAGGCCAAGGACAGATCAACTTGGCCTTGTGTTTTGGATCATTGTCATGTTGGAACGTCCATGTACATCCCATATGCAGTTTCCAGGTTGATGAGTACATATTTTCCTCCAGTATTTTCTAAAACATGTTGATTTTTTTAATGTCCATTAATATAGGAATGGTGTACTTTTCAGTTTTGAGGCTTGTTTCTATGCTGGATTTGTTAGCTTAATTAACCACTAACCATGAGTTAAAGAAAAGTTTTTGTATTGTAACGTTCATATTCTCTAAAATGGCAAATACTGCCTGTGTATGTAAACTGACCACGACTGTATATATATATATATATATATATATATATATACATAACTCAATTGGTTGACTTTTAAACACCATTTTAAGATGTAAAGTTCATAAAAACATCTGGTTCTCTGCTAACAATTTATGAGGTAATATTTGGTTGTGTGGCTCATGTTTCTGGTTGTTTTTGAGGTTTTTGGGGTATTTATGTTTTGGGCTGTGTCATTTTAAGTCTTTTTGTTTTATCTCCTTATATGACTACCAGTATTAAACATGTCAAACATAAACTCTGGTCCCTGCAGGTCAGAAACATCAATGCTGTAACCTGTGCAGCAGTTTGGGTGTAAACTCTGTGGGAACATAGTACATGTCCTAGTCCCCTGTCTGGCCAACTGTTGAAGATGGAGCTTATGGTTCAAAATTCAATTTGATCCTAACTTTACGATTCTCAGATCCTTCTCTTAGACTGACACTGATTGTTTATCTGCCTGTCTTCCTCTTTCGTGCCCCTACCAGGTGAGCTGGCATTCTAGCGGGGCGGTTCACGCCGGAGGAGGGAGTTTAAGTTTGTCGACTTTCCCGTCTCCTACCTCCAGGCAGCAGGGTGTCTGATTTGACTTGACTATTTCTGGCTTTGAGCATCCAAGGACACAGCCTGCAGTGTGTGTGTGTGTGTGTGTGTGTGTGTGTGTGTGTTTGTGTGTGTGTGTGTGTGTGTGTGTGTGTGTGTGTGTGTGTGTGTGTGTGTGTGTGTGAGTAGGTGTGTTTCTGTGCTAAAACAAGGAGGGCTGTTCAGAGGGATCAGAGAAAGAAGGTAGATCACTGTGTTACTAACTCTGACTAACTCTGAATCATGTAAAAGAAAACACACATTTCTGAAAACATTTTCACTGCAAAACCTTCTTGCTTTGGATTTTGGATTCATCCTCAAAACATGAAGCTTTTTGTCCTGAAAACATGTGGATTTAAAAATGATGGAATTATGAACCCAAAGGAGGTCAAAACCACTAACTGGGTTTGACTGGTTTCTGTTTTAATTTAGACATTAACTGTAAGTTGATCTTCATTGACAAACTATTCAAATATCTCAGTACTATTGAACACAACAAGTAAACATTTACACCCCATAAACTAATTAGAGCTCATGAACATTGGAGCTTCAACTCCTGTGTTCTTATTTCCATCTTTTCTGGCTTCTGCCCCAGATTTACTGGCCATTCTGATGAAGGTGGATCTTAACAAAGCGAGGCCCCACAGAAGAGGAAAACGCTCAGCTGCGCTTGTGGGTCTCCGCCAGCGCAGATTATGCACGGTGCTCCGCGGGATATTCCTCTCTAAGGTGCACTCACATTGCAATGAATTGAACAAGCTGACCCTACCGCTGAACAAGAAACAGACTTTTCTACGTCTTGTGTTTTGTGCTTCACAGAAACTTGGCTCCGTGGACTTACACAGCTACAGTTGTGTGGGTTCCAACTCAGCGTTGACGGACATGGAGGTTTCCAGCGAAACAAAAGGCGGTGGAATGTGTTTTATATCAACACTGGCTGGTGTCACAGTATCAGCTCAGCACTGCTCCCTGGGCCTGGAGTCCTACGTCATTAACTGTAGCCCTTCTACTCGCCCCGGGAGTTCTCCTCATAAATTCACGTCTGTGTTTACATCCCACTGCAAGGCGATGAGCGCGAGGTGCAGCGCGTGCTGACTGATGTGTGGATGAGTACAGGACACTGTGACGTCCTACGTGATGTTCTGTGAGGACAGCGTCATCCCATCACGCACCAGGATGTGTTATGATAACGACAAACCCTGGTTCACAGCTAAACTCAGACAGCTCAGGTCAGAAATTCAGACAGGGATACGAGGAGGCCAAGTACAGATTCATCAGGGAGGTGAGGAGAGCTCTATCAGTACATGGTGAGAGAACGGAACAGTTCTCAGCCAACGACTCTGCTCCTGAGTGGAAGGAGCTTCAGGCCTGCTCCAACTACAGGCCTGCAGCCCCCCACTCTGTTAAAGACCTGCGTCTGGCCAACAGTCCGAAAGAGTTCTCCCGCTGCTTTCCGGACAGTCCTGACACCCCCCACTCCTCCATCCACCAGCCACTGATCAGCAGCCCCTCCTCCACTACCCCACCTGGATCAGCCACACAGCTCCACACCAGCACCTCTTCTCCCTCACCCCTCACACCTCTCTCCATCAAAGAGGGAGACGTGAACAGTGTTTAGAAGGCTGAACCCTCATGAAGCTGCAGGCCCAGACTCCGCCCCCCCCGCACTGTGCCAATCAGCTGTCTCCGGTGTTCACAGACATTTTTAACACAACACCAGAGACCTGCCATGTGCCAGCCTGCTTCAAGTCTTCAGCCGTTGTCCCAGTCCCCAAGACGGTGAGGATCACAAGACTTAATGATTACAGACCCTGACTTCTGTTGTCATGAAGTCTTTTGAGTGACTTGTCCTGACTGTCCTCAAGGACATCACAGACCCTGATCTAGATCCCCTGCAGACCCCTGTAAGCATGGCCTTCCACTTCATCTTCCAGCATCTGGACTTCCCAAGATCCTACACCAGGATACAACACAATCATCCCAGCTCTGCTCCCTGACACGCTCTCCCAGCTGAATGTACCTGTGTATCTGTGCAGAGGGATCACTGATTTCCTGACGACAGACGGAAATTCCTGAGACTGGGGCAGCATGTCTCTGACTCCCAATGGATTCCCCTAAGTCTGTGTTTTTCTCCTCTGTTATTCTCGATGTACACCAACAGCTGCACATCTGGACACCAGTCTGTCAAACTGCTGACGTTTGCAGATGACACCACCCTCATCGGTCTCATCTCTGATGGGGACGAGTCAGACTACAGGAATAGGATAGACCCCCTAGTGTCTTGGTGCAGCATAAACAACCTGGAGCTCAAGACAGTGGAGATGATAGTAAACTTCAGAAAGGACCTGGCTCCCCTCCCCCAAGTCATCGCCAATGACACTCTGGTGACCTCTGTGGAGACCTTTCACTTGCTGGGCACCACCATCACACAGCAGATGAAGATGATGATGAACTTCTACGCTAGCATCATCAAATCCATCCTCACATCCTCCATCACAGCCCGGTTTGCTGCAGCCACGGCCAGACGACAAGCTGTAGTGCCTCATTCACTCTGCTCAGACGGTGACCGGCATCAATCTCCCATCTCTGTGCTGTACATGTCCAGGACCCGGAGACACGCAGTCAGGATGGCATGCAACCCCTCTTATCCTGGACACAATCTTTTTCAGACGCTCCCCTCTGACAAGAGGCCCTGGTCCATCAGACCCAGGACCTTCTGCCCCACTACAGTCAGCCTGCTGAACACTGTCCACCTCCCCACAGTCACTTTTCTTCTTCTTTTTAACTCTTTATAGACCCCTATATTCTTATTTATCTCTTTTTTATTCTGTTGTGTGAATATTTCAACGTTTTTACATAAATGACTACTTTTTCTGATTTTTGCATTTTCTCTTCTTGTTTTTGCTGTTTGCAGCTGACAACAGGACACATTCCTAGAGTTCATTACTTAACCTGACAATAAAACTTTTCTGATTTTGAATGTTTCTGATTCTATGTCAAAGTTAATGTGTTATTAACGTGTTAAAGCATATTGTCTTAAACACTGCAGATTTTTTTCAGTACGAGATAAACACACCCACATTTCAGCTCAACCTGTAGTTTAGAGAAACAAGAAGTGATGCAGCTGTAACAGACTGTAAAATGCAATGCATGAAGCGTTGGTCATGTAACACATTGGTTTTCTAAAGAGTGGTTGGGAGCCTCTGTTCACCAATTCTATCCAATTCAATTTTATTTTATTTTTATAGCATCTATTACAACACAGGTTGTCTCTAGGATCTTTCCAGAGACCCAGAACATGAACCCTGAATAGTTATTACACAAACAACAGCAGGTAAAAAAGGGCCCCCCCCCCCCCTTATGACCTGGATCATAAGGGGGGACCCTCCTGCAGAAGACCAGCCGGGTAGAGCAGGAAAATGGAGATCAGACAGAGAGAATGAAGAACAGAGAGAGGAGAGAAACAAACACACCATCAAAGGTACAAAAGACAAGATATATTACTATTAATTATCTGTTAACTGGAGAACTAACAGTTTTATGTCCATATGACTGATACCTGGTTAGTTGGTGATCTACAGAGACGACTATATAAACAGGTGGAGGTGAACACTGGGAGGGTCAGAGGTGGGACTGCAGGTCAGTGGATCATGTTGGTGCCCCCCTGCAGCAGGTCTACAGCAGCAGATCCAGGATGAAGCTGTTGAAGACCAGCTGCTCTGGTCTGGACCTGCAGCTGCAGCTGTGACTACTGGTCCTGACACACTAAACAATTCTGAGTTTTCCAGGGAGCCAATGGAGGGAAGCTAAAACTGGAGAGACGTGGTCTCTCTTGTTGATTCCTGTCAGCACTCGCGCTGCTGCATTTTGGATCAGCTGGAGGCTGTTCAGAGAGATATTCACATAATAATACAACTACAACTATTTCCTAAAAGAAAGAAAAAATTGCTGCTCCCATATTATTCCAATTAAAAAATATAATTTTAAGGTAAACAGAACATAAAAAGTATTAACTTAATTATAAACTTTAATCACGATTAATCAGAATTAAATATGCAAATCTTGTGATTAATTGGCATTGAAAATGTAATCGATTGACAGCCCTAGTATATTTATTTATACTGTATATATAAAGGTTATAAATCAGCATTAAATTTAAAGTGAATGGGTTAACTTGTGAATTCATTTATTTTTATTTTTCAGCTATTTCTAATTATTGATTTCAATTGTCAGATAACCAATCCACACATAATGGCTATATTAGGTCTGATATCTGATCCTAATATAGAATTAGGGCATTCCTAGGCAGGGTCTGTTGCTGACAATCATGGAGGAGAAAAAACATTTACTGAAAGCTAAACTGATTTTAGATGTTGAATGATAATGACTCTAAGTAGGGAAGCAAATCCAACACAGAATGGCTCCAGAAAGCCAAGAAAGAAAGAAAGAAAGAAAGAAAGAAAGAAAGAAAGAAAGAAAGAAAGAAAGAAAGAAAGAAAGAAAGAAAGAAAGAAAACCTTCTGGAGTGGTCCAGAGAGAGTCCAGACCTGAGCCCCAGCGAGCCCTTCACACCAGACATCCTACATGCGTGTCTGAGCTGAAGGAGTCCTGGAAAGAGGAATGGCCCAGGAGTCCTCCTGAACGTTGCGCAGCTCTGATCCAGATTTACAGACACTTACTTGAAGTACACCACCCTGTAACTCCAACAGTTCACTATATCTGTTGAATGGATCTGTTCAATAAGGACACAAGAAACTATAATTGTGTGTTACATTGTGATTCAGATGACCAGGTAATATTTTATGATTCGTGTATTATCTACAAAATCCCAAACACCTAACCCTGTTGTTGTTGTGGTCTGCTGTCTGCTACTGATTCTGCTTCAAAAGGGATGATGAACTTTGGATCATATGAAGTGGTTTGAAACTAAGCTGAACTCTTACAGTGTTTTACTTTGCCTCATTTTTAGCTCGTTTTAGACACTTTGGTTCACAGACATGACTTTGTGCTGTTTTTCACACTTATTTCTTGTTATTTTGGATAGTTTCTGCTTCAGTTCTGAAAGGCTTAGCTGAAATCAGTCATTTAAGTGTTTCATTTTGTCTTTGTGGAAATGTTGCTTCCTTTTTATTTTTGCCGTCCTTTTTTCTGATCTTTGAATCTCCTTGTGGTCTATTTCCTTTGCCCTATTGTGCTCTCTTCTCAACCATTTCAATGGTAATTTCTGTATGTTTTATGTCATTAATGACACATTTTTAATAGTTTTTAAATCCCCTTTTGCTCTTTTTCTATTTTCATGGTCTTTTTGAAACTTTGCCTTTAATTTTTGTAACCTGATTTTCATTTTCCTGGGCTCAGTGAATCTCTGTGTGCCAATGTTTTATCTTTTTGTAAACTTTTTCTTACGGGTCATTTTGGACTTTCTCATCTGTGACTTGTTCCTTTTCTGTTGTCACTGTGTCTGCTCTGGTTTTCCATCTTCTTGGCTCTTTCTTGGTTATTTTCACTCTTGTTGGTTACTTTGTATTGCTTTTTTTTCATGTCTATTAACTTTTTGTGGTGGTGTTTGGATCTATTTATGGTCATTTTCTTTATTTGTCCTTTTTCTCAAATTTTCACTTTCTTTGGACAATTGAATCTCTGTCCTTTATCCTTTTGTTTAAATGTTCTGATTCTTTTAGGGGTTTTTGCATTATTTTTTCTCCCCTCTTTTCATCTTTTTGTCTTAAATTGTTTTTGGTAATTTGAGTCTCTTTGCAGATGGTAGTTCTGCTTAAATACCTAAAGTGTTAGAAATAAAATTATTATTTAATTAAAACTGGTAACTTCTTCTTTCTGGCAATTTTTCAGGAGAGTTGGATGCAAATCTAAAACTGGCTCTCTGCTTTTTGTGCAGCAGAGATACTTAACATGTTAAAAGTTGGTGGAGTTGAAGATAACAAGCATGTCCAAATGAAAGATAATTTGCTCTCTGTGGCATTTCACAGCTTTCAGCTTGTGTACAGTTGTTCCTTTGGTCATTACGCTTGTGTTTAAATCCCCAAGTTCACAGTTTGTGGCTCACAGCTGCAGCTGCCCCAACAAACACATGGGAAGCTGGCTGATAAAGTTGCTTAATCTGAAGCCCCTGATAATGGGCCCTGCAGGCAATTGTTCACTTACATGGAACAGGTGACATTTTCACTTCAGATGTCTGCCTGTTCCTCCCCTCCACCTTTATTTATCTCAGAACACCCTGAAAGCAGAAGCGCCTGCATTATTAACTTGGCAATTTGCCGGGTGGTAATTGCTGCTACTTTTAACAGACCTGTACAGCTAAATGACCAGGTGTGTGTGCAGAAACAACTGAGGTGAGGCTATTTCCATTTGTGGAAACATTTGACACGCCACAAGGGAGGTGCTGTATTTATCGCTGTGAAGAGAGAGAACGAGATAACAAGAACAGTGAAGGACATTTGCAACTGAGTGTTGAACAAAACAGCCACATAAAGGCACACATTGTTCCTTTGTAGTCTGATAAGGACTTTTTAAAATCATTTCCATCCATATGATAGTTGATGTGAAAGGAAAAGTAGTGGAGATGTCAGTGAGTGACACGAAACAGAAACAAGGCAATGATGGTGCTGACAGATTTGGGTAAGTCATTTCCTTTCAACTGGTTTTTTACAGACTGCTGCGTAAAGGTTCACATTAGCGTCATCTGCAGTCGGAGAGGCATCTCCTCATTCAGCAGCAGAACAATGAGCCCAAACAGCCACCTACAGAAGAAGAGCAGGCGGTCTGTTTAAACATGCAACAAAAGCTTCAACCCATGATGTACTTCATCTGAACCTTTTATTTAATAGACACAAGTATAAAGGAAATTATTTTCAGTTTTCAATGAGCAAGAATTTATAACTCCAAATTGTTATTACACATCCCAAAAAAGTTGTGACCATTTTTGATGTTGCCATTTCTTCAGACATGCTTCCGGTAAACATGTCTCAGCGTGAGCAACAGTATGGGTTCACTGCTGTTAGGTTCATTTTTAATTTCAAAATTCCCCTACATTCAACAATGAGGACAGGTGAGGACTACCGACAGGAATGTCACCTCACTGGGAGGGGAGGAGCCGGAGCTTGTGCAGGAGGTTGAGAGGTACCGGCTAGAGATAGTCGGGCTCACCTCCACGCACAGCTGGAACCCAGCTCCTTAAGAGGGGCTGGACGCTCCACTACTCTGGAGTTGCCCAAGGTGCGCAAAGACGAGCTGGTGTAGGCCTGCTTATGTATGAAGTACGGTGAGGCCATGGAGGGGGACTATCTGTCAGCACCAAAGAGATTCTGGCTAACCGTCCGGCTCCTCAGAAGGGAAAAGCAGCACTCTGCCAACACCGTTTATGGTGCGGGTGGGGAGTTCCTGGATTGGTGCAGAGTTCCCAGTTATGCGGTCGATGTACCGGACCATCGTGGTGAAGAAAGAGCTGAGTCACAAGGCGAAACTGTCGATTTCAGAGTCAGAGAGTCAGAGTCAAGTTTATTGTCAATTCTACCACATGTGAGATACATACAGAGAATCGAAATTGCGTTACCATCAAACCCTCGGTGCTACACAATAAATACATTTTAAACACAAAGTGCAAGTTAAAAAGAGACAAGAAACAAGTTGTGACATGACAACAACAGTTTTTCGGTTTGATTAAAGTGACATGGTGGAAAGCAGGCGGTCCAGTTCTGCCAAAATACAGATACTGAGATCAGAGTGAGTGAGGGGGGGGCAAGGCGGGAAACGGTGGAAGAGCAGGGAGAGTGTTAAGTGTCCTGACAGCCTGGTGGACGAAGCTGTCCTTCAGTCGGCTGGTTCTGGCCCGGAGGGTCCGCAACCTCCTCCCTGATGGCAGCAGACTGAAGAGGCTGTGTGACGGGTGGGTGGGGTCTCTCACAATGCTGAGGGCTTTGGAGGCAGACGGCTGCTGCAAATGTCCTGAAGTGAGGGGAGAGGGACACCAACCATCTTCTCAGCTGCTCTCACGACGCGTTGGAGAGACTTGCGGCAGGTTGCGGTGCAGGATCCGTACCACACGGTGATGCAGCTGGTCAGGATGCTCTCGATGGTGCCTCTATAGAAGGTGTACCTGATGGGGACCGGGGCTCTGGCTCTTCGCAGTTTGCGGAGGAAGTAGAGACGCTGCTGTGCCTTCTTGGCGAGTGATGCGGTGTTAACAGTCCAGGAGAGGTCCTCTGAGATGTGGACACCCAGGAACTTGGTGCTGCTCACCCTCTCCACAGTGGCACCGTTGATGGTCAGAGGAGCATGCTGGGTGTGTTGTCTCCTGAAGTCAGCAACAATCTCCTTGGTGTTCTCCACGTTCAGGGAGAGATTGTTGTCGCTGCACCACTCAGCCAGGCGGCTCACTTCGCTCCTGTAGTTTGACTCATCGTTGTTGTTGATGAGACCCACCACAGTCGTGTCGTCCGCAAACTTTACGAAGAGGTTGGAGCTGTGAATCGGTGTGCAGTCGTGGGTCAGCAGGGTGAAGAGGAGGGGGCTCAGCACACATCCCTGGGGGGCCCCTGTGCTCAGTGTGATGGTGCTGGATGTGTTGCTGCCGACCCGTACTGCCTGTGGTCTCCCAGTCAGGAAGTCCAACAGCCAGTTGCCCAGCGAGGTGTTGATCCCCAGCTGGTCCAGTTTGTGAATGAGCTGCTGGGGGATGATGGTGTTGAATGCTGAACTGAAGTCGATGAAAAGCATTCTTACATAAGCGTTTCTGGTGTCCATATGTGTGAGGGCTGTGTGGAGGGCAGTGGAGATGGCGTCGTCAGTGGACCGGTTGGAGCGATATGCGAACTGGTAGGGGTCCAAAGAGGGGGGGAGAGCAGCCTTGATGTGAAGCATGACTAGCCGTTCAAAGCACTTCATGATGATGGGAGTCAGTGCAACTGGACGGTAGTCGTTGGAGCAGGAGGGAGATGACCGTTTTGGGACCGGACGGATGTTGGTGGCTTTGAAGCACGTGGGAACCACCGCCTGACTCAGTGACATGTTAAAGATGTCTGTGAAGACATCCGTGAGTTCTCCTGCACAGTCTCTCAGTACACGACCAGGTATGTTGTCAGGACCCGGAGCTTTGCGGGCGTTGATCCTGCTGAGGGATCTCTTCACAATGTCCGGTGACAGCGTCAGCACCTGGTCGCCGGGAGGGGGTGGTGCTTTCTGTGCGGCGATGGTGTTGTGTGCCTCGAAGCGGGCGAAGAAGGTGTTCAGCTCATTCAGCAGGGATGTGCTGCTCTCACAGGTCTGCGGTGGGGGCTTGTAGTCCGTAATGGTCTGAATCCCTCGCCACAGGCTCTGTGTGTCCCTGCTGAAACGGCTCACCTATGGCCATGAACTTTGGGTAATGACTGAAAGGACAAGAGCAGATACAAGCGGCCAAAATGAGTTTCCTCTGCAGGGTTGCTGTGCGCTCCCTTAGAGATAAGGTGAGAGGCTCAGTCAGTCGGGAGGAACTCGGGGTAGAGCCGCCGGGGTAGGATGCCTCCTGGATGCCTCCTGGATGCCTCCTGGATGCGTCCCTAGGGACGTGTTCCAGGCATGTCCCACCAAGAGGAGACCCCAGGGAAGACCCGGAACATGCTGGAGAAACTATGTCTCTCGGCTAGCTTGGGAACGCATCGGGGTCTCCCCGGAAGAGCTGGAGGAAGTGTCTGGGGTGAGGGAGGTTGGGGCATCCCTGCTTAGACCTCTGCCACCGCGAGCCGGCCCCGGATAAGCGGATGAAGATGGATGGATCTGAATACCTCAGAGTCCAGAGATGCCCTTTTTTGAGGAACATTGTTGACAAGTTGGAGATCCTTGAATTGAATTGGTAAACTGGTAAACTGGCATACTGGGCGTTCATCCAGTGGGCTGACTCATTTTGGGACTTATATGATTTAACCCCCCATGCAATCTCAATAGGGCAGCAACCCATTGATTCATTTATATGTAATGACAGCAGAGTGCCCCATTATTCTGTCTGCGTTAGCCCCTCTCTACAGTCCTCCACTCTGTCCTGGTAAATGCCACTCAGAGTGAGTCGCTGCCAATTAGGAAAAGTTGGAGTTCATCTCCTGACTATAAGAACTGGCTCCAAAATCAAGTGGATCTCTGTTAACCATCTTGTTGAAATGTTCAACTTTGCAGCAGAAAGAAACATATTTACAGCCTGAGACAAAAAAGAAAAAAAGAGAAGAAAACAATGCCATAGATAATTTGACCATTGTGAGTTGATTCAAGCAGATAATCTCTGGAGCGTTTAGGCTTCCTTCCTCTTGTTCTCAGACCTATTTCAGGAGTGGGAGGTACTCGTCTCTCAGGTACCCTGATGTCTCACCTGTCATGCCTTTTGTAAACCGGACTATTGAAATACAAATTGTGTACTTTGAAGCTTTATTTATTTAAACAAATGATCCAAATAGATTGAATAAACGATCACACTGAAGCATATGTCAGTGTAGCAGAAAACTATCACCTAAACTTAAGTTTAAGTTTATTGTTAAATAAATGTAAACTTTCACTTTTTATGCTGTGTTTAACTATCCTATCTGGATAATACAAGTCCTTAGTGCAATAGTGCTTCACATAATAATTGTGAAGCAATTATGTGATCTAACTGAACATGATGCATGAGGGGAATCATCCCCATCTCCAATCAACAGGATAACTTTCCACTGCTTTCCTGTGCATGTGGATGTGCATGTAAAGCAGTGTGCAGTACATCTACTGCACCTGTTTACCTTCTTTATTTGAAGTCTTCATATACAACACCACCATTGTAAATCATCACAGTGTGATACTGTGCTGCTCTTCAGCTTTGCTCTCAAGACTTTCACAAAGGCAAATGCTAGTGGCAACAGTAGGGGTGGGGGACTTACCACTAGGTTGTACCAATGAAAGATTAGTCTTTGTCAACTTTGACTCCTTCTTTAGTTGACAGAATAATTGAAGTTTGAAGAAACAACACATGTTGGCAATTTAACAATTCATTTATTTACACGAACAGGAACCTCAGCAGCGTGTGGAAGAACCATAGACGACCAGGACAGCCTGGCACCTCGTCCTCAAGCTGGTTACACACTGCTATGGGAGGGCATCCCATTCCAATCAGGCACCTGGCAGCCACTGGAGATACCAGAAGCCCAAAACAAGTCAGTAACAACAGCAATATAAACCATTTGGCATTGACATAGAAGATTTGGGCAAATGTTTCATGAGCGCAGCCCACAAGCAGCTCTGCTGCTCATCCCACAAATGAATGTTCCTTACAAATGTAAGTGCATGCACATTTTATCTAGTGCTGCACTGATGTGAATGGATTACAAGTCATTCCTTTGTCGTCCCTGCGACTGGTGGAAGAAGGTAGTTGAACTTTATAAAAGCAGGGAATTACATAAAAAGATATTCAAGCAATTGAGAATGCCAGTCAGCCACTAAGAAGTGGAAAATGAGAAATTCTGTTGAAACCGAGCGATGATTGGCTAAGCCAGTGTCGTGAGGGGACTGGAGCAGGACCCAAACACAGGAGACTGAGGCAGCAGGAGTATCATTAATAATTATAAAAGCGCTGCGTAAGCAGGAATAAAAAAAACAAACATTTTTAACTCAAAAAAGAAAACTTAAAGACCGACAGGGTAGAAAACCTAAAAGACAGTGTTGTTATATACCCAAAACAAGACTGTCGTACAGAGAGCCTGAAACTATCGTATTTCGCAAAAAAATAGTGTATGCTACAATCACGGCACATGAGAAATAGGTTTGCTGAGAGAGTAAGTGAGGATAAGATAAAAAGACGTGACAAAACACCAGATCAATTACAAACAAATGAATTTGCTGAATCTGTTTTCAAATCAGATTAATAGTAAAACATAGTTGTGAAGAAATACTCACTCACTGGACAGGTGAAAACACAGATGTTGAAAAACAGACCAGTAGAAACACATTACAGATTAACAAACTGAAAGAGAAGATAGGACAAGTATACACTCCCTGGGGCTGACGAAACACAGGAGCAAACAACCCGGGCAGGTGGGCACAAGGGAAGTCAACCAGAAAAACACCAGACAAAGACAGACCCTCTTTCTATTGCTCCTGATGCTGGATTCTGGACATTAATCTGTAAAAAAAGCCACATGGCTTTCCTGGTGTTGTTTTTCCTGGGTAGCCGGTTGTGCCCTCTTGTTTGTCGCCGCTGCTGTATCAGACGTGAGCGGTGATCACTTTCCCTCCTGGTGGTGGTTGTGTTGCTCCTGCTCAGGAACAGGGAAATGCATCTAAACTGCTCGAAAGATGAATGCAGGGTGTTATCAGAAAATACTGGAAGAACATTTGCACTAATCAACCTGGAAGCTGCGTTTGCGACGTACATGGATGTTTCAAAGATCCAAAACAATGATCCAATGATCCGAAACACAAGGCCCAGTTGACCTGTCATTGGCTTCAGCAGTAAACAGTGAAGGCTCTGGAGTGACCATCTCAGGCTCCTGACCTCAGCATCAGTGAGCAACGGTAGGAAAATCTCAAACATGCTGTTCATGCAAGACAGACATCTGTACCATCTGAGAAAATAAGGTTCCAGCACCGATGCGAGTGGCAGCCTCTGCAGCAGCTTCATGCATGCTTGCATTTTGTCTCCTTTTCCTGCCATTTAAGTCACATATTCTAACCTATGGATGGATATTATCACTGTCTTTTATCTCCCTTGTATTATCTTTAGCTTTTGCACCGTGCAGGCCTTGCATGTATTTATTATTTTTTTATTAAATTTTATTAGTAGAAATGTTATTGATTTATTTATTTTCTGAACAATGCATGTCCCTGTGTTTCCATCTTTGCAAAGCTCCTGGAAAAGTGACTAGATCTATCTATCTATCTATCTATCTATCTATCTATCTATCTATCTATCTATCTATCTATCTATCTATCTATCTATCTATCTATCTATCTATCTATCTATCTATCTATCTATCTATCTATCTATCTATCTATCTATCTATCTATCTATCTATCTATCTATCTATCTATCTATCTATCTATCTATCTATCTATCTATCTATCTATCTATCTATCTATCTATCTATCTATCTATCTATCTATCTATCTATCTATCTATCTATCTATCTATCTATCTATCTATCTATCTATCTATCTATCTATCTATCTATCTATCTATCAAAAGAGCAAACACAATTGTCTGATAGTAACGTGCTTCACCCAGCCACTAACCTAGAATAAAAGAAGTATTTTTATTATCCTCTAATATTCTCTGGAAAATGCCCAAAAAACCACAGATTCTTCCAGGATATTTACACTTATGAGCACAACTGTATTAACAGACGAGAACAGCAGTTTCAGCAAGACTTTAACCAACGCTGAGACAGCCAGGATTCCTTTAGTCAGGCCCGTCGACTCTTCCATGACGGCAGCAGCAGTTTGTGATGCTGCTGAAATCAGTTTCACAGGTGGACAAAGTAAATTAGTTCCTGACTGCAGCTGCAGACACACAATCGAGGAACGATTGAAATTCGTTCAGCGTTCCTCTCCTCAGGCCAGCCTGGAGCAAAGCGATGGCTCTGCTTCGCTGTGGTCTGGTCAGCTCTCCCACTGCGTTGGAAAGATTTTAGCCTTTGGCTCTTCTTCTAGAAAAAGTCAAAGGTTAGCTCCAAGCTTATTTCAGGATTGAGCACTGCTCAATTTGAGACTTCTCATGCATTTCTGTGTGTTATGGATCATGAAGCCTGTCTTTAAGTCAGCCGGTCCTTGCGGCTCTCTGCACTCATTTTTTTATTAACAGTCAACACCTCTGATGGATACGTGCGCATCAGAGACTAAACACCTCCTCTGACCTGAAACAAGGTCTCCAAAAGCGCAGAAATCGAGAGAACGACTCTGAACAGCTGAGCAGCTCCTGTGAACCCACCCAAACAGATATTAGCACAAGCACCAGCTTTTGTCCAGTTTCCTTCAGGTGGGAACATACTTGTTTGATGTTTTAGGCTTGCGTTACTTTCAGTTACTGGGGTTATTAGCTCTGAGGTCTCTACACTGGCTGCCTGTCTGTCAGAGGACAGACTTCAAAGTTCTGATGCTGGTCTATAAAGCTCTGAAAGGTCCAGGACCAAAACCCATCAGTGACCTCCTGACCCAGTATGAACCTTCCAGACCCCTCAGGTCATCTGGATCCGGTTTTTTATCAGTTCCCAGAGTCAGAACCAGATGTGGAGAAAATTCCTTCAGCTTCTCTGCCCCACATGTCTGGAACAAACTCCCAGAAATCCTCAGATCAGCTAAAACAGTCAGTTTATTTAGGTCCAGGTTGAAGACTCACCTGTTCTCAGCTGCATTTGAATGGAGACACAAATCCACATTTTTACTTGATTACATTTTAACCACTGATTTTATTTATTGTTCATTTTTTCTTTCTTTCTTTTGTTTACATTTTAAATTACACTTTTTCATTCATGTGATGATTTAATTTCTCTGTAAAGCACCTTGAATCACCTTGTTGTTGAATTGTGTGATATAAATAAACCTGCCGTGCCTTATTTTTGTTTAAAACTAAACAAATAAGCGTGACTAGTGTTGTGCACAATTTATAAACTGTATGCCTGGTCCTCCAACACAATCTTCCCCTTTTTTTGCACAAACCTATGCAGTTTCTGAGGTGTTCATAAAACATCTGTGACAGGTTTTGGTGAAAATACCGCGGTGGTGCTGTGGAGGTAGGTGCCCCATATTACAGAGGGTTAAGTCCTCATTGCAGCCAACCCATGTTTGATTCCCTCTCTGTCCCTGATTCCCTGTCTCCTTTCTGTCTATGTTACTAGTGCTCATAAACTTTTGAAAAATACCACAGTTAACTTTACAGCTGTGTTCATAGCAGCTTGAGTTAGGAGCCCCAGTCACTCCTGCTCCCTTCTTCAGAGTTGGAGACGGCCGTGAGTGGAGAACACCTTGAGCAGAGCTGCAGGCACTTTTGTTGCATCATGCTGCATGTCCACTATACCACAAGTGAATCTGCATGCAGAGGCGTCCTGTGAAGAGGTGTGTACTGGGGCCATGCATTTCAAAATCTCAAGTAAGAGCCACATCCAGGGTTTTTTTTTTTTTTAAACTTTGCTTCTTTGTTGTGATGCATAAAAAAAAAAAAAAAAAGCAAGATAATCCCAGCAAACTAAAGTACCTCTGCTCTCAACCTCTTCCGCTGTTTTCCAAATCTCATTCCTTCACTGTCCGTCCTGATAGGACACACAAACAAAACGAGGCAGAAAACAATGTCTACTTTGGATCGATGGCATCTTCACACTGAAGGCTTCATTTACATACATCTGGGGAAAACTCAGCCTTCCCAGTGCTTACAAGCCTTCCAACGTTCCGTGGAAAATGAGGGACCTGCGTGACTCATTGTGTATAGTGGACATTAGTGGTCAAACTTATGAATGAGCAACAGTTTATATGATTTAATTGCTGCAGATGTGGTTTACTGATGTTCATTTGGGTGGGAACAAATCAACTTCTAATAACACCTGAATGCTTTCAGCCAGTATGACCAGGACATGAAAAGTTCATAGGAGATAAGCTTAAGAAATCAGGTGTTTTGCAGACTTGGGCTCAACATGAAGCCACCTGCTGTTACCTTCCAGCTGCACAGTGACCATTCCTCCTTCACTGCAGCTCTCCTCGGTGGATAATCCTTTTGCTCCTGACAAACAACATCATCTCTGAGCTGAGTGCCACGGGGGCCAGTGCTGCTATAAATGATTCAGCGTGCAGTTCTGAGTGTACTGGTTATTTTATTGCCAATATTCAACACCAAAATGTTGTTTCAAATCTAAAGCGGCGTGAGAAATGGATGTCCTCTTCCACAAGAAGTATGACATTTCTGCTGCAGCATCACATTCTTTCCATAATTTTATTTTATAAAAGTGAAATTACAAAATATGTAAAATATTTTCTGCAATGATGGCTAAGGACATATTAGGTTTTTCTTTGTAACATCCTAAGCTTTTCCATTGAGAGGTATTTTCTTCTTCAAACGCAGCATTTTTGAATGTTTTCCTATGCTTGTTTGGCTGTAGTGCAGCTTACATTCATTATTCTAGTGATTCTGCTACTTTTTATTTCTAGTTGTTATGAGTAATCATGCCAAAAGGAGCTGTTGTTAACAAGCAGACTCAGCTGCCCCAGTTTCCTAAAACCAAGCTGGTCTAACACGCCAAATCCCAAACCGGTTTCTTTACTTTGTGTGTTTAGTATAAGATCAAATGGATGAGGTGGATGCGCCAATGACGACACCGTGGGAATATTAGGAATGCAAGATTGTGTGTTTCTCACAGACGCGACTGCAGAAACATACAGTATTGTAAACCCCAACAGCCTCCCATCCAGGTTTCTGACTAAACATGTAGACAGAGACGTCAGACTAACAACACTGTTACTGTGAACAACAGATGGTCTAATCCTGAAGGAGAAGCTCTGCGGCTTCATATTAAACTGTTGTCTGAGTTCCTGTCAAGGCTGTCTACTATAAGAACGGACCAGTTTCATCAGCTAACACTGAAAATGCTGGATGCAGTTTCGCCAGCTTCATTGTTGTCAAGCAGCAAATGCAGCACCCCAATTAATTCATGATGACCCCTGGAAATGTTAGCCATGCTCTCTCTATGCTACACTTCCAGCTTTTCAACAGTTTGGCAACTTTTTTAAAAAATTTTCTTTCATCAGTAAGTGATTCTACAATGATTTTTTTTGCCTTTGGGGATTAATGAAATATTACTTGACTTCAAAGGAATTCAGTATAATCAAGCAGAGGTGTCAAAACTGGCTTAAAATGACATCAGCTCTTCCCTCTGAAAGTGTCTGATTTTGCATTATATAGACAAAAAAAACAAAAAAACAATTCTAATTCTAATTGACCTCTTTAATGTATTTTATTAAACAATTTTGTTTGTTTTTCTTAAAAATATATTTTAAAGTTTTGTAACAGGTAATCCATTTGTCATGTGATATATTTTGCTCTCAACTGCTCCAACGTTTGTAGTTTACTCTTTTTTGCAGAAGAACTTTTGGAATTTGGGTTTTTTTTTTGTGTTTGTGTGTATTTTTTTTAACAAAACTCATCCCTTTTAATGTTGCAATATTCAGCGGTCAAATCGGTGAAGAAGGTGTGCCGATGGGGCCTCGGAACACATCCTTGTGGGACTCCAGTGCTGAGGGTCATGGTACTGGACACACAGCTGCCCACCCTGACTACTTGGGACGTATCTGAGAGAAAGAACAGCCCCCATCTACACAGCTGGATGTTCACCCAAATCTGTAATTTTACTGACCATTTTTAATAGAGTCTCAGTATTGGAACCTGAGCTGTTGACAATGAGTAGCAGTCTTATGTACATACTTTTCTTACTGTCCACATGTGTGAGGGTGGTGTGCAGAATGAGATGGCACCCTTAGTGTACCTGCTCAGATGATGAGCACAAACTTTACATGTCCACTCGCTTCCAGAACCAGCATTTAGCCTCTCACTGTGCGCAATGCTGCTTTTTGTAGCAGACCATAAACATGTCAAACATTTTAACATGGAGGTCAAGGGACATTGACTCACTTTAGGAGCCAGCTCCTGGTGGTCAGTTGAAGAACTGCAACTTTTCTTGCTTTATCAGTGGACTCAATCCAGAAGTTTGAATGTTGGTGCTCGGGTGAAAGAGGACAAGCAGGAGGTTGATGTGACAAGGCAAAAAGTGTTTGTTGAGGGTTTGAAAAGCTGTAGAGTAATTTTGTAAGGTTCTATTTTGTGATCACAGACAAACCATAAGGGACAGTATATGTTTCACCTGCAATTAAGGAACATGTTATAGTAGGAGGTGAGAATTATGTGTGCCTTGAAATATATAAAATAAAACCTGTTTTGTAAATGAATTTTCATATTCTTCACACAGATGTTTAGAACGTTGTTGGTACAGACTCCAGCCCCGAAGAAAAAAGGAAATGGCAGTCGGTGCAGCAGGAGTCTGGATGTAAATCAACAATGCTGTAGGAGGTCTTGAGTCTTTTATGAGCACATTCAAAACGTGCATAAACAGGTGGATTGAAGCAAACAACACAATCTGCTACCAGAATGATTAAAAGGTTGCAAAATCATACAAAAACTGCCTTTGACTTTAGCTAATGGGAGGTGCTACAAAGGACATAAAAGATGATGACACCAGTGAGAGAAGTGGTGCAATCAGATGTCAAGTGATGCAGAAAATCATTTATTTTTGCAAAACAAAAGCTGCTGCTGTTTAATTTTCAGCTTTCTTGGACTTCCTGACACCCGTGGCTCCTGTTTGCGGCCTGTTCTGATAATACGGATCACACAGAATGCCTCATCCGCAGCTGCTCGGACATAAACAGCTTCTGTCTGCCCGCCCTTGAAAACTCATTAAATCCTTCCAGAAACACAATAAACATTCCCTTTTTTCCCTGATACAGTATGCAGCCACTCAATTTCACACCATGTCTCAAACGTGTACTTGATCTTTGTTTTTCATTCCTCTTGGCCCTGAGAGGCAGATTGACCTGAGCCCAACTCTTATCTCAGATTGATCGGGCAGACAATAACCCAGCCGGGCCAGCTATTGACGATAATAACAAAGCTTTTCACTTTCATCTTCAGGCTCTCTCTTTCCTTGGCTCAACTTTTCCTCATTCACCCCCCTCCTTTGCACTCCACTCTTACTTCTGACAGTTGGACAGCTCTGTAAGATGCCAGAGCATTTCACACAATGATAGCCATTTAGAACGAGGAGTGCTCATAATGACTTCAAATTGTCTGTAATGGCTCCTAATAGGCGCTTCTCTCCTCATCCAGCAGCATTTTAAACGTGCATGGTTCTTTTTTTTCCTTTTTGATGCGCATGCGTGTGCTCATATTGTGTATATTTAGACACCTCGCTGTATAAACATCTATTATAATGCATGTCTTATAACACATGTAAAAAATATGCAAACCACAGATGAACACAGATGAAAAATTCATATTCGTCGACTAAAATTGTAACGGTGCTGCTTGAAATAAACGGTTGACGCAACAAGTCATGCGTAATATTAAAATAGTAGATTATTGTAATCCTCAGTGTGTTTGTGTCTGCTGGCGCAGAGGTCTATTCTTTCTGAAATCGTCTATTCTTTCTGAAATCCCAGGGTGACACTCCTCCGGACACTTTCAATTCTTTAAATGAAACATACTTTGGAAAATGTATTTCTTTCCTTGCTTGAGCGTATTAAGTCAGGTGTTTGAAGTGATTACAGGCTCAACAATGTTGAGATAACTTAAGATACCCTAACTTGAAATAAAATAATTGTTTGAAGCCAGCCAAGTCTGAAAATTGGCCTTTCAGACTTCCAGGAATTGAAGGAAAGTCCTGCTCTTTCAGTTTAGCTCCCTTCAGGAGATCCAGCTCTTAAGACTCCCAAATGGGTCTTTATTTACTGTTTATTACCCTGAGCCTTCAGTCGTAGCGTAACATATCAATTATGAATGGTTCGTGCGTTAGTAAGCAACTTTTCATTCAGTGTTTTCACCAAAGCCTTATTGTCATGCATTTTTTTTTTTGTTACAATTACTTTTGTTACTATTCAATATTTTGAACAAACCTTTAAATGATCAAACAAATCAAATAAATAAAGGCCAAAGTAAAGACATGTGTCCTCTCTGCTCCAGCTGCATGGACGGGTAGGCGGCTCATCTGGATTCTCCAGTATCACTGACATGTAGTCAGATGCCGCTTCATCTTTGGTTTTCCCTCATTTCTTCACTTTCCCAGCACGCTTGCATTTAAATCCAGCTCCCCCATCTGTGTGTACCTGGCCTTTTCCACTAAACTCACTGTCTTCACCGCCTTGGAGCGTCTTCCCCCTTTCCTTCTGTCATATAATGGTACAATAACAACAATGATAATATGGTAGTAATAATGATTTTGTTTGTATTGTTTGTTTTTTCATGCGGAATATGCCAGATTAAACAGGTGAGTCTTAAGGTGGTATTTGAAGATGTGGAGAGAGGCAATGGTTCAGAGGCCTTGAGGAAGAGCATTCCAGAGTCATGGGGCAGAGCAGCTGAAATACATCCCATAGAGGAAGAACGGGCAGGTGGAATGGAGAGGAGGGAGACTGAGAAACATCTGAGTTTCTCAGATGGTGTATAAGGGAAAAAAGGTCTGAGAGGAATGAAGGAGCTGGATTATGGAGGGCTTTGAAGGTGACCAGCAGAATTTTAAAACCAGTTCGAGAGTAAAGTGGGAGCCAGTGAAGCTGCTTGAGGATGGGCGTGGGGTGTTCTGAAGAAGAAGTTCAGGAGATGATGCGAGCAGCTGAATTCTGGACTAGCTGTCATTTATGTAGGGACTTGTGTGGTTAACCAACAGAAGAGAGTTACAGTAATCAGTGGGGGATGTGACTAAGGCATGAACAAGGACCACCGTACCGTTGGATGTGAGTGATGGATGGAGACGGCGGATGTTTCATAGGTGTAATTGAGCAGACTGTGGAATTAATATTATTATATGTTATGTTGTTAATAATATTAATTATATTATAATTATTAATGTGAGAAGCGAAACACAGAGTGCCGTTGTTCACTGATCCTAGTCTGTCCTCACTTGTGACAGGAATCAAATCCTTTTGTTTACAACAAAGAATCTGCTCCTTTGGTGGGTTCACGTACGCGATTTCAGCCATATGCTAAAATAAAAAATCGACCATGGTTGTACATCTCACTGGAGCCGAGATGAAAGATAAAACCAGTCACGCTGCGACAGATATCAAGCAGTCAATCTGTCTCGCCAATTAAAATGCAAGCTTAAATGATGTATTAATGCAACTCGGAGCAATTCCTTAAAAAAAGTGAAATTTAAAAACAACTAAGACTCATAAGACTCAGAATCAGATTAGGTAGAGTTGTGGTAACAGAAGTCAACATGATGAAGACATTGCAAGTGGCTCTGTGCCTGAGTAAACTATTCCTCATGAGGCCATGACTCCAACTAGTCCAAAAAAAATAAAATAAAAGAAAGACATGGGCCTTTTCTTCCCTCAAAATAGAAATCAAAGATCAACATAGGCTAACACATCACCAAAGAGGAACGTGAGCTGCAGGTGTGAAGCGAGTCTGAGAACAGAAACGGTCCTCGTGTGGTCAGTGTTGGTGATTGGTTTGTGCACGTGTTCATTACTCTTGTAAGTGCACTTATAAACAGAACAGGAGTCTGGACTGAGTGGACGTGTAGAAACACTCGCCAACAATCATGGATGCTTCACGATTCCAGTCAAGTCACGTTCATTTATGAAGCACATTTAAAACAACCAAAGTTGACCAAAGTGCTGTACAAATAAAATACATTAAAATACAGTAAAACAAGTACAAAACAACATGAGGAACAAAAACATATAAAATACATTGCTTACGATAAGATCATAAATATGTAATGTAGATGTCAATTTAAACTTAGTTAAAAGCCAGTGAGAAAAGATGGGTTTTCGGGTAAGTTGTTCCTCAGCTTAACTACTGCAAAAGCACGCTCTGCTTTGGTATTTTTCTTTCAACTCAGAACAACAAGGAGCAACTGATCAGCAGACCTCAGAGCCCTCCTCAGGGAGAAGACGTTGAACACTCCTGCAAGGTAAGGAGGAGCAACGCCACTCAAGACTGTAAAAACAAGCAATAAGATTTAAAAATCAATCCTAAAAGGAAGTGGAAGAGAAGAGGAGAGAACAGCAGTGATGTGGTCGTGCAGCAGCGGTCTGCACCAGCTGTTGCTGTACTCTAAATTGAGACGTGAGCCTCTCTTGTTTAGTCCATCAGATAACCCTCAGTGTAGTCTTGTATTTATCGATGTTCCTACTTTTGCTTCTCATTTTCAGACCTCTCTCTGTCTTTAATAACCCTTCATTTAAACAATCATTCATTGGCAGCAGAGTTTTTCTCTGGCAGGTCTTTTGCTGAACGGCCATCCCTGATCTGTTTTCCATTGTCTGCCTATCGATCGCTCTGTCCCTCATCCTGCTCGTGTGTTAAGGGTTTGCTTTCGTCATGTCTCCGAGTGTTTTCCTGAGACACCTTAATGCAAGCAGCCCAGGTGTCATGTGGCGAAGACAGTTTTCCCCTCAAAGCTGTAAATGTGTCTTCTACAATGACCAAACAAAAGAAAATAGACTATGATTTTGCGTGCATTCGCATTGTTCCCTTATTTGGTTGCATGAAGGTGTGTACTTTAATTTATCAGCCACATCCAGGTTTCAGCTTCATTTGAATGTAATAAATCCATAAAGAACATACATTCAAGCAGGTAACCAAGGAAAAAAAATAAACTCTTACTCTCATTTAAAAATGTGACCCAGGATAAACCACACAAACGCTTAATGTATAAAATGGCTTGCGATATGTCACGTGTACCATCCTGGAACCAACCACAAATATTCCCAATTGGATTTTGAGTTTTGGAGGAACAACCCGAGTACAAAATGTAGCTGCACGGCTTAGATTTGGAGGATGCTGAGCAAGCAGAAGAGGATCATTGCTGTTGGGCTGTTATACCTGTGGAGAAAATGCCACTGAAGCCACCGGGTGAACCCGGTCCCCCAGATCCCTTGGGTAGCTGATGAACTCATGCATTCCATGTCTGCATTCTTTTGGTGTTTCATAGAAAATGAATGGGATGCAAGCAATTTGTGCAATGGACATTTGCTGTACGGTTTAAAGATGAAGGTCGTTGGTGCCATGGAACCCTGCAGATCTGAATGAGTCACTGAAGTTTTTATTGGCACACAACTTGACAGAGTTTAGTATGTGTGATGTGATGGTATGTCCAAAACTCAAATCAATATCCTCATGCATAGATTTTTCTTTTCTAAATTGCCAGTTCACCAACATCCGTTCATGTCATAGATTCCTCCCAGATGTATTCAATAGCAACGGATGTTGGTGAGCCGGCAGTGAGAGAGTCAGGTATGTTTGTCATGTCTGTTGGTCCTCGTGGCTAAATGAGTGCACCTGTCTCTATGGTTTCCATGTTCCTTTTGCCTTGCGTACACGTTAAAGAATTTGCACAGGTGGCACTGCAGAGAAGGAAAGCAGGTTGAAAAAACAACAGACAGGTGGGGGAGAAGAAGATTGGAAAGGTGAGATGAGCTGCTGTCAGCAGGAGAATGTGTTAGATCACCTTGATGTTTGTGTTTTGTGTGATTCTGTTCATTTTCTTTCTCCTCCATGAGCTCATGCCAAAATAAGCTCATTACCATCACAGGAGCCAAAGCTGGAATTCAGGAATTCATTAGTGCAACAATTTGCACAATGTGTGTGTGTGTGTGTGTGTGTGTGTGTGTGTGTGTGTGTGTGTGTGTGTGTGTGTGTGTGTGTGTGTGTGTGTGTGTGTGTGGCACAGCTTGCTGCAGACACTCAAACCCACTCCTACCTGCTTCTGTCATGGTTTCTCTTCTCTCTTGCGTGGCTGAATTAAAATGTTCCCCCTCGCTCTGCTGAAGGTTTGAGCTCCGGCGCGATTCGTGTTCAAAGAACTTGAGTCTGAGAAGGAGACTGACAATTACAGCAACAAAGGCATGACCGACAGGGAGAGAAGCTTTAATTGAGTTAAAATTGAGTTTCTGAATAGATCATTGTGAATAAATGTAGTTCTTTTCTGGCAGCCTACACTCTGGCGCCAGAGAGGAAAAGATATCAGATCTTTCTCATGGCCATATTTTGCTCCCTCATTTTTCGTCTGGCGCTGTATTCATTTTCTGTCCCGTGCTTATCAGTAATAATGCCATGATCTGAGGTTTGGCTGAGGTTCAGTATCTGAGATTGAGCTGACAGAAGTCTGCACTGTGATACCTCCTTCATTACACAAAGCAGGAGTCTGTTTTTTTGGGACCATTGAGTTGTAGAATTTTGAATTCCTTGTTTAGTGCCAGATTGGAACAAAAGTGATTTTCACTTTACAGAGAAAACAGTCCAGTCCAGTTCAGTTCAAGTATAATCCTATTATTCTCCAGTTTAATCCAATTGTTTGTAATTTATTCATAATCCAATTAATAACTGAACTTAATCATAATAATTATTAACTTTTATGTCACCCACGGTGTCAACCCTTAGTAACAATGTTCCACAGGGTTCTGCACTAAGACTCATATTTTTCACTCTATAAGTTCTTTTCTTTGTTATTATTATTAGGTAAATATTGCAAACTTTTAATGCAATGCAGATGATACTTATCTATACACGATGCCAGATGAGATGCTTGTGTTTTTTTCATATAATTCTAAAAACCGGATGAATGTAAAGTGTAATTATGGAATATTGTAGAATGATGCAGGATTACATAAGTTTTACTTCTTTCTACCGCTTTTCACACATGTTAAACAGGATATATGTGTTATTTATATGTATTGCTATGTGTGTGTGCATGTATATCTGTATGTATATATAGATAGGTGTGTGCACATTGGGTATAGATTTATGTTATAGATTTGTTTATTTTGTGTACATAAATTTATAACAGATTCATTTATTTATATAGATGTATTCACAAGGTGGACTAGCTGTTACCAAGGGTGTAGATTTAAGCATAGACTTGTCCCTGCCAATAATTTAAGTAGCAGATTTATTTCTACTATTTTAAGAAACGTCTTTACAATATTTTGAAATACATTATAACTTTATTTGTGCTTTCACATTTTTAAAACATCTGGTTCAGGCAGACTACAATTGGATTGGCTGGGCAAAATCATACAATCTAAAGGGTCTTTCAGATAAGATGCAGTTTGAATGCATTTGTTTCTAAGCAGGTCTGAGTAGAGTCTATTAATGGACATCTGTGACATCTCTGAACCATTAGATAAAGTTAAAAAATGTTCAACTTGGGTGCAGCTCACTGCGACAGCACCTCGACATGTTAAATTACAGAGAACCCAACAGACCTCGTAGAAAATGAAGAGAAAGCTGACTTCGATGATGGAGCATTTTGCTAAGGTGTACAAAATGAGCTTAAGAACATACTGAGATATAAAGAACAAAACTTAGCTGTGGAAAGAAATCTTCGCCAACTTAGGCAATAGGTATATTTGAAAATATAGAACGTGATTTCCATCCATCCATTTTCCATATCCACTTAATTCTGTACAGGGTCACGGGGGTCTGCTGGAGCCGATCCCAGCTCATTACCGGCAGGCATACACCCTGGACAGGTCACTAGTCTAATGCAGCGTCACATATATAGACAAACAACCATAAATGCTCACACACACTCCTACAGGCAATTTAGAATTGTCAATCAACCTAATGTGCATGTTTTTTGACTGTGGGAGGAAGCCAGTGTACCTGTAGAAAACCAGCAGATGCAGGGGAGAACATGCAAACTCCACACAAAAAGACTACTGCCAGGCCCAGGAGTGGAACCCGGAGGAACCTCCTGCTGGTAGGCAACAGCGCTAAACACTTAGCCACCATGCTGCCCTAGAAAGTCATTTATTTTATTAAAAAATAATAAATACATTAGAAAGTGGTTTATTGCTTTTAAACATAACATTGTTCTACTTTCTACTTTCTATCTGGTTGGTACGAGGGTGGTGGTGCTGTAGTGGGGGCTTGTGGCAGGCGTGCTTAGGTGGTTCCTGCTGATCTGACACCTGACCTCCTTGGGGGGATCCCGTCCTGGATCCCCACAAGATGTCGCAATCTCGTATACTTATTTGCAGTTGTGGATCTGGTTTCTACCATCTGCCTTGTGCCTCCTAAGCAGGGGCCAATGTGGGGGCTGGTGGCCTTTCCTCCTCACTTATGTGCTGTCTCCTCAGTGATGCGGGTGTGTGCTGGCCTTGCTGCCTGGTGCCCTCCATGAATCATGGGCTGTTTCCGCTTTCTGCCATCTTGGGAGTGGGTGCCCATCACTCACAGTACCAGTATCAGTGGGGGGATGCCCGCTAAGGGGTTTCTGATGGGCTGGAGACCAAATCTAGTGCACTGGGGGAGCTCTGCTGCATGACATTGACCCAACACACCAGTACCAACTGCGATTCAGCCCAAAGTTTTGGTTGTAATCACGAGTTATTGCTGAACTTGTGTATCGTTAGCTCTGACTATTGCAGCTCTTCTACAAATAAAGGGGTTACATCCAACATGACCACAAAACATCATCAACTCATTTACACACTTCACACCACACTGAACACACACCAATGCATTATCAATAACATGCACAACATCCATCAAAATCATCTGTCTTTGTCTGTATTTCTCAACTTCATTGTTTAATTGAGTTACTGTCTGTGATTTTAGCTGTCTTTGACAGTATCGGTCTCAGGTACTAATAAAGTTTGTTCCATAAGACTTTCGAGCGGTAGGACACCTTTTACCTTCACTCTTCACCCTTGAAGGTCACTCTACTCGTGTGAAGACCACTTGGGTGAAGACCAGTCTGTCTAATCTCAGATCACTAAGGTGAACCACACCCAAGCTTATGTCTTTCTGTGTTGGGATATGGAACTGTCAGTTTGCATTTAACAAAGCTTTCAACAGACAATATCTGGGCCAGATCATCGGATCACACAGCTTCTCATATAACTGCTATGCAGATGATACACAACTTTACCTCTCATTCCATCGAACAAACCTAAAATCTTTGTATGAATTTCAGCCTATCTCTGTCTTGTTTAAAACCAAAAAGATATAATCTATCTTCTTTTAATGACTATAGACCTGTAACCAAAGCATCTCACTTAATGAAAGTCCTGGAGAGACTTTTATTGGCCCACCTGAATAAGCAAACAAGCACCTTCCAGGACCCACTGCAGTTTTCTTATCGTTGTGGAGTTGGAGTTGAAGATGTCATCATACACCTGTGTTCTCCAGTGCATTTGACACCGTCCAACATGCATTACTACCTACGAAACTCCACAAGACACAGGTGGACACCTCCACAATACCTGGATGACCTCCTGACTACCTAACAAACAGACCACAGTTTTTGAGACTGAATGGTTGCGAGTCTAACCAGGTACAGAAGATCCTTCAGACCGCTACAGAAGATCCTTTAGACCGGTACATGAGATCCCTCAGACTGCTGCAGGAGATCCTTCAGACTGCTACAGAAGATCCTTCAGACCACTGCAAGTGATTCTTCAGACTGCTGTAGGAAATCCTTCTGCCCTCAACAATAACCCTATAATTCTTTGAAAAATCATAAAATGACTGCAACTATTAATTTCCATTCAGAGATAAATAGATGAGTTGCAATCTGTAGTTTTTGATCTTTAAAATAATGGCTTCTCCATTATTTAGTACTTATGCTAAATTAGGTCAGCTTTGTTGTTGTTTCTAAATGATAATGAAGTTGATCCTAACATCTGAGTTCCAGAGAGAGAAGCTGCATCACTCGCCGTATCAGTGTTTTCATAACCTGCAGAGCTGGTGCTGGCAGCTGTGTGACATGTTGAGCTTTTCGTGATTGTGTTTGGCTGAAGATGAAGCTGCTTGGTCCACAGGAGCAGCCTGGCCGTGTCCTCTGACGGTCCTACTGTGTCTTGAGGGGAATCCAGCTTGAAATGGAGTCTGCTGTGATCTTCCAATGACTGCACATGAATCAGATACACCTGTGCACATAAAAAACCACAGGTATCAGAAGTGTACACGTCAGACTAAAACTCTGCCATGAATTAAGGAGCAGTCTGCACAAATGACAGGAAACTTCAAGAAATCGAGAATAACACCGCCGTTCAGATGACCAAAACATGGGAATGTGTTTCATCTTGTTTTTAACCTCAACCTCACATCTTTTAGGACTAGACTGTTTTACTGTCCTTAATGGTTTTGAGTGCGCTGAGTCCTTTTCTGCATTTCTCAAAGAAAAGAAGTGGACCAGAGTACAGGATAAATGCTATTATCCTTCTCACTGGCAGCTACTTCATTTCGTTTTGGAAAGCTGTTTAAAGGTGAGACAAAAGGATTTCACAGCCTATCAGATCTTATAGATCAGTTGTAGAGTTGTTTTTCCCCCAATAGTTTGTTAGGATACTACTATTTTGCTATTTATTATAAATCTAATTCCATTCAAATTGTCTGCATCCTTTACTTTATCATACTGCTATTTTACATTTCATTTGTAAAACAGTGGGAATGTATCATGCATTATTATTCATTGGGGAAAACAGAAGACGTGCAGAACGCAGCATTTTAAAGGGACCTTTTTTTCCTATAAAATTATTTTTTGAAAACTTTGAAGAAATTAACAATCACTATCACCGTTGCGACTACACCAGTGAGAGGGTGTGCGACCTGATCATACCCACTGATTACTCCATTAATTGATTACTCGACCCTGGTGGCTCTCACTGTGCAAAGAGAAGATTGTTATAAAGCCTGATTTGACTGCAGATCATTAGAGAGAAGCTTATAATTGAAAATTATAGTAATAGATTACTTTGCATTGTTTCCAACATATTCCACAACAGCTTTTTTTGGGTCTCTTTTTAAAGATATTAGTTTTCTCAGATTAGTATGCAGCGAAAAAGCAGTCCTGTGATAAAAGGGTGGGTCAGGTTGTGGGTCAGGTTGTGGGTCAGGTTGTGGGTCAGGTTGTGGGTCAGGTTGTGGGTCAGGTTGTGGGTCAGGTTGTGGGTCAGGCAGAACTTTTCCTTTGTAATATTGACAGTCTGAATTCCACAACAATTCCAATTATGACATCTTTTTAAAATGGGCTGCAGGCTTGTAACTATTACCCACTGTGTTTCATGCTCAGTGTTTCATTCAGACCTGTACTTTGTTTTCAGGAAGGGAACAGCAGAAAAACTGATCTCACAGAGGTAGAAAGTGGAAGAAAAGCAAGTACTCAGCTTCCATCAGTGACTCTGCTTCCACTTCTGTCTCTCCCTCTAAACCAGCACACTTTGCTTTGTCTAACCATGATTTGTGTTGTCCAGTGCCTAAACATACGTTCCACCCACACAACTCCACTGAAGAGTCCCACCTGACCCTCACCCCACCCCACTCGAAACCCTCAACACACCCCACCCTACCTGACCCTCACCCCACCCATATCCCCCACACAGTTTGAGAATCTGCTCTTCCCTTTGCATATAGATGTTCTTTGTCATTTTCCAGACTTTCTTAGGATGTTCTATCTAAACTGTCCTGGAATTTTCCACCTTTTTATTTATTTTTTTAACTTTTGCATTTGACCTTAAGTTCATCCTCTAACTTCTCATACCACAGATTGTCAGATACAAGGTCAGTGAGGGATCCTGACAGATGAGGTCATCTGTTTGCTTTCTCATTACGCCTCTGCTGGTTCTGTGTTAGTTTTGAAGTATTTATTGTAGTTGGGAGACAAACTACTGACAATCTGAGCCTTCATGCTTTTGTTATTCAAAACAGGTATGTGCCCCAAAATCAAAATCATTTCCTTCATGGTCTTTAATACTTTAATTCAGCATGATTTATTATTCAATATGAATCTGAATAATCTGAACAAGGAAATGTGTCCAAGAATTTACAGAGAAATAATAAAATGCTTTAAAATAAAACATTTGTTGTCAGTGCCAGCAGGCGTCAAAGCTGTAGGAAGCTCCTCTAATTGCTTAAACAACATGAGCTCTTCAACTTATTGAAGAATAAATATAAAATAGATGGATTTATTGTATCAGACTGCAACACTGCCTCCATCATCCTGTTTATGAAAAATATTAATATTCTGTTGCCATTTCTGTGCCAGCAAGATTCAGCTCACGTTTCTTTTCAGTTTAAAGTTTGAGAAACTATTTGCTTTTTCAGTTAACTGACTGCCGGCTCTCTTTGGTTTAAGGGATGTGATTGTTGTTAGATCGTTCTAATTATCTCCGAACCTTCACTAATGTAAAAAAAAAAACTCCAGTTCATCGTCATCCACCCTCCATAAGCACTTTATATTCACATCTGAATAAAGACCAGACTATAAAATCAGGCATCAATATCAGACGAAACGCTGTGGCTCGCCCTCATGCTCATTGTGCGTACAAAGACCTCCAAGGACATCGGATACTTCAGCGGAGCTCACCTGGATTTAGCAGGTGAACCACGAAGGCCTTGCCAGGAGATGTTTCTTCTTTTACATACTCTGAAACTGAAGTCCATTCTCTCTCTCTCCTTGTTTTCTTTGTCTTTGGTTGCCCTCACAATTCAGAGGTGTGTCAAAAATGAGAAAGCAGCCAGCAGGAGTAAGAGTTCACGACTCTGACGTGTTTCCATAACCTGAAAGCATTTGTTTTATCTACCATGTGCTGTTAAAGACCAGCGTTGACAGCTGATGTACAGCTGTGAAAAAAAATCAAACGCTTTTTAACTTCTCAGGTTTCATAACGTAATAATCTAAAAAAAGAATTTCATTTCTTTAACTACAATCTAAGTTAAACACTGTCATCGTTTATTGAACTAAAACGACGAGTGAGAACACCCTATGATTGAGCGTTTCGCTGCAGTAACAAAGTTATGGTTTCTGTATGATTATCTGCGTCTTCTTTACAAACTTGCTGCAGTTCATTAAGATTTGCAGACATTTGTCAGCATTTCATTCAGGTGTACATCCGGCCTTTGACTGGACCATTGTAAAACCTTGATTTATTTATCTTTCTGCCTTTCAGCTGTAGATGTACTGCTGTGTAATATGAATGCTTGAGTATCGAATGCTTTTGTAAAAGGCTGCACAGTATATGAAAGATTCATCGTCATCGCAGTGGCAACATGCAGAATATCGGCAAAGGAAAAACAATGAAAACATCACGATGAATGACTGCTATCTTCTAAATCCCATGTATTTACATGGGTTTTTATAATTTGACAAATTAGATAAAACCCCTTCGAAGTAAGTTGGATGCTAACTTGCATGGAGAGTTGTGATGGCAGAAGAGAACGAGACAAGTGAAGATCACCAGTCATATCATCATCAGTTTTCAAGCGTCACGATAGACTGCTCGATGTAACCCTCGTTTTTTTTTTTTTGTCTTTTCCTCCTCTTTTTGGGGGGTAAACTTGTTGGGGTGTCCACTCCTGGAAAGATTGAAAACTACTTTGAATGTTTGCTGCATGTGACTAATCCAAGTCCAGATGGTTTGAAAATGGCCTCAGATCCATTCCCACGTCTTTCCAGTTGCGATGATTCGTTTTTCTGGTAAAGGGACAATTTATGATCTTAACAAAGTCAGGCCAACTTTGCTATCTCCTCTCTATATATTTCTACACCAGTTTGCAGGCCGTGCTGCTAAGAGTATTCCTGTAGGTACGTCTGTCACTTTTCAACTTTTCAAGAAAGTAACCATGATAAAGGAAAGGCTCTTTACATCTTGGAGCAACTGATGGGATTACGTATCAAAACAGAGCACCAGGAGAAGTTTAAACCAGGTTGTCTCTGTTGTAATGGAAAATGTGATTTCAACAGCACATAAAACGGAAGAGCTTGGAGTACTGACAAAAACCAAGTGGACTGTCTGGGTGAAGTACTGGTTCACCAGGATGCCACAGAGCTGGTGCTCCAGGGGCGCAGGCTGCAGTCCTTGTGCCGCCAGCCAGGCTCCGCTGTTCTCTCAGCCCGACTCTCTACTACATGTCAATAAAGGCCACTGGAGCCACTAAACCTAAAAACTACATAAACAGCATGTACTTCACTAAGACATGGCTGCAGGAACATTTTCCCGACTTCAAACTGCGGTGTTTTTTTCAAACTCCAGTTGGTGCAACCCCCCTGCCTTTAGCCTGTCATGATCTGGGAACAGCTCCAGCAGAGCCCTGTGACCCTGTATAGAACTACATGTGTATAGAAAATGGATGAATGGATGGATGGTGTAAACCTGAACAGGTTACGGCAAAGGAGTACACCTGGGTATTGAACTTGTGGTGTGACTTTCTGTCTGTTTCGTCCTCTGAAAGTTCACTTGGTTAACCCTGTCAGTGTTGCATGTGATGTCATCAGCTCACTCGTTGCCAGGTTACAAACACTCAAATGCACCAAATGATTCTTTCTGCTACGCTTCTAACATTTAAACAGTTTGTGGACTCATAATTTTTATTTCATTTTCTATTTTTTTTTTTATTCTTACATTTTTACACTGCAACAATATAATTTCCCTTTGGGTATTAAAACAAATATGATTCAGTTCAACTCGGTGTTTAACTGTCGCTGAAGGAGCAAACAGTCTGGCTGAGTACCAGGAGCTGAGAGACAGATATGTTATGTGCTTTGCTTTTTCGTGTGTTCACATACTGTGTGATTGCGTGGATGGATGTGAGGCACCTACCGACTCCGGGGTAACAGGAGTCCTGTTACTTCCCGTCCTCATATCACCTGTTCCTGTCCACATCGGTGGTTGAAAGCTGTTGCAGCCTCGTGCCTGGTTCTGCCTTTGTTCTCTGTCCAGTGTCAGACAGCGCTCTGTTTAATGTCCATCACCCTCCTGACCTTTCTCTGCTTATTACAGCAGCTCAGCCTCACCTCCTCATGTGTCTCAGTTCCTTCAAACATATCTGTGGCAGGGCGGGCCTGCACATCGCCAGCCTGCAGGAGGAGGGGGGTGATGTGGTGTGGCGGGCTCGTCACTAACTCACAGCAGCGCATAAATCCACTTTACAGGGCATGAGACGCGGCAGGGGGTGCACCTACATGCAGCTCAACCACACCCTTACATCCGTGTATATTACAGTTATTAAAAATCACCAACTCCTCACTCCTTTCCACCTGTTTTGTTTTTTTGGCCCAGCCAGGGGTGGACACTGGGTCTGAGGTAAGCATTGTCACGTGAGCTGCATACATCGTACATATTCATTATTTTGATTTATTTATTTTTGCTTTGACTGTTTCATAGTCCTGGGTCTCCCCCGGGTCTCCTCCCAGTGAGACATGCCCAGAAAACCTCACCAGGGAGGCGTCCAGGATCGTCTGGCTCCTTTCGATGTGGAAAAGCAGGAGCTCCACTCTCTATTTTCATTTTTTTTTTCTTATTCGCTTATTTTGTATCTTGAACTTTTGGAGACAATAAAATCCCCATCACCACAAGGGTGTGTGGCTGTAGGAAGTCCTGCCCTGTGGGCTTCCTTTGACTGTGGTTGATTGTCATTGTGAGATAATTATAAGACAAGTTTTTCATACTTTCTGCTGGAAGTTTTTGGAAACTACTAAATTGCTATTTAAAGTAAAATGTTGGCTGCTTTTGAGAACCCATCTGAAGGATATGATGAAGTGCTTTCTCTGAGAATGCTCCCGAGCTTACTCAGAAAAGATGCCCCCCATCCATCACAAAGCCGCGGTGTTTGGTTCTCCGTGTTTAGAGAGAAGCCACAGCTCTGTAAAACAAAAAAGAGAAGAGGAGAAACAGTACAAGTGCTTTTTCTGCTGTCTCCATTTCCAAAAAGGTCAGTAATGCAACATTTGTGCAGGTTCAAGCCGATCTCCCTCCAGTTACAACTACAATGCAGCTGCGCGCTACTCTCAGTCACTCTGCTGATCGGGCCAAAATAAATGTCTTATCTTCGTCTTGTTGTTGATCCACATTTATTGCAGCGGATGGAGTTGACAGCTTCAGAGGTTCTGATGCTTCATCAAACTTGGAACCGGTTCAAACGGGATTCTGACCTCACATTCATCTTTGATGATGATGGTGTCTGTGCTCGCTCCTGCTGCCGCTGCTGTCACCGCTTCTCCATCTTTAAGACATCTCCGTATTTACATTGTGTTTCTATTGATCATATCATCTATATTACTGTCTGCGGATGTTTCAGCTGTTTTTAAATGACATTGACATACTCGATTACATATTAGTGAGGTATGAGATCCTGTAAGAACAAGTACGGTGATATCTTCTCAGTGGTGTGTATTCTCTCCTCTGCTTCCCCGCTACGCCCCTTGCTGTCAGGTGGCCTCGATGAGCTCAGTGCTAATCCTAAAAATTGTAGGAGGCAAGACTGATTCTCAGGAGAAGCCGAGGCGGCTTTGGGGCCACATCGCTGGCGTCAGCAGAAATGTGTGTGTGGACCACTACGGGGCCGTACTGTAACCTGTGTGTGTTTTCCAGATCTCTGGTGGTCTGTGATGGATGGCGTTAGAGCTGGAGTCGCTTTCGTATGTTCTAGAGGCGAAGCTTTAGGTGGACGTTAAAATAAAGAGTCCGAGCATTTAGTTGTATACTTTCATAATTAATCTCATTCTTGAAAAACTCCAGGAGTCATGTGCTCCACCTTTGAAGTCCAGCACCATCTAACCTGAACCCCAACCAAACACGACCTTTCAGCAGGAAATGGGCTCTGAACAATGCTCTGCAGGAGCGAATGCCCCGAACGGCCATCGAACTGAAACAACGTTGTCGGGAAAAACTGAAGTTTCTCTACAAGTGTGTGAAAAACTGATAAAGTCAAACAGGAAACAACTACTGCAGGTTTTTACTGCTAAAGGTGGATAAAAAAGCTGTCAAATCCTAGGGGTATTTAGTGTTTCGCTTACTTGATTTTTCTCTTCCCATAGGCTTCATTTTTGTGAAATAATGGTGTAATGAAAGAAGTTATGTGGTGTTGTTCTGAGGTTGTGTGTCACATTACGTTTCTGTCTTTGTGCACGCACAAAAACAAACAAGATAGGATTAAAATAGGAATACTAACTGCCGTCTGTATCACTGTAGATAAAACTGTACAACACGTATCCAGATTGGCTTTTATAATTCACTTCAACAGCATCCATACGACATACATAAGAAGTCTGTAAGTTTTAGTCAAACTGCCTTCCATCTCTTTCTGTCATCAGTGAAGATTCAGGGTTTTGGTTTGAATTAATTATTTCTCAGTATATGCAGAACTAAAAGCCAACCTGGTCCATCCTGCAGCTGACACACAACTGATGTAAAACGTAAAAGATGATATAAAGGTTTCAGCTGAAGGTCCCTGGAGTCTGCGGAGGGAAATATCTCGATGATGATCCGCTCCCTCCTGAAGCTGTCAAGGCCTCTCAGATATTTATTATCACCTCTGAAGCACAGATCAGCTCATGTGTTTACCTCAACGCCAGAGCTGTGAGTGAAAACTGAAGGTAACAAAGGTGAACAAGTATTTATTATTCTCAGATCTTCTCCCATCAGGATGTGGAAGATTACAGGAGAGATGTAAAGAGAAAATCTCTGATAGTCTCTGACTGCTTCACTCTGGAACAGATGGTAACTTTTTCTGTGGAAAACAGCAGATTCCTCCAGGAAGTGTGTTTTTAGATACAGGTGTTTTTGTAGAAAATGTATTCCACATGTATGAAATTGTTTTTGAGGCATTTATCAGGCCACACGGCAGAAGTTAATCTGAATCTCTGCTCTGGCAGGATGCAATCATATTTCTGTTTTGCAGCTGGAAATGAATCAGTGTTATGTAGCAGGCAGTGCTGCAGTAATGGGCAGGAATGATTGTAACCGTGCTGCAGGTTCTGACTGCTGATGAGATGGTACCCAGACGCTGAACTCCCTCTGCTGACACGTGGAAATGAGCCAACGCTTGTTTATTGTAAGTCTGAGATAAACAGAGTATTAAGATTCATTATGAATAAATGTCCTTAATGACGTTTAAGACACGTGAAGTTGTCATTGGCGATCTTTAGACCACATGACACATCAGGATAAGTGTGTGTATGTTGTTGCCTGTTAGATCCGTCAGTCGGATGATGTGCTTCGTTGCTTGCAGTCACACAGATATGCACGATGTGCAACGAGAGTCTCTTTTCTGTAGTATTTTTAAAGTTGAGACATAACAGCATATGCGTGAAACATGTATTCACCCGAGGGATTGTATGGTTTCAAATTTGCACCATATTCTAAAAAGAGTTGGGACACTAAAGCTTTCACCGCTTTGCCACGTTAGCCGTCCTTCTCTCATCATTTATAACTGATCTGGCGTTAAGGCAACCACGTGAAGGGTTTGGGGGACGGACCAGGACCGCCGGCAGGCCGTCCAGTACCAGAACTGACACATCTTTACAATGTCTTTCTGCTCTGTGCAGAATGTGTCTTGATGAGAAATGCAAGGAAATTACTGACGGAAATGTGGTTTTGACACTCCTCTGAAATGTCAGTGATTGAATGTTTGAATGCTGCCTTCACAGATGTAGAAATGAGGTCTGTCAAAGGCAAATACCTCAAAGAACGTCCTCAGCGGACAATAGATGGTCCTCAAGAACATGTACAACATCCACAGTGGCTTTCAAAAGCACTTTTAGTTTGGCTGGTTATTAAAATGTACCTTTATTAAAACTGATTTAGTTTTAGTCTAATGCAAAAGATTGTTTTTTTCTAAGTTTACCTTGAGTTTCTGAAATGATTTATACCTTAGTATAATCAAATACCTGTAATAAATAATCAATCTACTATATATATATATATATATATATATATATATATATATATATATGTAAAATTGGTCATGGTAGGTTGTGTTGGCAGACGTTACAGACAGGGCCGGCCTCTGGCGTAGACCACATTGGCGGTCGCCTAAGGGGCCACTTGCTGGAAGGGGCACCGCGGCAAGCCCTAAAAATAAATGAATAAATATATTTAGAAAGAATAATTCAATAATTGCAATAATTCGCAGCCCTGTCTGGCAACCTTTCCTCATGCTCTGTTTGGATAATGAAAAATTAGTGCAGGAAAAACAGACAACAACCCGCTGGTAGTTGCTCATTGTTTGAGGGATGTTGCCCTGAATCCATCCTGCATGTTCCTAAGGACAGACATCAAAAAACACTCGTATTTCTGATACTGAAAGTGTCATCATGAAAAGGTCGTCCAGACCTTCAAGTGCGCTTTCAGAAAGTTGAGAAAAGAAGACGCGCAATAGAGGTCCCACTGCAGTGGTATTTTACGTGTTTTATTGCATTAAAAATGTTGTTTATGACTCTTCATTTTACTAAATGGAGGCTTGTTAAGTTTAAATGCAGCAAAGTTGCCTAACAATGCTACTGTAGATTCTGTGTAACTATAATTATAGTGCAGCCTCTTTTATTTTAGTCACGCAAAATCCCGGCTAGGTCGTCATTTGTCACGTTTTTGTTGTTTTTGTTGAACACTTCAGTAGTTGCGTGTCTGCTGCAGCTGCATGTTTTGGTTGTACTGTACATCCATCCAGCCATACATCAGCTTTTCCAGGTCAGGGTCACAGGGATCTGCTGGGATCTATTCCGGCTCATTGGGCAAAGCGCAGGTGTACACCCGGACAGGTGACCAGTCCATTGCAGATGTATGTTGTCATCAGTCATCATTGTTAATATAAATATTATCATCATTACTTAATGTTACTGGTGAACTTTGTTACTAATTACAGCAGCTGTATGTCATAGTCAAACAAGCTCAATTTTATACTTTATATGAAGCCGAGTGACACGACAGAGGTAATGCAGTGGTGTAACTGTCTGGACGTCCAGTATGTTTGAATTCAACAAGTCAGGAAGCAAGCAGCATCTGGACAAATGAGACACAGCTGGAAGCAGGTGAGCTCTGTCACTGGATGCTGTCATGTTTTTTTATCGTCAATATGACCAAATACAGTTTGGCTATAATTATTATTTAAATATGTTACACATTTAACTCATCCGGGCCTGTTTAGCTGGAATAACTTAGTCCTTTTGTCTATTTTTTCACACAATGAGGCAATGAAATCTGTTTTTATGGTGCTAATAAATTGGCCAAACCTTTAAACATTTCTAAATCTCCATAGCAACAGAAAATGTTTAAATTGTATCTTGCACACAGATCCCAGTTTGCACTTGAATGTAATGTTGCCATACATTTGAGTTTATCAAAACTAGTCCATTTAAGAATATCAACAGTATATATTTTTAAAAGCTGTCTCATAAAATTTGAACTCCCATTCTGAACAGGAACAGGAAATCTAATAATTATTATTTGTATATATATTATTTGTTTGTGAATTTGTGTCTCTGTTGGTGTGTTTTAACCAATAAAATAAAACTAAGGTCTGTAATGCTGCTGTATTGTGGGTGCTGTGGAAGTACCGATAGGTTGGGGGCATCAGAATGGCTAGAGCCGGCCCTGGTTTCTGTGACGCTGCCAAACCCCCTTTTAACTTCTTAAACAACCTTAAACAACCTCTGAACTTTATGAGGCCCTTATGGTTCTTAAGGACCTCGTAGAACCCGCAGGGAATTATTAAACCCCATGAAAGAACTGGTACATCTCACAAACCTGATCCACATTTCCAGACCTTCTTCAAAGCATAATTTCCCAAAGAATAAAGAAAAATAACCAATACTTCTTGTGGACGTTTCAGAGAGGACGCCTGAAGAGCCTCTTCTAATAGCCAATACAACTTTGAAAAGAACATCCAGAAGTTGGATAATCAGCAGCCATAATGGTTACCATAGCAACACCACTTGAAGGACACTTTTCAGTAGTTGTTGGACATCCAGATCGTCTTACATAACCAGTCATACCCTTGTAGGAAATAAAGGACCCCCTTCACCATGGCACCTCACACATTTCATCTATACTTACATCTTCTTATACACAGCAACTATAAAGGGTTGTTTGAAGAAAACAACTGTAGATCCATGTAACGTTTACATCACACACATATTTCTTCCCATGAACACACTTTCTCTGTTCAGGACCTACAGAAATTCCTCTACCAATACCAAAACCACTACCAATCAAGAAACACCCTCTGCTCCTTAACCTCACCTTTGAAACGTTGCTCCATGTAAATGAGTTCATTGGTTTGGATCAGTATTTTTCAGTGGCAGTCTGTTACAGTAGGTCTGGTTATATTGTGTCTCTCTGTTTAGTAATATTTCTTAATCCTGACTGAGATATTGTACTGCTTAAATCATTTCTGCTAGTACTTTTCAAGGTCTGTGGTTACGAGTAACCATGACAACGGCAAAGGTGTTTGCATGTTGAAAAAGCTCATTGAGCACCAACGAGTTCGCAGCAGGAACGTCAGTAATTCAGCATCACGTGGTTCACAAACGTATGCAGACAGACTTCTTACAGTGAATACAGAGACTCCATCCATGTCATAATAACCACAGCTCTGTCAAAGTCACACATCCACCTTTCCAACAGTAATGAAAAGTGCAACTATAAAAATTCCCTTTGGGGATTAATAAAATATGTTCTAATTTAAGTTTGATCAAATGTGGATCACACTTATCAAATATTACAGTATCTCTGCTATCATTTACTACTAGTATAATTGTTCCAAAAATGGGAAATATTAAGATTTATGGTAAAAAATAAAGAATCCTCACAATGCTGATGTAAGAATGCACTTGTTTTTCATGTCTAGTTTTAATTCGTTGTGGGAAATCACAAGATGATCTTGTGTGTAATGAGTGACCATCGAGACATACTGATTAATTAATCAAAGTTGAAGATAAATAATCTGGAACTTTTTACATCTGAGTGTGGTTAGGCTTGAAAAGGACGGTATCCTCGATTAATAAAACATATTTGAGCCATCTTCAGGTTGTTTATTACAGCAGGGACCAGTGCATAGTCCACTTCTTCTTCTGTGCACGGCTTGCCAGGGGCTGCAGATGAGAATCTAATAAATGGTAGCGCTGAAAATGGCTTCATGTCTGTGTAATACATCGAGGTTAAATGGGAAGGAATTGGCTTTAGATTGGAGTGATTTGTGTGTTTTAGCCCGCAGTTCCAGCGCTACCGCTGCAATAATTGAATTACTTCAGAAATCAGACCAGACTGAAGCAATTCCACTGGAGACACACACACACACACACACACACACACACACACACACAATCACACACACACACACACACACACACACACACACACACACACACACACACACACAGACACACACACACACACACTCACACACTCTGAACAGGCGGTTCTTGGGAGATGTGTTCTTCCCTTCATCTCTTTCATGAGCCAGACGCTGGAGAGGATAAGCGTGAGATCAAACACAGTACCGGTTAAACCGCAGCAATTACACTATCCACCTGAGGGGGAGGGTGGGAGGGAGGACATGCACATGAGTGTGTGTGTGTGTTTATGAGTTGGGGGGGTTGGGGGCAGATAAAGAGGAAGTGTGTGTGAATAAGTAAAATGAGAACAGATTGCTAATCAGGAATTCAGAGCATTGCTGAATTAAATAGGTTTTGGGAGATGGGGATTGTTCAGGTAATATCTTTTAATAAGATACTATTCACAGGAGACTTTGCTTCAGGCGTGTGCAACTCAGACATACCTGCACACAAGTGTGTGTGATGTCCTAACGGTGCATCAGCTGTATATATTTGCTTTTGTGTTATGAGCTAATAATTATACAGTCCAGGTTCTGAAAAGGTTGGCACTGGAAAGGTTAGTGCATATGTATATATATATTTATATATATATATATATATATATATATATATATATATATATATATATATGGGTAGCAGCAATGCATAAAAAAGATGGGAAAGCAGGAGGGGGACTAAAATGAAAATTTTTTGACTAATTGTTTAAAAGCGAAAAGGTCGGTGATGGTCATGATTTAAGACATGAGAAACAGCATCACAGAGAGACAGAGATTTTAAGAATCTAGAGAAATCAGTGAACGTGGAAATCAATATTGGATGCCTTTTAGGTCCTCAGGCTAAAACCAGTCATGATTCAGTAATGGGAATCACTGTCACGGCTCAGAAACACTTCCAGAATTCTCGGTTTTGGAACAAAGTCGGCAGTACCATCCACAAATGAGGGGTAAAGAAGAAGGAGAAGCTATGTGTGAACATGATCCAGGCCACCATCTTCTCTGAACCTAAGAATATTTAAAATGGACCCAGGTACAGAGTGGTCAGGTGGCTCAAAACTTGACATTATTTTTGGAAAACGTGGAAGCTACATCCTCTGGACTAAGTAGAAGCGGGACCGTGGCTATCACAGGAAAGCTCGACCCTGAAGGTCTGGTGGATAAATCACAGTGGGCATCTTTAAAAAGGAGAAGGTAACAACATCTGTCAACAATAAACTGGAACAGTTTGTTTCAAATTAGGAAAACCGGGTTAGCTATGTAACAGTCCAAAGTCAGATTTTTTTTTTTTTTTTTTACAATCAATGACTTGTGTTGCAAAGCTGTAAATCTCTCTCAGTTTGTACGTCTTTATCTCAGTGTTACCCAACTCCACACACACACACACACACACACACACACACACACACACACACACACACACACACACACACGCACACACACACACACACACACACACACACATGAAAGATTGCCTTGATATTTATGGCAGACATGGCCACGTGATGTAGATGTGCACCTCAAGGCAATATCTGATGATTCATTTTAATAAATAAATAATAAATGGGAGAGGGACCATCAGGTTTATTATCAGCGCTCACTCAAGAGCCTGCATCTCTGATGTGATGGAGTGGATTAGTGTCTATAGCGCCGGCAGCTTCCAGTTATACATCTAGAAATGTCAGCACTGAAAGGTATATACAGGTTTTAGGAGTCGTTTTGAATCTTTCTGCAAGACAATGCTAAACATCACACTGGATTTGTTACAGAAGCATGGCTTTACAGCAGTGCCGAACTGCCTGTAGCCCAGAAAGCTCCTGTACCACATCAGAACAGGACAGGACATCATTCGTACCCTAAAACTCCATCAAATGTACAAATGGCTGTTTATGGGCTGTGGAGACGGGAGACAGCGGTAAACCTCACCCCGTCCCAACTGTCTTGGGGTGTGATGTCACCATGCTGCCAGCATTTTCAAAATTCATTCTTCAGTTTACATTTCCTTGGTTTAAACGTTTTAGATATTTTTTTTTGTTCTATTGAGAAAATATGACTGAGATTGCCCCCTCCCCTAATTTATCCTTTTTATTTGCATTTTAAAGTGTCCCAACTGTTGGAAGTGGTTGCTTAAACCCTGACAGTAAAGGGGGAACTGCAGCATCTTGACTTCTCGCTGTTTTCGTACCACATGTAAAACTGTGAAGTGTGAGTCAACACATCGGTGACACATCATGAACACTGAGTGCTACTCAACAGCCGTTGTGTCCGATACCAAACCGGTGGTCGTATTTTAAAGTGCATTCTGCTCATTAAATGTTTCATGTGTCCAAGCTCTCTGGAGACTATTTTTCAGGTGTCTCCTAACTTTTAATTGATTACTATATTCTCGTGAGAAGATTTTACAACAATATACAAAATCTAGTGTGAAATATCACATAATTAGAACATCTGCCTGGGAGGGGGAGATGCTCTTCTTCATATTTTGAGGAATCCTTGCTGGGGTTCACCTCAGTTTGCATCTGCAGACAAACATCTCTTTTTAATGTCTTATTAGTAAAGATTAGGCTACAAACTGCAATAAAAACGTCATAGGCGTTTGACCTTGTCCAGTGTTTTCTTCTGGTGAACCGTCATTACAACTGAAATAAAACTACAAATACTGAACACTCCTTTTGAATATTTAAAGCACAGATACAAAGGTTGATGCTTCTGCTGTGTTTAATTGCTGCTGCCATGATGCTGAATTATCTGTATAAAATAACATGTAAATATAAAAGACGGTGTTTATGCCTGTGGAGTCATCAGCCAGGTGTCCGTGGTTAATAATGTGCTCGTTAGATCTGCTTTTCCAGGATGTTCTGACCGTACAGGCTGTTGAAAACACATCGCTGTTGGCAATAGTGATGCTGATAATGGTGGACTTCTCTTTACCATCACCAGACTATAACAAAGCCTGGCTTTTAGTGTTGTTGGTCTATTTTGCCTCATTGCTCTGGAGCACATGGTGAACATTCCTCCCCAAGAAAGACCTGGAATACTGATTAATGATACCACAATGCATGTCTCCACTGGTTCATCCCAGATGCCTCTGAGCCCAAAGACATCGCCGCCCCCTCTGAACAAGATAACCGTAAGACTTTTATGCACAGTAAAGTTTTAAGTGTCACATGTTAAGCGTTGACAAAGTTTTCCACAGTAATCCTTTCCCATGTGGTTCCATCAGCTGTTGCTCCGGTTCTACGGTGTGCTACAGAAACACAGCATCACAGCACCACTAACATGCCTGGTGTGTATTTTGCAGCATCTTCAGGCGCATTGAGTCCAACTGTTTTGTCTTTGTGTGGATATATCAGATCAGAGATCACAGGTGTCATCCCTTGTCCCTGACACACTGAAATGCCCCTAGTCAAATGCTATTGTGCATCTTATAAAGAGAAATGTGAAACCTCTTCTGATCTGTCTTTGGGGGACATTGTTTTGATAATTTCAGTGATGTTCTCCAAATCTGCAATGCTTATTGAAACGTGTAGATCCTCCTGTCCAAATCTGCTGCTCAGAGACTCAGAATTCAATGTTTCCATTCCATGTACCAACTTTGTTTTTCTGGAATGTGTTACAGGCTGAAAATGCAAGTGTGCATGTATGTATTGACAAAATAAATCAAGCTGACAAGAAAATATATAAATCTGCTGCAAAGCCTCCAGAACGAGGACAATGACAAACTAAAGTGACAAAACTCTGCGGTCTTCACTTTCCTCCATCTTCATCACTCTGAAAATATTTGCACAACAGCAGAAGCAGAAGACATAATTTTGCAGAAAGAGACGGAGTGAGCGGGGAGTCCGTGTCGATTGTGTCTCACTGAGCTGTTATCAGAGCGATGCCTCCATTGCTCCCAGCTGACGCCAGCATCTCATCTCTGTGTGCAACACCATGTGTGTGTGTGTGTTTCAGCTTGTGTTTTAGTGCACAGCTTGGGGGAGAATGACATTCTGTACCTGACAGTGATGATTACAGGTTGACAGGAATTTGAAAGCAGGAAAACTGAAGGGAAAGCAAAGAGAAGGACCGATGACGGACGAGAGGAGCGACTCCCAGAGTAGTGAAAGTAAGCATGACTGATTGATGTGACCACCAGCTTTAATCACAGACAGAATCAGTAAGCAGTCGACAAAATGTCAGCTGTCAAAAACACTAAAAATGTTTCCTTGAGGAGAGTCAGTGTCTAAGAACTGCAGAGACATGAATGTTAAGTTTATAACTGCCTCACAACTTTATACAACACATGATTATCAAAGTTGTCATCTGATCACACCATGTGACAGTGGCACAGAGGTTCAACACAACGACAACAACATTAAAAACAGTAGCTGTTTACCCACCACCAAACCAGCCTGGGCGAGGTTTAAACGGGCTAATCGCCCTGGCCTCAACAAATGTGATGTTTGCTCTCCAAACAAGAGACTTTGGTGAATCAGCATCCCAGCGTCCCTGTAGCTGGTGGCTATTGTAGCTGGAGGAAGGGACTTAAGATGATGACACTGACAAACATAATAACAGCTTCAATTCTTCTGGGAAGGCTGTCCATAAGGTTTAGGAGAGTTTATGGGATTTTTTAACTGTTCTTCCAGAAGCACATTTGTGAGGTCACGCTGATGTTGGACCAGAAGGTCTGCCTCTCAGTCTCCGTTCTAATTCATCCCAAAGGTGTTCTGTCGGGTTGAGGTCAGGACTCTGTGCAGACCAGTCAAGTTCATCCACACCAGACTCTGTCATCCAGGTCTTGTCATGTTGGAAGAGGAAGGGTCCAGCTCCAAACTGTTCCCACAAAGTTGGGAGCTGGAATTGTCCAGAATGTCTTGTTCTGCTGAAGTATTCAGAGTTCCTTTAACTGGAACTAAGGGTCCAAGTCCAGCTCCTGAAACACAACCCCACACCATGATCCCCCTCCACCAAACTTTACACTTGGTACAATGCAGTCAGACAAGTACCGTTGTCCTGGCAACCGCAAAACCCAGACTGGTACATCAGATTGTCAGATGGAGAAGCGCCATTTGTCACTCCAGAAACACGTCTCCACTGATCCAGAGTCCAGTGGCGGTGTGCTTTACACCACTGCATCCGATGCTTTGCATTACACTTGGTGATGTTTGTCCTGGATGCAGCTGCTGGACCATGGAAACACATTCATGAAGCTCTCTGTGTGCTGTTCTTGAGCTAATCTGAAGGCCACATGAAGGCCAGCATTCGCTGACCTATATTTTTCCATATCTTTCCACACTTCCATGTTCTTTTAATACAGCTGACATTTGAATGTGGTATCCAATATTTAGGAGCAAGGAAATTTCACAATAGGATTTGTTTCACAGGTGGCATCCTATAACAGTTCCATGCTGGACTTCACTGAGCTCCTGAGAGCGACCCATTCTTTCACAAACAGTCTGCATGCAGAGGTGCTTGATTTTATACACCTGTGGCCACGGAAGTGATTGGAACACCTGATTCTGATTATTTGGATGGGTGAGCAAATACCTTTAATAGAGTGCATTTGTAATACTGCAACAATTTAGGAGACACAATAACAAAGCATCAACACAACACATGGGGTCAGTTGCACTGTCACTACGTCCACTACGACCTGAAGTTTAGAGTTTAACCAGGGGGGTTTTTAGAAAGATTTTCTGCTTCTATTTGCTTTTTATTGAATGCAATTCAACAGAAAATTGCAGCAGAGAGATGACGAAGACAAACAGTAAAGGATCACAGGATCACAACCTGGATTGTCTTTAGTCAGACTTTAGTCAGTGTAGCTGAGACGCTGGCTTAGTCAGGTCAGTCGGGCCAGCATCAATAACGGAACAATGGAGTTATGTTATTGTGATTCACCATGGTAACATCAAATGAACAGAGGTGTTTCCATCATTACACTTAGAGCTTTTACTGCAATCATACAGTGCATTTTAAATCATCTTCCTGCAGGAAACTGACATGACTGCAGTGCAGAAGATAGGAAAGTTAGGGCATGTTAAATTTAAATATTTATTGACTGCTGTAATATTGGGACAAGTGATGGAATGTAGTTGTAGTCTAGATTTCACTTTTAACGTAGTTAAAATTCTGCTCTGAGGTGCTGAAGATGAACATAATATATATATATATATATATATATATATATATATATATATATATATATATATATATATATATATGTATATATATATATATATGTATACATATATATATATATATGTATATAAATAAATATATATATATAAATGTATATGGGAGGGTAGTTGGTGGGATTTAAAGTTCTTTTAAATTTGGTGCAGTGATTTTAGTTATGTGTAAGCATTTTAAGTGAATTGAAATAAAGCTCTTCTGTTACTTACCACGGCCTGTTTTCATCGCTCAGATGTGCGCAGACAAAATTGCTCCCTGGGAGTTCATGCACTATTTATTTATTGCAGGAGGGAAAGGAAAACGTCTCAAGGGGAAGTTGTGTGTGAGGGTTGTAGTTTTCTTAATAGGAATATTTGAGAGGGGTTTATTGTAAATATTGTAGTGTAAGTATATGTGTTTATCTGTGTAAATATTTGTGTACCTTTCTGCTGATTTCCCCACTAATGTCATGTCCCAATAACATTGGCAGGTATAAAGATTCACAGCTGAAGAAATTTTGGGGTTCTGATTCTTGACTTCCATTTAATGAATTAAAGTTCTAAGAAAAGGAAACCACAAAGTCCTTCTGGTCCTCTGTTGCTATTATAGAATATATTGGCTCCATGGCCAGGTGACAGACTGCCTGATACTCAGGTGAGCTAGTAAATGTAGATTTGTGACACATGATTTGGAAGGACGCCACCTTGCAAATCCCGTCGTTGTTTAGGGTAGGATCTGACTCTGGTCCAGCTCCAGCACCTGGCACTGCATCTGCAGCTTTTCTGATGGTGGTGAGGCCAACCACAACCACTTTCACGTTACGCAGTAACACTCAATAATGCTTCCTGACTTATCTTCCATTCCCTCAACTCGGTTTCAGGCACAGGGAGGCTGGGGGTAGGGGAAAGAATGAGCTTGTTCTAGAGCCGAACCTATTGAAGAACATGTTCAGTTCATTGGTACTGTCCAGAGTTCAAAAAATACAAAAAGAAGATTTTTTTAACCTAAATTAAAATATCGTTTTGCATTACAATGTCAAAGTACTTAAAAAGTCTCCCAAGATTGATATGGAAAATATCTGTCGTATATCACAAAAATTGGACCTAAAACATTCCCATTTATTTCACTCTGGCAAAGGGAAAAGATGAGTCACCTATTCTGCCAATTAACTAGACTTTGTTTATTTATGTGGTAGTTAGTTACATGGACATGTCACCAGTGTTGTAGCGGAGGAGGTAGAGGAGGAGCTGTCATAGGTGTCAGTGGTAACTTCAGCAAGTTCCTACAAATTCATTTCAGTTCAATTTTATTTATACAGCATCTATTACAATACAGATTGTCTCTAAATGTTATGCAGAGACCCAGAACATGACCCCCAAAGAATATGACATAAACAACAGCAGATAAAAACTCCCCTAGTGGGAAAGAAAAAAACCTTAAACCAAACAATGGCAAGAACCTTTAAGAGAGAAACCTTGATCAAGACCTGGATCATAAGGGGGACCTCTTGCTGAAGGCCAGCTGGGTAGAGCAGGAAAAGGGAGATCAGAAAGAGAGAATGAAGAACAGAGAGAGTTATAGATGAGATCAGAAAGAGAAGATGAAGAACAGAGAAGAGAGACACAGACACAACGTCAAAGGTACAAAAGACAAGATATATTACTATTAATTATCTGTTACCTGGAGAACTAACAGTTTTATGTTCAAATGACAGATACCTGGTTAGTTGGTGATCTACATAGACGAGGACTGGAGGTCAGGATGTCTGCAGGTCTCCAACAGAGACATCAACACAGACAGGTGGAGGTGAACACTGGGATGGTCAGGGGGTGGGACTGCAGGTCAGAGGGTGGGACTGCAAGTCAGGATGCAGTTCCTGACGCTCTGGTCTGCAAACATGCACAGAAGAGAAAAAGAGGAGACAGACAAGCACAACAAACTATAAGAACAATGGACCACAATTATACTTATGAGATACTTCTTATTAATAACTGGGGATTGAGGTGAAGAAGGGACAGAGAAACGAAGGAGGTGAGGGTCACCAGTCAGTGGATCATGTTGGTGTCCCCCTGCAGCAGGTCTACAGCAGCAGATCCAGGATGAAGCTGTGTTGAAGACCAGCTGCTCCAGTCTGGTCCTGCAGCTGCAGCTGTGACTACTGGTCCTGACACACTAACGTTTACACCAACTAGATGTTTTATTAAACAGAAACGTTTTAGGTTTGGTTTTAAAGGTGGAGGTGGTGTCAGCCTCCTTCACCCAAACTGGAAGTTGGTTCCAGAGTGATGGTTCCTGATAACAGAAATTCTGTCCTCCAAATCTACATTTGAATAGAGAAAATGCCTGAATGAGTTAAAATCCTCTTCTAAAAGACCAGATGATAGAATTACTGGTTTCACTTATTTCATACTGTGCACAGTAGTGAACCCCTATGTTGCATCATGTCATGGATGATATTCCACACTGCAGGCTGCATGTAGCATCCTGTCCTTGAAATCAGTTGTGATGTTTTATGTAATTGTCTTTGGCCTGATTCCTGTTTGAGCAGTTAAAATCCTATCTGGCACATTTGTAGTACCCAAAGGCCCAAATTGAGAGATTATCTGGTTCTGCCCCTACAACATCTCTGTAGACTCTAAATACCTTGAGGGATGTCTGCCTACTTTAAGAACAATTGCAGCAAAGGAGCTGATGAAAAAAGTTTAGACAGAGTCACCGTGGTAGTTCCCCCTTGGCAAGAGCCAAAATGTGAAAATTTCCTTCGGTTCATTGCTGTTTCTTCAGATTTGACTATGACAATGATTCTATAACTGGAAACAATATTTAGGCATGTATCTATCTATAGAAACCAAGACTGAATATGGGCCATGATGCTGTAAAACTAGTTCTAACTTGTATATTTGTTGTGGAAAGCCACATCTCTCACCACCTTCATTTAGCTGATGTGATTTTCATGTGAGGCAGATTGCCCTTTGGTGGTGGGGGTTTCTGGAAGTTGTGGAGGTAGTTGACAAAGTTGGTTTGTTGCACTTGATTTGTGCACCGAAATGGTTTAACACTTTTAAAAAGCACTGTGTACAATGCTGGCTGGCCACCCTGCAAACTGAGTGGTAAAGGAAGACTTGACGTTGTACAGATGTGCCTCCATATCTGCGGCAAAATAATTCCATTAAAAATGGTTGGTATCATTTTACTAGAAATGAATGTAAGGGACAAACTGGTCCTCTGAAGTAAAGTGTATATGGATGCTCTTGCATACATGCATAAGGCGCTTCATTATAAGCCCCAGATTGAGTCCTCTCGGGGCTCCCTCATTCATTTAGTAACACTGGAGGAACGACTGCAGGAGACGGAGATGTTGAAAAAAAAGAAGAAAAAGGATGAAGGAAAAAACAGAGTTGCTTCAGGAGACAAAAATGTGCAGTTAATAACCTGAATAAATGTGTTATCTTAGTGGTGTGCAGCGTATTTCCACCCTGTCTCCTGTGTGACTGCACTATCTTCAGAGAGATGAGACTGACTGATAACTTTGAGTTTCAGGAAATTAATATTTGGCCGCCTGTTTGGGTCCACTGAGCCCCCCTCTCCCCATCTGTTTGCACAGGTAGTCATCCATTCATGTGATGATGCTGAATAGTGTCAGTTCTTCTAAGAACTCAGGACTCAATGGTTTCTGAAAAGAAACAGAGAGAGCAGAGAGTGAGGCTTGAAACTTTAATCATTGTTATTATTACTATTATTATTATTATTAGAGGACAAAGGGGCTGATGCACTCATGCACATAAAGGAATGTAATTATGACCACTGCAGTGGTAGAATAATTGAGTCTCTGCAAAGAATTGCAATTACGTTGTCATCCGACTCTGACATCAGAAAAAATGGTTTCGGGTGAGGTATGTATGTATGTATGCACGTACGTATGTATGTACGTATGTATGTCTGTATGTACATATGTATGTATGTATGTATGCATGTATGCACGTACGCATGTATGTATGTATGTATGTATGCATGTATGCACGTACGCATGTATGTATGTATGTATGTATGCATGTATGTATGTATGTATGTATGTATGTATGTATGTATGTATGTATGTATGTATGTATGCACGTACGTATGTATGTACGTATGTACGCATGTATGTATGTATGTATGTATGTATGTATGTATGTATGTATGTATGTATGTATGTATGCATGTATGTATGTATGTATGCACGTACGTATGTATGTATGTATGTACGCATGTATGTATGTATGTATGTATGTATGTATGTATGTACGTATGTATGTATGTATGTATGTATGTACGTATGTATGTATGTATGTATGTATGTACGTATGTATGTATGTACGTATGTACGCATGTATGTATGTACGTATGTACGCATGTATGTATGTACGTATGTACGCATGTATGTATGTATGTATGTATGCACGTATGTATGTATGTATGTATGTATGTATGTATGTATGTACGTATGTATGTATGTACGTATGTACGTATGTATGTACGTATGTACGTATGTATGTATGTATGTACGTATGTACGTATGTACGTATGTATGTACGTATGTATGTATGTATGTATGTACGTATGTACTTATGTACGTATGTATGTATGTATGTACGTATGTACGTATGTACGTACGTATGTACGTATGTACGTACGTATGTACGTATGTATGTACGTATGTATGTACCGTATGTACGTACGTATGTATGTATGTAAGTATGTATGTATGTATGTATGTATGTACGTATGTACGTATGTATGTACGTATGTACGTATGTATGTACCGTATGTACGTATGTATGTATGTATGTATGTACGTATGTACGTATGTATGTACGTATGTACGTATGTATTTATGTACGTATGTACGTATGTACGTATGTACGTATGTACGTATGTATGTACGTATGTACGTATGTACGTATGTATGTACGTATGTATGTATGTATGTATGTATGTACGTATGTACGTATGTACGTATGTATGTATGTATGTACGTATGTACGTATGTACGTACGTATGTACGTATGTATGTACGTACGTATGTACGTATGTATGTACGTATGTACGTATGTATGTACGTATGTATGTACCGTATGTACGTACGTACGTATGTATGTATGTATGTATGTATGTATGTATGTATGTATGTATGTATGTATGTACGTATGTATGTACGTATGTATGTACGTATGTATGTACGTATGTACGTATGTATGTACGTATGTACGTATGTATGTACCGTATGTACGTATGTATGTATGTATGTATGTATGTACGTATGTACGTATGTATGTACGTATGTACGTATGTATGTACGTATGTACGTATGTATGTACCGTATGTACGTATGTACGTATGTACGTATGTACGTATGTACGTATGTACGTATGTATGTACCGTATGTACGTATGTATGTATGTATGTATGTATGTATGTATGTATGTATGTATGTATGTATGTATGTATGTATGTATGTATGTATGTATGTATGTATGTATCAGATAGGTAATAAAAGTCTTGACAGGTAGGTTCCTTCGAGCTCCACAGCTGCTGTAGCTGTCGTGCTACACTCAGACTCTGGGTGTTAGTGCTCAGTTAAGCCTTTTGGTCAGATCCAAGTGTTTTTGTATGTCTGTTAACATCATTGTTTTCAATGCATGTATCTGGTCATGTTCAATGCATTCTCCTGAGCTTTACAACTGCTTTTACCTGATGGATTGGGACTTTGAAGCAACCAGCTGTAGCAGGACTTATTTTTCATCAAACCACTGGTGCTGACTCTTGATGTTGTGGCTAATTGCTTTAACTGCTGAATCATTTTGGGATGATTAGTCGGCTAACTATTTCTGCATTTTGACTTAACACTATATGCCATATCCGGAAACTACCAGCCTTAATGCTCACCGTGGTCCAGAGTGGACCTGCCTGACTGAAAACAGCTGGCCTGCATGTTCCCTGTGTGAGCTGTGGCCTGACACATGCAGGTACTATGGCAAAAGGAAATGTCAACAATTTAGAAATTACTGGATTTAGCCTAATTCTGCCATAAAATGTGATCTGATCTTAATCTAAGCCACAAGGCAAACCCACTGTGCTTAAGCTGATAAATCACAATTACAATTTCTCAAGTCTTTATTGAACACACCCATTAAGCATTCAAGTGCTGGAGGAAAATGTAAGCGATGCCTCAGATTAATTACTTCAGCAAAAGCTAATTGGAGTCTCTGGTCCAATTGATGAAATGCGTTTTGAGGTGTGGTTTAGGGCTACTTTGATTGATAAGACACTCAAATACTTTTAATTGGCTCTTCATAAGAAGCCTCTGCTAATGCCTCATGAATGGGAAATCTCTTCTTTCTTTTTTTTTTGCACATGTATTAATGGTTAATTCCAAGTTTGGTAGAACCTAAGAACAATATATATATATGCATTTTAATCTTGCAGCAGAGGTCACCAGTCCATCACAGGGCCACATATACAGGACCACACATACATATATATATATATATATATATATATATATATATAATGTAGGCTCTGAACACCAGAGCAATAGAGGCCCAGATATACCACACCAGACAAGACCCAAGGTGTAGGTTGTGCAAAGAAGCACCGGAAACAATCCAGCACATAACTGCAGGGTGTAAGATGCTGGCAGGGAAAGCATACATGGAACGCGAGACCTCAGACATCTCAGTCCAGAAAAGTGCAGTGTTAGGAACAGCAAAGATACTGCGCAGAACCCTCAAGCTCCCTGGCCTCTGGTAGAGGACCCGAGCTTAGAAGGGACACCACCCACGGAGGGTGAGGAACGAGTTTTTTTATATATATATAACTCGTTCCTCACCCTCCGTGGGTGGTGTCCCTTCTATCACCACCTTGGGAGGTGTTTCCCATTTTGACCTTGGGGTTTCCAGCCCATACTCCACACAGATGTTTCTGTAGAGTATGCCCGCTACTTGGTTATGGCGTTCCATGTATGCTTTCCCTGCCAGCATCTTACACCCTGCAGTTATGTGCTGGATTGTTTCCGGTGCTTCTTTGCACAACCTACACCTTGGGTCTTGTCTGGTGTGGTATATCTGGGCCTCTATTGCTCTGGTGTTCAGAGCCTGCTCCTGTGCAGCCAGGACGAGTGCCTCTGTGCTGTCCTGTAGGCCAGCCCTCTCTAGCCATTGGTAGGACTTCAGCCACTTCAGTTATGGTATATATATATATATATATATATATATAAATGTGTATGTATATATATATATATATATATAAATGTGTATGTATATATATACATATAAATGTGTATGTATATATATATACATATAAATGTGTATGTATATATATATATATATACATATAAATGTGTATGTATATATATATATATATATATATATATATATATATATATATATATATATATATATATATATATATATATATATATATATATATATATATAAAATGTGTATGTATATATATATATATATATATATATATATCTATATATATGATGGAAAAACCGGGGCGACACGACCAGCCCCAGAATGGCCATCACCCCTATTCTGCCACCTGCACGCAGCCTGACAGCGGCAGCACAAGGGGAAAGGACAGCCGACACCCGGAGGCGGTACAGGGCCAGGCACAAGGAACCCGCCAACACATCATGGGCACGCCCATGTGAGGGTTACAGTGGGATTTCATTTCAATCCTGAAGTTGGGAGAGAGACTCTATGATGCTGTGCCAGAAGGTTTTGACTGGTTCACAGTCCCAGATAGCAGCAAGTAGGTGTCCGTTAAATTTAGTGTACACTGTGTGTAGGTTAATTGATCTTTCTAAATTGCCCATAGGTGTGAATGTGAGTGTGCATGGTTGTGTGTCTTTGTGGCCCTGCGATGGTCTGGCGAACTGTCCAGGGTGGAGCCCTGCCTTTTGCCTGCTATGCGTCAGGGTAAGCTCCGACAGACCCCCGTGAACCGGAGACGGAGTAATCGGGTATAGATAATGGATGGATGGATGGATGGATGGATGGATGGATGGATGGATGGATGGATGGATGGATGGATGGATGGATGGATGGATGGATGGATGGATGGATGGATGGATGGATGGATGGATGGATGGATGGATGGAAATTTTAGTAAATTCTTAAATCAGTGGTGGAAGGTTGAGGTTGGGTGTTTTATTATTTATTTTTTATAACAGCAGATTTAATCTGAAGATATTCTACAAATTGGTTTCCTGTAATATGATACTTCTGTACAAGGTGAGAAAAAAGAACCAGAGTGTTGTTTTCATAGATATCTTTACGGTGCGTGATGCCCTTAGTGATCCATGATGACAAATTAAATGGTTTTCTGTTCATCAGGAAGTCTGGATTATTCCAAATGGGAGTGTATTTACTTGTTGATACTGTGTCGTTGGCCATTTGGTAAAAGTCCCACCAGGCTGTCAGAGTTGAGGCTGTTATTGGGTTTTTGAAGCAGGGTGACGAGTAACAGAACTGCTTATAAATGGTAAATCAGAGATAGAAAGATCACATTGATTTGGTTATATCCATTTATAAACATATTGCAGTTTATTTACAAGGAAGTAGTGAAGGAAGTTTGGGGCCTCCAGACCACCATTTTATTTCATTTTTTAGAGCGTTGATAGTTTAATTCTAGCTTTTTTGTTTTTCCAATAATAGTGTGAGACAATTGAGTCTAGGGATTTGTACCAGCGGAGTGGAGGCATGATGGTGACCACTGAGAAAGGACAGTTTACCGTAGGATGTATGGTCATTTTTACAGTGGCAATTCTACTGATAAGGTTATTGGTAAAGGTATCCAGCGTTTTAGCTTTTCTTCTACTGTTTTCAAAAGTGAGTTGTAGTTGAGGTCAATTAACTCTACAGCTTATGAGAGATGTTGATTCCCAAGTATTTGATATTGCCTGTATTGATTGAGAAGGATGCAGTGTCAATTGCCACATCCCAGCTGTTAGAGTTCAGTGGTAGTATGGCGGGAACGTTGATGGAGTTTGTAAGTACAGAAGGATATCATCAGCATATATGATGATCTTATGGGTTGAATCTCCAGTTTTTATTCCTAAAATTGTGCTGTCTTGTTATATGGCTGCTGCAAGAGGTTCTATAAAGATGGCAAATAGGGATGGAGAGAGTGGACATCCTTGCCTTTTACCCCTGTGTAGAGTGAAGTGCTGTGATATTAATCCATTTGTGGTGACTGTTGCCCTCGATGATGTGTAAAGAATCTTAATCCAATTAATAAATGATTCACCAAAGCCATTTTTTTTAAGTGTTTGAAATTCCTAATTAACTTTATCAAATGTTTTTTTCAGCATCCAATGGAAATATGGCTGTTGGAGTGTTTGTTTGTGGTGAGTAATGAATCAGATTAAATAGTATGTGCAGGTTATTGGCAGAGTGTCTTCCTTTAATGAAGCCTGTTTGATCTGGGTGGATGATAAGTGGAGTTACCTTTCCTATTCGTTAGCACTTTACTGATCATTTTAGTGTCTGAATTAATGAGGGATAACGGGCGATAGCTTGCTGGAAGAGTAGGATCTTTTAATAATATAATGTAATATTAACTAAGACTTTTCTGCTATTAATCTTACAAATATGGGTGCTAGAATATTCCAAAAATGTTTATAAAATTCTGCCAGGAAGCCGTCTGGACCCGGTGATTTGTTATTAGGCATGAGTCTGGCCCTTCTTTTCCTCTTCTTTGCATGTCCTGCGGACCAGAGCCTCAGGAGCTGCTTGCTGACCTGCAGTTCCACCTCTGACCATCCCAGTGTCTGCCTTCACCTGTCTGTGTGGATGTCTGTTGGATATTTGCTGACACCCCGACCTGCAGTCCTCATCCCCTTGGATCACCGTCTATCCATATATCACCCATATTCACAGAAGTCTAATTGGACTACCAAGGACAGTTACTAATGTATCCTATCTTGTACCTTTGACGGTGTCTCTATGTCTCTATTCTTTCTTATTTCTTGCTCTACCCGGCTGGCCTTCGGCAGGAGGGTCCCCCCTCATGATCCAGGTCCTGGTCCAGGTTTCTTCCCTCTTAAAGGGGAGTTTTTCCTTGCCACTGTTTGGTTTAAGGTTTTTCTTCCACTAGGGGAGTTTTTACCTGCCGCTGTTTATGTAATAATTGCTCGGGGGTCATGTTCTGGGTCTCTGGAAAGCGCCTAGAGACAACTTGTGTTGTAATAGACGCTATATAAATAAAATTGAATTGAATTGAATTGAATTGAGTTGGAGTTAGTGGTTTATCAAGTTCTCCAGCCTGATCTGAAGGTGAGGTAGGTTGATATTGTTGAGAAATTTGCCAATCTCTGCTATGTTTGATTTGATTGTAGATGAATACACCTTTTATAAAAGTTCCTGAATCATTGATTCCTTTGGGTTCTTGAACAACGTCTCCTGTTGAGTTAACAACTGTGGAGATTGTTGATTTTTCCTTATTTTTCTTAATCTGATTGGCCAGATATTTGCCAGATTTATTGTTGAATTCAAAATGTCTTTGGATGAGGAATCAACTTTTTTTATTTAAGTATTCGTTCAGCTGCAGTTTATATTCCTGCAGATCAAACTGAGTTTGAGAAGTTGGGTTATTAGCATTATTAATTTCTAATTCTTTAATCTTGTTTTCCAGGCTTCTTTCTTGTTCTTTTTTTCTTATGGGAGGAATATGAATTGATCTTTCCTCTCAGCACAGCTTTGCCTGTTTCCCAAAGGAGTGATGGGGATATTTCTGGTGAATCATTTATTTCAAGGAAAGATGTCCAGTTTCTCTTAATGTAATCGTCAAAGTCAGGATCTTCAAGCAGCGATGTGTTAAATCGACACCTGTTGCTGATTTTGACAGACTCGTTTTTATTCCAGGTCAGACTGATTGACTGATTGGAAAGAGACTGTGGATGTATTACAATGTCGGTCACTTTGAAGATTTGGAGAATCGATTTGTGAATAAGATTGATGAACCTGTGAGAAATAAGATAACTCTTCGTCTTTGGGGTGTTTCAGCCTCCAACCATCTCCAATACCACAGTCTCCATGAACTGTTTGATAGTTTCTGAAGATTGGTAGTTATATGTTTTATTACAGTTTTATCTAATGCTGGATTAAGAACTGTATAAAAATCTCCACCTATAATTATTGGGGAGTCAGAAAGATTGTAAATAGCTGTAAAAAAGGAATGCAAAAAAAAGAATCATCTTTGTTTGGTCCATTAATACTGGCTATTGTTATTGGATTGTTGTCTATTGTAATATTAACAATTATGAATCGCCCCTCAGGATCTGCGACTGTGTCGTTATGGGTAAAAGAAATGTTTTTATGAACTAAAATTGCTACTCCTCTTTGCCTTATATTAAAATCAACAGTATATATGTGACTAAATTGGGGAGTCATTAATTTTCGTAAGCCTGATTTAGAAGTATGTGTTTCTTGTAAAAGACATATGTCAGCCTGAAATTTATTTAGATAATCCAATATTTTTGTTCTTGTTTTTACATGCGAATTAATTCTTCGGATCTTCCAGCTTACAAACTTAACTGAGTTCATAATGTTGGTGTTTTATTGTCTAATTACTTATGATGGTGGGTTGTAGGCTGCCAGGGGGTGATGTTCTGGTCACGAAACATTTAAACATTGAACCATCAATATACAGTTTGTCCAATGCTTTTTTCCCCTTTTTTCATATACTGTTTCCTGACCTGGAACAGAACCTTCCTTCTGTTCAGGATCTCCCGTGGGAACTGGTCCTGCAGGCCGTAGTCGGTTCCCCTGGCATTGGACCAGCTGTTTTTGTTTAAAATGCCTTTGATCGTGTTGGCGGAGATTTTCAGCTGTTTCATCATGAAATCTTTGATCAGCTGTTCGAGGTTGTCGTCTTTTATTTCAGTCATCATTTGATTACACCTCTGACTTTTGACAAACGAGCCAGGATGCAAGACTGAAAATGTCAAGATGTCCTGCCAGTGTACAGCTGGAGAGAGCAAAGAGCCAAAACACATTTCAAAAAACGAAGTATAGCCATGCGAGGCGTTATCAGGGATGTGTTTATGAAGTCACATGTAGCATTACAGAACCAAAGAGAACAATTAAACAACAATTTGCATGAACATGAAGTTAATAATCAAAACAATATCCTTTATTATTTTCATCATTGTTCCACTCCTGCAGGAGCTTTAACACATCTGCAAAAACATGAATGTATTAGAAACCGATACTAGTCATCTGTAAGTAGCCTGATGTCAGTTTGTACACTGGCACATTTGTGTGCATAACAACTTGTGTATTTTGCATGTGCATCTACCCTTCACACAGTTTGTTTTTCTGCAGAAGAGGCATGGTTTACTGGAGGAATAATGTCAGGAACACCTTCATGGCTATTTAGGTCTAGGTAGGTCTCTCTATGAACACTTCCATTATTTATCATTTTAATCCTTGCAAGACTGACATCCGTGTTGTCCTTCTGATCATATAGATCACATGGCAATGTTTCCACTACCTTAGGAGTTCTGGTGATGGGGTAAAACTGGCTGCACCTTTTCTCAACAGAGTAATATGTAATCTGCATGAGTTGGAGTATCAGCCTGGTGTCTGTCTCGTCCTGAGTTGTCTTGTGGTCTTAAAGCTCCTGAACTTCAAAGTCAGTGCAGCTTGTGTGAAGCTTTGCTTCCATGCCCCACAATTAGTGATATATTCTCAAAACTGTGTGTTTTTTTTTGTTTTGTTTTTTTGCAGATGTGCTCCAGTGTTGTTTGACCACCTTCTAAGAATGTTCTCCACTGTTTTGGTCTCTGTTGGTCATCTTCATATATTTTAATAGTTTGACTGTGTTCTGAATAACTTCTTTGCTCAGAAAATGGGATGCTTTGTGTTTTGTATGTGTTATACACAACAGGAACCTCTGTTGATGAGGTTGCCTTAGCTGAATGAACGTGGTCACCATCATTGTCAAACTGTTGGCTGTTGCTGTAGCTGTTGCACCAGAACCACAGCCTCCCAAATCCAAACCAACCCATCTGGATTGTTGCTGACTGAGCTCTGTTATTGTCCTTCTCCTAGATGATCTTTACTCTCGTGGCGTTTACTAGAAAAGTCATCAAAGTTGGCAAGAGACTGTGGAAAAAGAAAAAAGAGCCAGATTGCAAGTGAGTGTAACCCAGGGAGTTGAGCTCCTTACATTTAAGTTCTTCCTTTTTGCTGAATCCATTTTGTGTAATTTATGATCAATCGTCAATTCTGGTTGATAAACTTGTATTTTTCCTTTATTGGCTTATTTAGTTGTCTGTCAAACTTAACTGGGAAATTCTTTGTGTTAATTGGTTGATATTTGGTCTGTTTAAATTTGATTGGATGATGTGAAGGAGATCCCTCCGCCTAAGACGGGCGAGGCCGGAGTACGTTGAGTGAGATGACCGCGACGACACGTGCTTGGTTCGGAAAAAAGACGTTGGAAAGAAATAATACGTCCTGTAACTGAGGATTTAGTTCAGGAGGAGGGAATCGGACTGTGCAAGATAACCAGGATTTGGTTGTTTCCCGAAGTTTTCTTACTGCCGACTGCCTTGGTGAGTAAGGAAAAAAGATTGGCGCCATTTGCTAAGCAGTAAGCTTGATACCCACGTTTCAACTCTATGGTGCGCATGTGTGTTACGCAAGCTCGGATAAAGTTGCCGGACGGGATGCTTTGAATGGTTTTAATTGTAGTCTATTAATGTTTTGAATATATCATTTCAGTGTTGAAATTATTTTCGAGGGTAAAATTTTTAAATCACAAGAATTTGGTTTTGGAGCTGAAACGACGATTCGAATGATGTGAAATTATCTATCCATTGTAAATTGAATTTAATGTTTGGTGTGAAGTTATACTATTATCAGTTCAGTAGTATGTTAGAATTGGGATAGGAATGGGAATATGTGGGAATATGCATCATATGTGGATATGCTCAATTGAGTGAGTAGATTTCAGAGCTGTATGCAATAAGTGTTTTATTGTCATGCAGGCTGGGGTTTTTCTTTTTTTGTTTTTTGTTTTTCCTTTCTTTTCTTTTGGATTTTACTTCCTTCCGGTTGGTGTTCCCCTGGATGGACCTCATCGATAGTGGAAATTTCTCCTCGTGGAGGAGATGGCGAGCCGTCCCAGACCCTAGGATTCATCTGAACGAAGGAATGGAATCATCCTCTTCTCACTCAGGATCTGCGGTGGGGTAGGATTTCCCTGAACCATCTGACGCTGACCATAGAGAGTTAAGAGAGACTTGAATTTTTTTTCTTTTTATTTGCTGTCTGCTGAGGGACCTCAGTGGGGATAGAACATTGTTTTCTTTGGACTGATATACTGGGACATTTGAATATATTTTCTATTTCTTTTCTTGTTATTGATTGTGCTGACTATTTGCATGTTATTGAAACTCTTTGTGGTTGTTCATTTTGTTAATACAAAGAGCTCTCATCAAATTGACTGTCTCCTGCCTATGCTTTTGCAAGAGTCGTACTACCTCCACGAACCTAGAACTGGTCCTACCCAGTTTGAGACCGGGCTACATGAGCATTTAATCATTGTTAATTTCTCCAACATTGCCCACAAAGATTAGCCAGGCAAACAAGTTGCGGTGTGACGTTACTGTGCCTCAAGGTTTTATCTGCTTCATTTATTACCTTCTGGAAGAAATGTATAGTAGCTGAGGATCATCCACTCTGATGGCGGTCCTTTACTTGCCACTGCTGTTTCTCCATCACCCTCTTCAGAGGAGGAAGAGGAGGAGGGGGCATCTTCACGAATGACTTCATCAGCTGTCAGATTGTCAACATACACAAAGTATGTTGTTGTTGCTTTTGTTCAATTTTAGAAATGCGTGTGACTTTTGAAGTCTTCCCTTAAGCGAATGTGCCTGGTAGGTAGAAGTAACTCCCTCCTTCTGTAGCACGTCTTTAAAAAGCATGTTTAGCTTTGCAAAGCAAAAGACATATTTTTTTATAAGTTTCTGATGAATTACTGTTTCACATGAATAATCGTGTCCATTTTCATATGATGTTTCAGTATAGTCTCTAAAGCAGAAGTGGATAACTAGCCACTAAGTCTGTCATGGATCTGGAGAAACAGATTGTCATCTTTTTTTTTCTTAAGCTGCAAAAAGCAGCTTCCCTGTGGCGAGGGCTTCACATCCAGTTAGTGTTTCTTTTATTCTTTTCAGAGTGTCTCTTATCTTTGTATTTTTCTTGCTTGCAAATGATGCATTTTATTGGCAGCAATGGTGGTTTTGTCCTTGACATCCAAGAGTCATTAAAGTGACCTTAGGGCTGTGTTTCTGCTAGAGTTTCCTTACCATCCTCTATGTGTTTCTAACCCAGTACAAAGAAGAAAATGAGAAGACCAAAGACATGCTGATGTCCTTCACTCCTCCTTCATCAGCTTCATATAATTTATTGTAATGGGATCCACTTAAAGTGCAGTAGTTAACATCTAAAGTGGGTCAAAACTTGTCCACTTTAAATGTTGACTACTGTAATTTTTTTTAGATAATCTTTATCTTTCCAATTGAGTACCTTTTTATCGTTCTACTATGATAATGGACCAGAAAGCTTGATATCAGTGTGTATATAAACACTACTAGTCAAATGTTTATACACACTTTTATTATAGATACATATACATACTAAATGTCATTCTTTAATATTTGAAAGCTTAAGATGGGTTATTCAAGGTAGTCTCCATGATACCCTACATCCCATAGTCTCCATGATACCCTACATCCCATAGTCTCCATGATACCCTACATCCCATAGTCTCCATGATACCCTACATCCTGTAGTCTCCATGATACCCTATATCCTGTAGTCTCCATGATACCCTATATCCTGTAGTCTCCATGATACCCTACATCCCGTAGTCTCCATGATACCCTATATCCTGTAGTCTCCATGATACCCTATATCCTGTAGTCTCCATGATACCCTACATCCCGTAGTCTCCATTATACCCTACATCCCGTAGTCTCCATTATACCCTACATCCCGTAGTCTCCATTATACCCTACATCCCGTAGTCTCCATTATACCCTACATCCCGTAGTCTCCATGATACCCTACATCCCGTAGTCTCCATGATACCCTACATCCCGTAGTCTCCATGATACCCTACATCCCGTAGTCTCCATGATACCCTACCAGAAGCTAAGCTGTATGGTTACAAGGTCTGTTACAGGAAAACAATTTCCATCCTATACTTGTAAAATAAGTGAATGGTCTAGTTTTATCATTACTATGCATATTGCGCTCCATGTTCAATTGTTTTTCTAGCATCTATTGGCCGTCAAGTTAACAGGTGGATTGTTTTTGTGAAATATGTTTTATTACATGTTTTTTAGTAATAAAAATGTATAATAAAGCAGACAAAACAGCCCATCAGCAATGTTTATGGCAGAAGAGAAGTTGTCACAAAGTGAGAATGAAACATAAATGACGAGATTAATATTACTTATATACTAATATACAGCGTCTCTACTTCCTCCGCAAACTGCGAAGAGTACACCTTCACCATCAGGTACACCTTCTACATCGAGAGCATCCTGACCAGCTGCATCACCGTGTGGTACGGAGCTGCACCGCAACCTGCCGCAAGTCTCTCCAACGCGTCGTGAGAGCAGCTGAGAAGATGGTTGGGGTCTCTCTCCCCTCACTTCAGGACATTTACAGCAGCCGTCTGACTCCAAAGCCCTCAGCATTGTGAGAGACCCCACCCACCCGTCACACAGCCTCTTCAGTCTGCTGCCTTCAGGGAGGAGGCTGCGGACCCTCCGGGCCAGAACCAGCAGCCTGAGGGACAGCTTCGTCCACCAGGCTGTCAGGACACTTAACACTCTGCCTTCTCTTCCACCGTTTCCCGCCTTGCCCCCCCCCTCACTCACTCTGATCTCAGTATCTGCATCAGGCACTTTTGGCAGAACTGGACCGCCTGCTTTGCACCAGGTCACTTTAATCAAACCGAAAAACTGTTGTTGTCATGTCACAACTTGTTTCTTGTCTCTTTTTAATTTGCACTTTGTGTTTAAAATGTATTTATTGTGTAGCACCGAGGGTTTGAGGGTAATGCAATTTCGATTCTCTGTATGTGTCTCACATGTGGTAGAATTGACAATAAACTTGACTCTGACTCTAAAAAGTTTGTTATATTTATATATATATATAGCTAAGAATAGTGATGATCATCTTATGCTAATTAATTTTCTGTGATTGAGAGCATAAATGGGGGGATCTGGTACCAGAACTAAGCTTTTTTCAAGTGTGTGTTAATAAGAAAGTAGACATCGTACATGTTCCTTAAACTTAGCTGCCTGTTCTCTCTGCCTGGAAAGAGCCGTCAGACTAAGATACTGAATAACAAAAATTGTGCAACAAGTACACATGGCAACAATTTTACTTTTATTTGTTGAAAAATGTAGATGTTGCTAGAAAATAATCCCCTCAATGGGGATTGTTTAAATACACAAAGAAAGCTGTTGGCCCGCCGCCTAATCTGGAATACAGAGCTGCTGCTTCACAGTCACATGTCCAGGATTGCTTGTTGTTACATAGAGTACTCTTACCCCACCTCTGTCAGACTTTTTAAAATTCGTAGTCCAGCTGTATCATCTAAGATCCAGAGACAGATGCTGAAGTCCTGACCATGCTCATGCAGCCGCATTTCAACCACAGCAACTTTCCTGCCGTCTTTTACTGGTTGATGTGTATTAAACACAAGAAGTCCTTAAGCTTGTTAAGTAGACCACTGGAAGAACAGGCAGGCAGACTTACTAAAAGGAACCAAACTAATTTTTTTCCTTCTCTACATCTTTCATCTCTTCTCATCTGCATTTGAGTTAGTTTTTTAAATTATTTATACTGGTCTTTGGAAAGCTCAGTCTACTGGTTCCACTTGTAAACAACTTTGTTGTCCTGGATACTAATCACAACAAATGTCAAAAAGTGCCAAAATGGCAAATTACCAGAAGAAATCATCTAGACAGAACATCGTCCAAACCAGCATGGAAAAATGTTAAAAAAAAGAACACAGTTCAAATAGATAAAAGCTCAGTAAAAAAATCTCAAGCAGATGCAAAGATAGAAGAAATTTGACAAACTGCCACTTGAGCCATCCGACACTTGAACACCACAAGCTGGCTTCATAAAAGAAATATTCTCCTTTTGAAATCAATCAGTCAGAGCCCAGTGCTCATGTGGAGAGCCTTTCACACCAGACATGCTGCAAATGTGTCTGACTTTAAGCAGTTCTTAACCAGAAGGCAAAATGGCACCGCTGTGTAAGGTCCACCGTGGCGATTATTTTGTTTATCCTGATTGCTATTCATGATGGTTCATCCGTGCCGATGTATGTCCCTCTGATATTGCTAAAAGTATGAAATACTATGTATGACCTGCCTGATTGTGCAACCAGTGGACATTCAAAGACACCGCCACCTCTCCTCACATTGGTCCCAGATTACCTGTGGCGTTCTGTCTGTGCTACCTCACAACAAGAGAACCCAGAGATGTGGAAAGTGAGGAGGACCCCTCATCAAGTTCAGAGTCTACGCCCTTCACTTGAGTACAATTATCGATGGTGCAGACCAGCTATTCTAGACGCAGGGTGATGCCAGCTGCTGAAGATCTGGGCACAGGGCTGTGTTCAAGACAGTCGTGGTTCCCTTACTTGCACCGATTGATTTTACTTTGGTCAACCTCCTGAACATTCATCCAGAGCTCTGGAAGGCATTCATTTGAAGCTTTAGGAGTTTCGACTGGCTCCAACTGTTCTTCTGAAGATCAATTTACATTGTATGGCCAATTTATGCAGAAAAGTAGTTAATTCCAAAGGGTTCATACATTTTTCTTGCCACCATATGTTCTACAAATTCAGATGTGCAGATGTGGGCAGCAGAGGATACAAGTCTTGATTCCTCCTTTTCCAATAGACTTTCCATCAACTTTCTCTCCTGCAAACCGACTCATCTCTCAAACCAGCAGCGCTTTAAACAACAACAGCAGGAAGGAAATCACTGCCTTTCCTTCCTTTACTGTACAATTGTTTGTTTTTCACTGTACTCTCGGTCTGCAGTCGCTGCGTCACACCCAGTCTTGGTTCAGTGTCATGCTTCCTCAAGATTGTCACTCTTGGCAGGAGTAAATGAACCGTCATAATTGGCAAAAAACAAGATCTAAACAAAACAGCTAGGGTTGTGTGTGTTTTCTATGCATGGACGTGCGTGAAAGTAGGTCAGTGATGTTTGTGCAGTTGTGCTATCTGATGTGATTAACTATTGTGAGATGAAACATGAATAAAACAACATGTTTGACAGTACTTTGTAACAAAGCAGACCCAGTAACGAGCCCTAGATTTCACTAATGACTGTTCTAGGATATAATGTGTTCACACACACACACACACTCTTCACTGCTGCTGCTACAGCACCAGAGCTGACAAACAGTCTGACAAGTTTTCTACGTTAGTCTTTTCTGCAGTGAAACATTCTGCTATCCTGCTTTACAGGAAACGTCTGCCTTTGCCATCTGTCAGACGCTGTGTTTCTGCCTCTGCATCTGCTTTTTTAATTGGATCTGGCTTATACTGGCATGTCTATGAATACTTTTTGTAATTAGTTCACAAAGGTTTGGTGATTGCAGTTTCTGAGACATCTCCAAATGTGGCAAAAGTAAAACACCTTTGTACCAACAAATCTGCTGCATCTGCTGTAAATAAACTGGTTGCTATTGCGTTTATAGAATGAATAAATTAAAGATTCTGTCCATCCATTATCTATACTTACTTCTTCCTATTCAAGATAACAGGGAACTTTTTTTAGTACTCTTTAGGCAAGTGTAAGGACATCTGACACTTGACGCATCTTTGAACCATGTTAATAGAGCTGTTAATGGAGAGACAATAACATCACTATGAAGACAAAGACAGGCTGTTCCAGTCGCTGACCGTCTCGTTTTACCTGTAGTTCTGCAAATGCAGCAGATTATCAGCAGAAATACGCTATAGAATCCAGTGATACAACAGAACCGTCTTAGGCATCTCTTACTTGTGTGTGTGTGTGTGTGTGTGTATATATATATATATATATATATATATATATATATATATATATATATGGATTTAATTTAGGAAGCCCCGATGCAAAAGCAGTGGTCTCTACAAAACCCAGAGACTGCACTGAGTGTGAAGGAGCCAGCAGAAGAAGCCTCACTCCTGGCTATAACAGAGCATGTTTAATACACATCTGCAGCAAACTGGAGCATGACTGCTACACGCTGTAATGTGCATCACTTTGTCACCAGTCGCAGCCTCAGGAAATGTACTGCAAATCAGACACGCAACTTATCCTCCAGTGGTGGAGAAGATTCTCACATCTTTTTCTTCAGGAACTCTGGGGAGGTGGTCTTGTATGACTTGGGTGTTTATCGTTTACTGTGTCAATGTGATATTCTTGTCCTTGATGTCAACAGCAAACACAGTTGAGCCTGAGTCTTTAATGGATATGAGTAAGTAAGCTTTTGTTTGTTAAAATATTCAGACGTTAGTTCCTGTCAAGCTGACACGGAGCGTGATTGGACAGGAAATCATAAATGGAGTTAAAACAAAGGTTTATTTCACTAATGTGTTTATTCCAAAGAGTTTTACTTTATTTTTGTAAACTGCTACTATACTTACTAATGACTGTTAACTTTAGGGAATTATTAATGTGATCTGTTTGATTTTAGTTGAGTTCCATTTGCAAGAGGTGATTTTATTCATAATATTGTTGTTGTGGTTCTTGTGTTGTGGTTCAGAGTTAAGCAACCTTGCTTTGTCAGGGTTTCCCTAAGTTCAGGTTCAAAATATGCAAAGTTTCAAGGAAAATAAGGTCACCACGACACCACAACACCATGAGCATGAGTAAACACTCATAAAATTACAACATCTAAGAGTTTTTGGGAATTTCTCACCCTGAAGTGAAATCAAACACATCTTGAAACATTCTTTGAACTCTGGTGGTTCAAACCAACATAGTTCAAACTTGGTACAACAGTTTTCCGACTTCAGATGCTCATCGTATCATGTTAGTTCTGGGACCGTGCCTGGGAAGAGGGACGTTTGTATCAGGGTATTAGATGTTATTCAGTTATATAACAGACTGTTTCCCAACCCTGGGCCTTTGGACACATTGCCCTGCTTGCATTAGATGTCTCCCTCCTCAAACATAACTGTTAGCGTGCCGTCGAGATCTGCATAAACCTGTCAATGTTCCACTAGTTTGAGGCAGTTGTGTTAGAGCTTGGTAAAATCTTTTGTTTTGTTGACTTCTGTTTCGCATTTGATTTTATTTTCTGTACTATTTTAATAGAAATTACCTTGATGTGTGACTCTATGTTGAGTTAAATACCTAGACCCATGTCTTGTTATCCTGTGAGGGTGTATCAGTCTATATATTGTTTTTTGTTGTTGGTTTGTTGCTGTTTGGCTTGTCATCCTGCTCTGCCGTGCTCTACTCATAGCATTTACATAGCATTTTTTAATTTATGATTAAAAAGGACTTCTGTTTGATACACCTGCCTCTGTCGTCCCCTTCTTTTGGACCCTTCAGGCCCCCTTCATGATAGGCAGAAGATCTCCGCTCAGACCTGCAACAAAGTACTGGATAAGAGGCAAAAAAAAAAAAAAAACAACACAAAAACATATTGATGAATTTAAGCATGTAGTCTAGAATAAAATGAGATATCACAAAGCTCTAAATTTTTTAGAATAAGAGAAAACAAAAATGTTTTTTAAGTGCATAAATATGTAGATGATGATGTCATATTGGCCCCATTTAGGATCTACTGGGTTTATTTGTGTCCTTATTTCCAATTCCAGTGAAAACAAATGATCAACAGGACTGTTTTACAGAATCTCCACCGTGTACTTTATCCAAAGAGGGCAGTCTTTATTTTTAGCCACATGCAGATGTTAAATCATTTGTTCTTTTATGTCAGCTTTTGATTATAATAGTGCTTTTTGTATTTAAAAATCTTAATACATTCTTGACATCTGTTAATAATCTGGTATCTTTGTCATGAAACATTTGTTTATCATCTCACAAACTAACTGATTCATTCATGTTGTTGTCGTTTGTGGGGGCTTTTATGCAAATTTGTGTCTGAATGCATGTGTTGGTGTTAATTTCTGACTGTGCTGTCATCTTTTTTGAGTGGATCATTTACAAAATAACAAAGAATGTGTACTTTATCTTTTTCAAGAGCTCTGTTTCAAAGAGGCGATGAATTTAAATGTGACAGGAGCTGAAATTCATTTGTAGCTTCTTTTCCAACACAATAAGGTCATGTCTGCCAGAGCTCGCTCTCTAACCACTCATTGTGCGCCAGAACATGCAGTTTGAGTTTATGTGGTTGAGCAAATCCCACCACTCAGTCATCTTTATAAATATGTATTAGAATGCTAAAGGCTCCATTTGTCTGGCCTATATTCAATTTATACATGAGAATAATCTTAAACTGTTAGTAGAATATAATACTGCCTGTTTTGAGATGCTTCACACAGTTGGTGGCTTCTGCAGGGTGGAGAAGCTACTTGTGGATGTAGTCATTTATCAGTGTATACCACACACCTGCAGGGGAAATAAAGATACCTGCATGCTTTTATGTAAAGCAAGATATACACATAAGCCGCAGTTATTCCTTATATTTGTACACTTTATGTCAAAGTTGAATTCATGTTTAAATGTTTTCATTTCTCTTATGCAATATTCACCACATGAATAATCACACTGAAATGACTTCAAATGCATCAATAAAAACCGTAATTGATATAAAATTCAACGTTCTTGTCACAGGATACACATACACATTGATACATTTTTATAGATGTCTAATTATGTTCAAATTCTGTTATAAATCTGGTTTACAAGCGTTAGATATTTTATTATATACTGTAAAACTGCAGTCTTTAAATCTGGAACCAGGTTCCACTTTCCACCAACATGCATTTTAACTGCTCGCCAGTCCACCAGATAGTTTGATTCTTCTAGATTTATTTTACATTTTTGTAATACCCAGCTGTGTGACATTATGGATTATGAACTATTTCTACTTTTTTTGGTGACAGAGGATGAACCAGAAAAAAACTCTCCAGAAAGGAAGTTTCCTCAGCAACCTGAACAAACAATACTACAGCACAAATATCCATAATTTTTTAGCTTTAGGTCATGTCTAAGATAATTTCAGTTTGATAACATATTATTTATACCCAGAAGATCCATACATCTATAGATGCATTTCTTTTAGCAGGGATTCTGGGTAGTTTTTCAGGGCTGCACCGTTGGCAAATATCTCCATCACCATGAACGGCTCAGCAAAAGAGCTCTTTGGTTACCTTTGCAGGGCAAAAACAATCCTGTAGTAGTAGTACTTAGATCAGCCTAGAGGAACTACCTGCCTGCAGCTCTCTGCTAACTGGATATTTTACTAGTAGAAACTTACTTTTCAGTCTCAATCCATCTCAGCCCCTTCCACCGCGGTGTATGCTAAAAAGGCAACCAAAAAACGCAATGGACATCCCTGTCCCATCCCAGGTTACATGAAAAATGACCATGTGTGACATAATAGTCTACCACATCTGTGATGACATCATTAATACAAAAGATACAGAGATTTTAGAGTAACAAATGCTACCTTCAGTGCACATGTTTTATAGGAACTTTCATGCATTTTTACGTAAAAAAATTTCAGCCCAAATAGCTGATTTAAAAACAAAAAAAGGGAAGCTGATGGGGAAAAACATGAACTATACTGGGTTATTATTTAAGGTTGCATTCTGTGCATGTCACACAATACTTGTTGTCTTCATCGTAGGCCAAGAAAATGTCCTTCTTAATAAGACTTCTTTTTGCACTCCATCATATATAGCAAGAGCAATCAAAATTAATAGTAATTAATCTCTTCAGACAAAATGGGGAAAGATAACTGTGGGAGAGCGGCACAGAATGAGACGACCCTCAAGATTAAAATTAAACAGAGGACTAATGGATCAGCAGGAAGACATGAAAGGGCTTGAAAATCAGGAGCAAAGTGAGAAAAAGTACCTTTGTTTCACCTGCTTCTTAAGAATTTATTTGATGGAGAGAGGAAGAGAAAAGTGGAAGGGAAAGGCAAACACAGATGAGCATTAATGATGATGGAGTGAACAGAGAGGTCGGCGGTGCTGAATCATATCTGCTGGTCCAGATTATTCAACTTTGAGGTTTTATTGCTATCAGTGCCATTTAAGCATAATGAACATACTGCATATGCTGCTTATAAACTGTTCTATAATGTGTCTGCAGCAGATAAAGCACATTGTAATATATTGTTTTCCTTTGTGGTCATCACTAACACTAATTATTTTATATTGGCAGTAGTGTGCTTGTTGTAATTGGAGTTACTGCGTTCAGTCCTGTGGCAGCCTTTCATACATGAATGTTAATAAAGCTGAGATCCTGCTGGATGGTTATATACTTTCATCCACTGAATAAACTCTTACATCTAAGAGCCTTACATAAGAAAAAAATACGACCAGAGTTAAAGGTTATCAGGTTGTTTTCAGAGCAGCTCCTGGACCCGACAGTGATTCAGACGGTCTGACGGGACTCAGCAGAGGCCTCGGCTCAAGGAAGTATCTCCATCACAGTACTCGTACTTCGACTTGAATAAAACATCCAAACTTTTCTTCTACCACTTCCAATTCCAAGATGATGAAAATTAGCTAATTTTCCAATCATTTTCCACTCAACATGTTTAGATTTGGGTGAAAAAAGCAGCTGGTGGAACACTTTTAGTCTTGACAACCCTATGTTGCAGAGGTTTTTGTGTGTTTGTCTTGCTTTCTCAGTGGCAGTAAGTACTTTGAATGGATGCATCCTACGTTACCTCATTAAAACCTGTTTTCAGTATAGAACTGACCTTTTGAACCCATAGACCAGTCCTAATGAGGCAGAATGTCCTTTCTGGGGTCCTGATAAGAATTAGGCCACTTTTAGACCGCACCGCTTTCTGAGCAGGCAGACTGCTTTGTTGTTCAAATTTCACAACTCACTTTGCTCTGATGGAGAGTCATGAAGTCATTGTCCTGTTCACAATACGTGACTGATGGACGATGATTGTGGTTTGGCTCGACACAATCTGACATTTACTCTGTCATCCAATTGGTCTCCGAACTACATCTTGACAAAAACACTCACAAGAAATGAGGCGTAACTAAACCAGGTGTTCATTAGTAGAAAAAGGAAGAAATGTTGCAAAGTGTTTGCATAACAATTTGTTTGGAACGCAAACAATAAAAGATATAGGACAAGCAATGAATTAATGCACATGAGCACTGGCTGTGCTACCGAGGGAGGTAGAGGCGAGCAACAAATCAATGTGCTGAAAAAGTAATTGCCTGCTTGAATTGTGTTATGACGCGTTACGTCTTCTTGAAGGTTTACAGCTTCTCTCCCTTGCTTCAGGGATTTACCTTGCTCGAGTTGACCTCACCCTCCGCCTTGTTCTCTCAGTGGCTGTCGCTCCAATGGGGAGACACCCATTTGCTTCGGATAGAGCTGTCAGCTGTCGGTAACGGCTCGGCGACGCATCCACAGTCGCAGAACCAGTTGGGGGGTTCTGCAACTGGTCAGAGGTAAATCAAGCTTAAAACGGCATTGTGAGAAAGTGGCATTAGAGCGAAGACGCGAGGTTACGGTTATGGTTTGAGTCCGGCTGTACAAAATAAATATAAGTCCGTAAGTGGTGATAAGGATAGTTGCACAAACTGTGTGTTTGCGTATGTGTGTCTGTGTGTGTTAGTGTTTTGCTTAAAGGGAGGATAAAATGAGAAGCCCAGTGAATAGATGCATGATCCCCAATTTCTGATCACGCTCTGGTAAACACCGTTCACATGTGTTTTTTGTGTTTGCATGGTTGTGTGCGTACAGCCCTGTCTTTTCTAATTCTGCTTGTTAATAAGCCCCCACCCCCTTCCACACACACACACACACACACACACACACACACACACACACACACACACACACACACACACACACACACACACACACACACACACACACATTCGCTCTTTCCCTTGTGTCCTCCTCTAACAGCCTGATCTTGTTGTGCTCACAGTGAGCTGAGTTGCTATTGTGCCCAGTGTTAATGTTGCTGACAAATTACAACATGTAAATAGTGTCTGGGTAAATGTCGCTCCCTTGGCAGTGGGATAATGGAGGAGAGATTGGACTGTTTATTGGATGTTTTTCTCAGGATTGTAGCTTGGGGCTGGCTGTCCTCCTCTGTCATGGTTGTTGTATTAAAGACAGACGAATGTGTGTGTTTGTTTGCATGTGTGTGTTTAGCCAGAAGTAAAGGACGCGTTCCTTTAGAAGTGGCAGTGTCTTATTTCACAGCACACCAGGCTATTTGTGTGCATTTTAATCACAGCCAGGGTGGAAATGATGGCACTCGGCTTCACATGAAAATGCTGGAAGCACAACACAACACGGGTCACACTTTATTTAACAGCTCTGATTATGTTTTCCAGTACATCAGTGTCATCTGTCTGTCTGAATGGCCTCTCCACACATTGAGACATCTCTACAATATGCTGATAATCAGACTGATGCCCTTTTCAGTTTCACTCCATCACTCAGTCTGACACAGTTGCGTGTCAGTCAGGAGCTGCAACGGTTGGAGAACTGTCAGCTGTGGTGATGTTGATTCAGAGCTCAAAACGTAGCTGGAAGTTATAGTTAAAACTCAGATCAGACAGCCATAACATCACGACTTGTCTCTTACTGCTGAGTGAATTAGGTCCTCCTCGTGATGCAAACAACTCAGAACCTCTCAGCGCGTGAACAAAAGGAAACCTGGGGTTGTCATGTAGTCTTGTTTGGTGTTTTGTGGAGTCTCTGTGAGTTGTAGAGTGGGCCTCTGTGGGATTTATGTTTTAGGGTGGTACCTCTTTGCACAGCCAGGCCTCCTCTTTGTGGGCTCTCCCATAGAGAGGGTTGACTTTGGTGCCCAGATTGGTATTTTGGGACTTTGGAGGTGGGTGAACATATGTGGACATTGCGTGGTTCTTTGAGACTGCCTTCGACAGTTTTTAGCAGAACCTTCTCCTGTCCTGCTCCAGAAGGCCGATACTGCTGGGAAGGGTTCCTACCACGAAGAGGGGATGGAATGGATGGACCACAATCATGGAAAGACTAGAATTTGTTTGGTTATGTTTGATTTGGGATGAGCGAGGTATTCAGTTTGATTAAACTTGTGAACTGTAACAAATGTTTTTAGTGATTGTGCAAGAACATTATACTTTTTAAACATTATAAATTAGAGTTTTTTGTTGCTTGTTACTGAGCTTCTGGACATTTACTGTAACCATCTCTAATAACAATATAATCTATTTTTATTCTGTTATTCGTAAACTTAAGCTGCTCAAGGCTCAGTTTTATCTCCGAGCTGCACTGATCATGTTGGATCAGTGAGGCTCTGACTCAGGAGTGATTCAGCTGCTTGATTAATAACAACAGTGTATTAGCACACATTATGAATGATAAGCAGTTCCTGATGAAAAGTTGTGCTGAAAACTACAAATTGCCTTGTAAAGTGAAATTTTTGAACCATTTATGAGGCAACTTTAGTAGAGCTACAGTCTATGGTTATTACAAAAACAGGTACAATGTTACCGGAGGTCCTTTAATATTCTCCAGTAACCCTCTAGAGTTGAAACTTCTAATAATGTAACATAAATAACCGCCACAACTGTAACTTTTATATTATTACCTTGTGAAAAGACAATTTATATTTGTTAAATAGCTATCAATTACCCGTTAGTACCAGAAAATACAGAATTATTGTCCTCTTTACTGGTTTTGTCTTGTTTTATACTCTTATTGTAGTTAGTGTTTAGTACTTTGTTTTAGCTGTTGTTTTTTTTAATTGCTCTACAAATAAATTTGAGTTGAGTTAAGCTGAGTAACAGTAAATATTAACATGATATATTTTTTCATATTTCATGGTAATTCACATTATGTATAATTGTCATATGATTTTTGTTTTTATCTATGGCTAATTAAAAGATTTCACTATAATCGCTACAGTTTTCCATTTGTTCACCTGTTATTATAACTGGAAAAAGGTAAGGTAATACACAAGTGTGTAGATGTCTGAGACTGGGTGCCAAACCCCAACGCCAATTAAGAGCAGCTGAACTTACCATAAAGTTCAGGATAAAACTGGAAACCATGGAATGCCATTTAGACGGGATAAGTGTGATTGTATGGTAAATGTGAACCATGGGGAGGCCACTATAAGTAGCAACAGATTTACCTGTAAATAGTAAGACAAGTTCTCAGAAATCAGTTCAATGGAAAAAGCGTTTTGATTTTGAATTTTATTCTTCTGACTTTATGGTTCTGATTAATTTGTGATCATAGGTTTTGTTTTTGGAGCCGATTAATTTAATGTTCAAACCTAAATTTACCTGTGATTTTTTTTTGTCCATTATCTGCTCTGTTCTTATGCCTTTATTGCATTTGATGTAGCACTTTAAATGCCAGCTGCTTGTAGAACGGTACTTTATAACCAAAGGTGTAGTGATTGATCGATTGATGGAGGGAAACACAAAGAAGTTATAATAAAATAAGTACAATGCATTTAAAGAAAACAAACTATTAAATCAACATCTAAAAGTAAGGTCTACTCTTGGTAATACGTCCCATCCATCCATTATCTATACCCGCTTTATCCGTTTCTGGGTCACGGGGGTCTGTCGGAGCCTATCCCGACGCATATCAGGCGAAAGGCAGGGGTACACCCTGGACAGGTCGCCAGTCCATCCAGGGCCACATACAAACAACCAATCACACTCACATTCACACCTAGGGAGAATTTAGAAAGATCAATTAACCTACACTGCATGTTTTGGACTGTGGGAGGAAGCCGGAGTACCCGGAGGAAACCCACGCAAGCACGGGGAGAACATGCAAACTCCACACAGAAAGACCCACCGAGCTGGGAATTGAACCGGGAACCTTCTTGCTGTGAGGCAACAGTGCCAACCACTAAGCCACCGTGCTGCCCTTGGTAATACGTAATAACTATTTAAACAGTATTCATACACAAGTGGATTATAAACCATCACGGCGCCTGAATTTGAATGCAACCAATCAGCGCGCTTGATCTTCTTCCAGACGTTAGGAAGGGAGGAGGCGGCTGGAGTTTTCTGGAGACTGGACCTTGTTGGTGTTACAACATCCTTACAACCATCTTAAAATTTTGACGTTAAGTGTGCATGCGGTTTTGTCAAGTGTGACTCAAGGAGGCTGGGAGGCTGCTGAGGCCATGGCTGCTGTGACGTAGAGGCGTAAGGGCGAGGTGGTCTGCTTCTACCAAAGCGCTGCATCTCTCTGTGTTTGTTCCGGCATAAGGAAAACAAGAGGGCCGGCACTTGCTACCAGCTGTGTGTGCCAGCAGCTCGGATAAGCTGCTTTTTATCACGGATGAGGTTTCTGGGCGGCGTTTCTTTGTGGACTTGGGTGCACAGCAGAGCATTATGTCAGTTTCAGCACGGGACATCTTGGGTCCCAGTGGGGATTTTTGGAGCCTTAATATCGCCACCAGTAACCACAGGTACCAAGTCTCTTACATTCAGGACTTTTCTGCTTGTCTGGTTGGGGCATTTTAGTCTTTTCAAGATTTGTACGGAGGACCTTTGGCCTTTGAGGTGCAGCGCAGACATTCGGTCCGGCAGGGTATGCCATTTTTGTTTGTCTATTTGGGCGAAATACTGGTGGCTAGTCCCTCCGTAGCAGAGCACATGGCGCACCTCCGCCAGCTGTTTGTCAGGCTGAGTGAGGACAGCCTGATTGTGAACCTAGCTAAATGCCAGTTCTGTCTGCCTGCTGTTGAGTTGAGCATGGACCAGCTGACTGTCCCAGATATTCTGTCCTTTAAGGCAGCCGAATCCAGTTTAAAGATGGAAGAGGTCTCCTTTCAAGAGAGGGGTGCAACCCTTCTTTGTGATGTCTCAATTGGCAGGGCTTGGCCTTTGGTTCCTACTGGCTGGTGTCAGCAGGTTTTTGATGCAGTTTTTGATGATCACACCTAGGCATTAAAGCTCAGTTAAACTGGTGGGGGCAAGGTTTGGGTCTCCATAAAGATGTTTGGACATGGGCAGCTTCCTGTCTAGCTTGCCAGCGAGCCAAGGTGCAACGGCACACTAAGACTCTGCTGGAGCAGTTTCCTTTTCTGCAGGGAAGGTTTGAGCATGTGCATGTGGACTTGATGTGCCTGCTTCCCCTTTCTAGGGGTTTTACCTATCTCATGACAATGGTGGAAAGAACTACTCGGTGGCCAGAGGCAGTTCCGCTGTATTTAACCACATTGGTTGACATTGCTCATTGAGGCCCTTACTGGGGGATAACGGCTGGCTGGTTCGCCTGTTTTGGGTTTTGTTGGGCCTGTGTTTGGTTCCTAAAGAGGACCTGCAGATTTCTTCAGCTGAGTTAGTCCTTGGCAAGCTTTTGCTGGTACCAGGGGAGTTTCTTCCAAGTCCGGTGGGTTTGGTTCCTATGGAGAGTAGGGTGGCCCTCCGAGGGGAAGCTGGATTTTTTTTGTCCCCTTGGTGGTGTATCACTGCCTTCCACAAGTGTTCATGCCTAACAACCTTAGGTCTGCTGTGTATGTTTTTATCCGCCATGATGCATGCCGTTCACTGCTTTGGCCTCCTTACGATGGTCAATTTCATGTTTTGGAGAGGGGACCTAAGGATTCTTTGGTTGAATTAGGAGGTAAGCAAGAGCATGTTTCAGTGGACCAGTTGAAACCAGCTCACATGTTCCCAGGTGACCCGGTTGAGGTAGCTCAGCCTCCTCACTGTGGCCATCCCCCCATTTCCCCCAATTAGGTGGGCAGTTTGGAGCGTCTCCCGTTTTGATCCATGACATGTATATACACACACACACACACACACACACACACACACACACACACACACACACACACACACACACACACACACACACACACACACACACACACACACACACACTTTGTGCTGTCCACTGGAACACTGCCAGAAGTGGTACACCTGGACAAACCTGGAGCTCTCTCTGCACCATCAGGAAGGTGAGTTATCCTACATGATGCTTGAAGTAGTATACTACATGAAATTATATGTAAAGGGTAGGTGCCTCTATTTATGTAATTCTATGTTGTTTTTTTATAAAGACAATAAAAGCCATCTGATTGCATCTGGTCTTAGTTGAAGAACTATGGAAGAACATATCTTTCTTTAAAAAAACAGATGCTTAAAGAAATGTTGGAAATACAAAGTACTCTATTATTAACTAGATTGTGGATTCATGATAAATACTTAAATATTATCGTGAAATATTTAATAAAAGTAGTAAAGGTTCACCAAAATACTTTGTTTTGTTTTTATATGCATTGAGAACATTTGTCAAGCATTTTAGTGAGTCATAAGTGTCCAAACTGGATAGTAGACGTGTCTATTCAAGTCGTATACAGTACTGAGAAAAATTATTTGCCCCCTTATTGATTTCTTCCATTTCTGCGGTTTTGCAACACTTGCATGTTTCATCAAGAAAACTTTCATATAAGACAAAGATTACCTGAGTTAATACAAAAAAAAATGTTTAAATAGTGATTTCAATTCAAATTCAAAAATACTTCATTATTTCCTGAAGGGAAATTAATTGTTGCAGCAGTTCCACTATCTTAGCCTCTTCAAAGATTCCTTGTAGTTGGTTGCTACTGTGGGCAGGAAGGATCTTGAGACATTTGCTGAGTCATTATGTTGTAAAGAGGACGCTCAGTGTTGTCCATGAGCGCCTTCCTTTTATGAAGTATCCTCCTTTGCACAGTCAGCTCCAGAAAACAGGCTAAAAGAGCTTAAAAAGGAACACATCTTGTTTAGATCCAAAAAAATTCAAGAACAGATACGAGACAGTCACTGACAGAGTTAATATATCTCTGGGACTTCAGCGAACCATATTGAGAGCCATTATCCACAAATGGTGAACCTTCCAAGGAGTGGGTGGCCTGCCAAGATGTCTCGACTCACGACTCATCCTGGGACTGTTAAATCCAAAGCTCCACATTCACGTGTTGCTGAGCTGCAGCATATTCAGCCTGTTATTCTGTACGTCATCGCTCAAACCCACTGAACTAGTTTCATCCGACATACTCAAGTACTTTTAGTATTAGTGCTGTCAGAGAAACAAATATTTCATTGTGATCTAATGGAGTTTCTTTTGATTGCTTGGATCAGGAGTGGGCAGATCTTTTTGAATCATTAAATCCAAAATTATTCTTGTATCTATGTTTTCCTTTTAAAATAAATTCTAGCAGGTGCTGTGTAAAAAAATAAATATGTTTTAGCATTGGCAAAATGTAGTGATTTAGACTTAATTAACAGTACAAAAGTCACGTTATTCTGTGGTCAATAGTAAATACTTAATTTTTTAGAGTTTTTACCATAAAATTAGCAGTATAAATATAATTCCAATGTGATATAAATCATATTGTTTTTTTTTTACAATGTCAGCTACGTAAGCCAGTAATTTATGTAATTTTAAGAGTATTTCTGTGTTCAATAGCTAGTCTAAAGATGTAAAAACAATGTATTTCTACGTTCCACATACAGTTTACCCATGTAAAAATGCCTTTCAGTGTAAATATTTAGTCTATACATGTTTTTTTATTGACAAATATATTACTTTTATAATACTATAAAAGTACACATTTGTCATACATTTAGAATGTATTTTTCTGTTAAATAAACAGTTCAATCATGTAAAAATATGTATTTTTGTGTTTAATATATGGTTTATACATGTATTTTACAATGGTGAGTGCTTTACCATAACATGAAGAACAGTTTCACCATATTTTTTTATGGAAAGATACTGGCTACCACAGCTGGCAGTATTTTTCCAAAAAACAGAGGGTATTAAAAAAATGATGTATTTCTGTGTTAAGTATATAATTTAAACATGCAAAAAGAAAGTGTATTTTACTGCTAAATTTACAGCCTATATTTGTATTTCTCAATGGCATATATTTTAATTGTTAAAGTTTAATACTGTTATAAACCCAGGTTATTAATGTAAATTAACTGTACTTTACTGTAACATGAAAAGCGGTTTTACCATATTTTCTTCGGAAAATTCTGGCTACCAAAGTTGCCCATATTTTCCTGTAAAATAGGACATATTTCTGTGTTGAATATATGGTCCAACAATGTAAAAAGTAGCATATTTCTGTTTTAAGTATACAACTTAAACATGTAAAAGACTGTGTATTTCACTACTAAATATACAGCCTATACATGTATTTTTTTTAATGGCAAATGCTTACATTTTTGAAGGTATAATACTGTTATAAAACCCAGGTATTACTACAAACAGTACTGTAATGTGAAAAACAGTTTTATTGTATTTTTTTAATAGAAAAACTCTGGCTACCAAAGTTGCCAGTATTTTTTTGTTGATGTTACGGATTTCCTTTTTTACAGTGTGTAAAAGATCAGTCGGGATGTGATGGTGCAGAGTTCTCTGCTGCTTCAACTGGTCATGACTGATAAGGTATCCCATAGCAACACAGACATGCAAGTTCGTATGGTCGACTGTATTTTGTGCGACTGTACTGCAACATATTGATATAAGTAAAGACAAATTTAGTCCAAAAGGTGTTGTTATCTCTCTTAGTAACGGTGGCATCACCGTTTTCAATGGAAACATAAAGACAATTGTCAGGCGATCAGTAACGCCAGTTACAGTGAGTTAATTTCTACAAATGAGCTCCATGACAGAGCAAGAATACAGTAACAAACATAGAAAAGATACTGAAAGAAAACAAGAGAAGCTCCAAATAACTCTAATAAGATTGGATTTTCTGATAAACTACATCAGTGAGAGGAGGAGGGTATAGTGTCAGGGACACACTGGCAACGTTCCTGGAATTAAAGCAGGAACAGGCGTAATATGAAGCACCGCAGATACACTTTCTAAAGATATTATCACCGATGCCCAATAAACATCCGTAGATGAGTTCAAAAATTCAAAAGCATAGGCGTCTTATACCTGCAGGATCTACCTGAGAGTCAGAATAATCCAGTCATGGTTCAACAGTGAAATTCCACAACATTAAAAACGCAATCTCACAATAGACTCAAAGAGGGAAACAAATGTATTTGACATTACAACACCACGTTAATGAGGTTTGTGGGTGCAGCTCTGCTGACACGTTGCACTTCTTTCCAGCATCATATTCATGCTCAAACAGGACTGCATATCAGTGTTAATGAGTTTCTCTCAGATTGGCAGAATCATTTGCCACCTTCTCCATTTTCCCACGCAAAAATTAAATTTCACACTGAGCTGAAAAGATGCAGGAGATGAGAAAAAAACCTGTGAAAGACAAGAACTGGATTTCAATTTCAGGTGATGCTGCTATAACAGGTTGCCAACCTTCACCTTAACTTCGCACCCGTGATAACTATCTGCCTTCTTTCAAGGTATAATTGCTGTTCGTAAATACAAGAATTGTTTTTGCAGGTTTGTCTCCTGGATGTGAATAAAGCTTAACCAGTCCTGCTTTAGTTCGGCTCTCTTCTCGTGTTTTGAATCTAGTTTTGCGCTGTTGTCCAGGCCTCATCCTCACGAGTGCCGTGATGCTCACGGTTGAACGACATGAGCTTCAGGTCAGACTCTGATCAGAGCCTGTAAATCCAGCGGCTCAGACTTTCACTCCTCCCCTTCTATAGACATCTCTCCCCCTCTCTCATTCTCCTCTCTCCTTCACCTCAGTGTTTATCTGCAGCCTGCAGATTTGTCAATCCCTCCTCCTCCTTAAGGATTTGCTTCTTCCTCGTTTCATCAGAGGAAAAAAAGTCTCTTCTCTCTCCATGGTAACACCAGCTGTTTTTATCAGGCTGAATCCCATCACTCTTTGTATTTGTGCATCTTGAAGCTTGTGTGTGTGTTCATTGGAGTGTGTGTTGACAATCTATTAGTGTGAGAGGGGCATTGTGTCTGTGTGTGTTACATTACAGCACTTGTGTGTACTTGTGTTGGAAATGACAAAGGTCAGGGCTCTTTTGAAGCTTGAATTCCTCCGTCAGCGATAAGAAAAAGCTCGGAGCGAGGGATGAAAGGAAATAAATGCTAAAACAAAAGTTAGAGGAACGTAAACAATGAACTTAGCAAGAGTTTGGGAGAAAATATCACGTATTTGGTACAATAAGAACCTTCTGGCAGGCAGGAAAACTCATGTTAGAACAATGGGCTAGATTAGAAACACATCTCCTTGGAGATCTTTTTAGGAACGAAGAATTTAAATCTTTTGTGGTTGCAAAGAAGGAAAATGATTTAGATGGATAGGACAAAAACAAAAGCAACTTTTTTAGTATAAGATCATTAATAGAGGTTGCTGTGCCACGTGTAAGTAATCAAAATTGAACCTAAGGGACAGCGATGCATGCTGGAGATGTGGTAAAACTGCTGGACTGGAGGCTCTGTGTCACTCCTGCACTGAAACTTGAGATGTACACTTTGACACTTTTACATGCAAAAGATAATTCAATAATTCACTAATTGGAGCCATATTGCCAAGTCTTTATTTAAGAATGCTATTATATTATTTCGGTGTAGTTCAGGTGCTGCAGTCACCTTGAGTGGATAAACGTGTTCATACAGAGGTTTTAGATGCTTTTTTCCACAACAGAAACTTCAGCTTATTAAAACCCTCAACTCTTTGTCTATTGGGATCGCTGCCAGAGGACATCAAAGTGATGACTCAAATGAGGTTGTGGTTGCTTCTGGCCACGAGAGCTGCGTCTAAAGTAACTGGGACATTGGAAGTTCTCTGTTTCTTCTGCTTATACACAGTGTCTGGAAATAATGTGTTAAAAAGACAAAATGTAGACAAAACACATATGAAATAGTGAACAGAGAGGACCAGATTAGAGGTCTTGGTTAAACTGTAGCTGAAATTGAAGCCAGTGAAGAAAATGATCTGGATGTACCATGTTTTATGAGAATTTTAGCTATGTATCTTGTAATGTGTGTGTGTGTGTGTGTGTGTGTGTGTGTGTGTGTGTGTGTGTGTGTGTGTGGGGTTTGACTGTAGGTTTACATTTGTTTTTGTTCTACTGATTTTTATTTTAAAGCTAAAATACAGAAGACGGCTATATTTGGTCAAATGTAATCCGAAAGTGCTGCATTGTTCGTTCGCACTTGTTCCAGCAGAAGTGTGCTTGCAGTGCCGGTGGACAACAGCTGGTGTAATCCTGAACATGTGACTCTGAAGGATAACCTCTGCAGCCCAGATGTTACAACGTTCGATGGAGGTTTCCATCCATTAGTGAGAGGTTCACCTGTGTAACAAATCTAACATTGTAGCCATTTAAATGGACCTGCTTACAATGAGTTTCGCTTCATAGAAATGAAGTTCAAACAGGCAAAAAGAATAGCGTATTCTGGACTATACTCATGTTTACTCATAACAGCATATAAAAAGTATTTTGTAGACATAAGATGCCCATCTCCAACTCGTGCCTGGAAGACTTGGGCCTCCCCAGTTATCTGTGAGTGAGATTCTGAAAGCTGCAAAAGCCCTGATGGGGGACATTTTTGTCCATGTTGTGTCAGGACAAAGGCGGAAGGCAAAGAGGAGACGGCAGCGCAGCCGCGTCGATGCCACGGTCGGCTTTCTAGGCGTCCTTTCACGGTATCTGATCCTGTTTTCCTCGCTGGCTTCTCCCTTCTGTTTCTGTCCTGATCTCTCTGAGCTCTGACGCTGGATTGTTCTGCATTTAGCAGCTTTGCCTCCTCAGGTGGTTCATAAATACTCCTTTCAGTCTTTAACCAAACTCCTTTTCTTATTCAGACTCTTTTCTCCTCCCGTTTCTTTCTCTTTTTCTTCCCTCAGTTGTCTGCATATATTTTCATGATTAATACCACATTTGACAAAACCTGAAAGCCACATTTAAATGCATTTTAAACTTGCAACAGAGAGTTCTTCTTTTTTGTGCATGGGTGTGTGAGAGTGTGTGCCCTTCACCAGCCTGGACAGCCATATTTACTGACCTCTAAAAAACACTGCGTGACATAGGTACCTATTGTTATTGTGTACATATTAAGTACATAAAAATAACATACATATCTATGTATGGAGACACATACATACATACACACACACATATATATATATATATACCTGGTCATATACCTATTTATACCCTGCACAGTCCCCAGTTCATTGTGAAGTATTGGTTGGTTCACATACCTTATCATCATATTCTGCAACAACTTACTTGTATCTCTGCGTGCATCTTTATGCCCTGTGATTTTTGGATTAAATCCTATTTTTGTTACTCTCCACTTGTGTCCACCTGCTATTTGAAGATCCTGACAGAATCCTACACCGACTATGGACACAGCAGACCCCCTTCTCCAGGTGACAGTTCCACAGTTATCTCCCTCCTGGGAGGTAAGGCATGTGAGGGGGTTATGGCAGTGTGGAACCGGCGGGTGAGCCTCTCTCCTCTTTGTCCCATTTCACCACCTGGTTCCGATCAGTCATCCTTCTGAGAGAAGAGGTGGAGGAGAGAGGCTTCGTATTTACAACAGGGCTCTCGGTCGGCGGCTGACTATGCCTTGGAGTTCTGTACTGTGGTGGTTGGAATGAGCCAGCATTAATCTCCATCTACCGACCTGAGCTGAGGGAGTCATCTCCTGCCTGCCTTCCCTCATGTCTCCCGGACTCACCCAGAGGTTGAGTCGCCACCATGGCAACAGCGTAGCCAAGAGCACCCAACTCATCAAATGCCCACCCCGCAGAGCCCGGCAGTGGCAGCAGCATCACCCTTCCCGCTGCCAGGCAGACAAAGGGAAAAGAAGATGGCAGAAGAAGAGACTGGGAGGAAAAGCAGAGCGACACGACCAATCCAGATGGGCCAAGATGGTCAGCACCTACAACATTTGCAGCTGTGCAAGTGTTTTATGTGATTTCTTCCAACCAGGCTGAGTGAGAAATGACACAGACTGGGCTTATCTGGCCAGCTAGCAGGTGGATGTTCCTGGTGGAAACAAAAAAAGTTTCTCTTGCTCACGTTTGCAAGCATATTTAAGAAAAAAACCTTGAAAATTGATGGAAGGGAAGGCTTTAATTAAATTTGCATCACTGCAAAAAGACAGCAGAAACTTTAATTAACAAAGAAGAAATTCGGTCCTTTAGGGAGTATAAGTTACAGTGATTGCGTGTCATCTCAAAGTGTCCAAAAATGACCGACAGGAGGCTCCAAGAATTGACATCAAAATAATTCAGTGAGATTTTGCTGTTAGATACTATTAATTTTAATTTACAGGAGTAAAAGAAAAATTATTTTTAATGTTTTATATTTTAGAACACAAAAATAATCGCTTGGCCATAAGCAATTCTGAAAATGAGATAAATACACCCTCTGTAGAGCAACACACGTCATACCATGACATTGTTTATAGTGCCAAACTAAAACCCAAGAAGAAATATGTGAAAAATTAAGCACACCGCGTAGTTCAGCAGTTCAGTTCGTTTCAACCCCACACCAGAGATGTAAATGAAGTAAACAAGCTTCCGCAGGATGTGGTAGACAAGGTTTTTAACCATAATTCCTAATTCGCTTAATGGTTCCTCTATTTTTTTTGCAGTCTATGCTTTGATAATGTGATGCTTTCTATTGTTATATCATAAATGAAATAATAAGAGTAAGAGTTGTCAGTCATTTAATTCTGTTTATATTCACATTCTACGCAGTGTCACAAAGTTATTGGACCTGCGATTTTATATGCCTTACTTAAAATTCACACACTTGTGTTCTTTCATGTACATCAGCAGCATTTCATCAGCAAGGTTGCATCAGCAGCGGTGCATCAGCAGCAGTGCATAAGCTGCTGTATGCTGATGTTCAGAGTTGACAACAGAGCCAGTTTTCTTCCTCACTGCCTGTTTGTTGTTGTTCCTGCTGCAAACCTTTACCCTCATTTGAATTCACAGAATCTGCTCGTTGGAAATAATTTTATAACACTTTTCAGGCAGTAAACGGGACTGTAGATGAGTCAGATGTTCAACTAATGTTTAGAAAACACCACATTGGACCTTTTTTCATAGCCTGAAAAGTGCAAATGATAAATGTTCAGCAGCCGCTCCCAGCATTTTGTTAAATCCTGCTAAGATTAATCATTTAAATGTTCCCAGAACATTTTCATCGCATACTCTACACAATGCAGTAAGTACGGCAAGGCAAGGTGCTTTACGTAGTGACAACATGAAAAGTGTAGAGAAGGAAAAAAGGAGTTACAGTGCAGTGGCATAATAAAGTTAGGCTTAAGCTAGAGATTCAGTTGGGTCCTGAAATTAACATGGTTTCAGTTTAAATTCAGGCTGGTTTTAAATAATTCAGTCAGGCAGTTGTAAACGATTTAGTTTTTAACCTTGACTTAAAGGAACCGAGGGTTTCAGCATCCTGCTGTTTTCTGGAAGTTTGTTCCAGATCTGTGGAGCATAAAACATGAATGCTGCTTCTCCATGTTTGGTTCTGATTCTGGGGACCTGGAGTAGACCTGAACCAGAAGACCAGACCTGAACCAGAACACCAGACCTGGACCAGAAGACCAGAGAGGTCTGGATGGTTGATATGGCAACAACAAGTCTGCTGTATTTGGGTTGTAAACTAGTCAGTGATTTATAAACTAACAGAAGTAATTTAAAGTCTATTCTCTGAGGTACAGGGAGCCAGTGTCAGGACCTCAGAAGTGGACTGATGTGGTCCACTTTCTTAGTTCTAGTAAGAACTCTGACAGCAGCGTTCTGGATCTGCTGTAGCTGTCTGACTTTTTAAGCAGCCCTGTGCAGTAATCAAATCAACTGAAGAACGCATATGTGGCCGGGATTACCGCTGGTGCAATGTGTGTAGCCACCAAACAGAATTGGCTGAGACCAAACTATACGTTTTGGAAATATAATTTATTTAACAATTTAAAAACGAGTAGCAGTTGCTATTGCCAGTCTGACCCTCTCCCTAAGAAAAACACAAAACTATAACAATAATTAAAAAAAAGGGCTGAGTCGACCGCCACTGCAAAAGAGGGCCGTGGACCAACCCAGTATCAGAGAGCGCACGTCACTCCACTCCGTGCTAAAAGTAATAAAACAAACCCACTCACACGGTGAAAGACGTGCAAAACAAAACTTCCACTACGCACAGGAAAGGGGCGGTGATGGAGCTGGAGTGAGGAAACACTATCAGAAAGACCCTCTCACTGCTGCTGCACCGGCGCTCAACCCAGACCAGCATGAAGGCAGGCAGCCATCTCCTGGTTGGTCACTTCCTGTTCCTTATATAGGGACAGGAAGTGACACAGCTGAACCACATAACTAAATCTAAACAGGCACACCTGGGACAGGTAAACCTGCCGGTTACACATAGATGAGTTTTCCAAGATCCCCTTGAGACATTAGTCCATTTGATCCTGGAGAGGTTCTTCAGGTGACAGAAGGCCGACTTTTTAATTGTGTAAATGGGTCTCTGAAGGTTCAGGTTTCCGTCCATGACTACACCCAGATTTCGGGCCTCATCAGTGGTTTGTAGCTGTAATACCTGATGCTGCGTGTTGACTTTTAAACACTCTTCTATTGGTCCAAATAAAACTACTCATTGAGTTCTTCTATGCATCTACTTATCGCTTGTATGGGCTCATTGTCACCTGACGTTGTAATGAAAAGTTGTGTGTCATCTGCGTAGTTATGGTAACTTATCTTGTTGTTTATTATTAAATCAGTGCTGTGGTGAGCATTAAAACCTGACTAGAAGACATCAAAGCAAATGGTTAGAGTTAAGAATGTATTTAACTGTTGAAATACAGCTTTTTAAAAACCTTACATATGGAAGATTAAAGATGGGTCTGTAAATTTGCATTTGCAACTTGTCCAGATTGTCCCTTTTCAACAGTGGTTTGATGACTGCTGTCTTCAAGATCTGAGGCAAAAGGAATGAGTTTACTATTTAATTCAGATCAGATGTCATGACAGGTAAAAGTTTCTTAAAGAAAGTAAAACATTGAGACAACAGGAGGGTGAGTTTAGCTGACCCATAATATCCTCCAGGTTTTTGTAGCTGATTGGGTCCCATTGGTTTTTAATTGGACACAACACTGTTCCTGGACTTGATTTTGATGCACTGACTGCTTTTCTAATCTTTTGGATTTTATCAGTAAAAATATTGGAAAATTCGTTGCAGGTCTTAGTAAAGTGGAGTTCAGATGCCACTGACACAGGAGGGTTATTTAACCTGTCCACAGAAGCAAACAAGGCACGACTGTTATTGATGTTTTGTTAATGATTTCAGAAAAGAAGGATTTCCTTGTGTTCCTTAGTTGTATTTTATATCAGTGAAGTCTCTCTTTACAGATATCATAGTGAACCAGGAATCCGGTCTTTTGCCACCTTCATTTGGCTTTTCGACACTCCCTTTTTTCACTTCTTAATAGTGAGGCATTTTTCCACGGAGATTTCTTCTTACCAGACAACCTTCCCCTTAGTGGGAGCAATTAAATCCATATCTGAAATTTTAGAGTGGAAGTTATCTACAAGTTCATTTACTGAGTTACAGAGCAGAGTGCAGGTGGAAGAGTAGACTTAGTTCAAGGTTTCGGCTGAATTGTCCTTAAAAAAAAAAGCGTGTTTTTTTAAGACTTCTCTTTGGCTACTTGAGTGGATGGAGATGGTTCTTTAAAAGAAAACAGAAAAGTGGTCAGACAAGGCCACATCAGTCACAAAGAGCTTGGAAATGTTACAACCCTTACTGATAATCAAGTCCAAAGTATGACTCCATGTTGTGTTGAAACGAACTTTTTTATCACATCACATACAAATATTTACTATGAATATTATTACTTCAGCGCAGACGTGAATATCAGTTTATGGATCATTTTATGAACTTTGTAAGATGTTTACCGTGGGCGTTAGGACATTTGGTCGGTGGGAGGTTGCATTATCATATTTTTTATACATTTAGGAGAGGTCCAGTGTCTGACTGTCTGTGGTGCATTTACTTCCATGTTTAGGCTCGTTGTCCTGCTGCATCTACTTTCTACTGACCTTCAGCTTGTGGTGGAAAACACCACGAAGGAGAAGTAGCACATTTAGGAAATCATTTTTCCGTGTTCTTTATGATAGTAAGTGTTAACTTTTTTTTATGCAGTCTACATTTCTGCAGGGTTTGTCATGAACAGCAAACTTAAAACATTTGAGTGTGTTTTAGCAGTCAAAGTGGCACTAAATCACAAATAACTCAAACTCAGGTCATTAATAAAGCTAATCAGGTATGCAATTTGCTAGTTGTAATCAAACTATGTTGATGTAATGAGTCCACGGTTTTATTTTATTTTTTTCTTCCTGCATTGCAAATGTTAAACGGCTCCTCTCAACAAAGACACACTCGTTTATACTTTGCCATCTGCCCGTTTTCTTGGCCCTCCTGGTTTGGGCTTGTTTATGTTCATTTGTGACTTACTTCCTGTTTTATTTTGGAAGTCTGTTTCTTGATTTGTTTACTTCTCTCTGACTTTCTTGGTCCAGTCTCCTGATCATTCACACCTGTGTCTCCTCACCACCTGTGAGTGGATATATTGTCTCGTTTTCCCCCTCTTAACTTCTAATCTGTTCCTAATTGTGTTCCCTGAGTTCTTCTGCTGCTCCTCTTTTGTGTGTTTTTCTCCTTATGTTTTAACCTTTAGTTTTTTGGAATTCCTGCTTGTGGCAGGATTTTTGCCTGTACGTCATTCTTTTGAATTGGCTTAATTTGTGTCCTCTTAACACCTCCCTTTTATGCTCCAGCAGATCCCTGTGACCCTAACTACAAAGAAACATGTAATGACGATGGATGGATGGATGGATGGATGGATGGATGGATGGATGTTATCAGCTTAAGCACATTATGTGTCTAGGAATGTGACCTACATTAAGATCATTAAGAAGATATTTTATGGTAAATAAAAGCTTAAAAACCATTTCATTCAAATTGTTTCAAACACTTTTCTTGCCTCTGTTAGCTATTGTCCCCCGAGTCCTTAATCACAGGGCGGGTTATGGCACAGAACTTTTGAAAATGGATTTGCACAAACTCATACAAAATCATCACATGTTTACAGGATTATAAAGTCTGTGAGACGACTGGCCAATGTTGGCTGATGGACCTCATCCCAACACCAGTCCATGGAGGTTTACATATCACATAGAGGCTCACTTTAATACAATTTATACATGTAACTGGAAAGGTTGGGTTTTTTTCTTATTTTTATTCAACAGCAACTGCATCGTTTGGCCATTGGAGCTCCATATTCCCGTGGTGCTGCTGCAGGAATGTGTGTATGATTTGATAGCAAATCCAGTGAATTATGCTTTGTGGAGCGTGGTAAAGAGTGGTTGATTTGGCCAATTATATGTCCGCTTGGAAAAGGTCACCATTTCATTACACAACACAAAACACTGCCAAAGGTCTGCTGCCACGCACAGAAGCAGAAAGATAAACAAAGAGAGAGGCAGCAAACCACAGAAAAATGTCCAAGCATTCAGACCAGTCTATGTGGGTGTATTCATCACAGGAAATGTTGAGCAGGTGTGCTCCTCAAAACAAAAAACAGAAAAAAGCATCTACAACTAGAGCATCCTTGTAACCAGGTTGTTTCCACAAAGCGCTGAATGTTATTCAAACATGCTAATCACAGAAAAGATTCAGTTTGTGAGGTAACAGTACATGTATCCATCCTGAACAATTCCCTGGTCTTCCCACATTCACTCAGTGTTGACGCCTCCTGGGACTGAAACTCTGGAGTTCCACCTGGAACATTTTGCCAGCTGCAGCTCCCATTTAAAACTGCACGATGTACGATGCAGAACTCACACTGATGTATTTCCTTAACGAAACAGAGAGGGCTTTATTCCTAATTTGTGTTGTAAGTAGCAGGAGTTGACGTATATTTAAACAATATCAAAATTTAATGTTTAAAAAATAAAATGGAATGGTGCACATACAGTACAACTGTGTTCTAAATCACACACTTGTGCACTAACTGTTTAAAGTGCATGAGTGCCCTCCCGATGTCAGTCCTGTCGTCACGCAGAGCCGCAAGTACCTGCATGATGAAGTCACAGCAGTCACAACACTGACGGTGGAACGCTGACCTCTTCACGCTCTCTCGCCAAACTGTCAACGAAGCAGAGGTGGTGGGACGCTCTTTTGTCGTGTTTTAGATAAAACACAGAGCAGCTGTCTATCTTCAGCAACAACGTTAATCTCTCATGAAAATGGGGCGAGATGAGAGACATGAGAAGGAAAATTACATGAATATTTTTTCAAATTCAAGATGGAGGAAGGGTCAAATCTTGGCGGTAATGTCGCTGTAATTTGGAGGAAGCAGAAAAAGAAACTTTGCTGGCTACATTCCTGGCAGGAGCTTGATAGTTTGGACCCTTCCATACTGATAGGGTTAAACTTTAACACACTCTTTGTTTATCTCATTGTTATTTTACGCTCTGTACACTGCTTGTCTTATAAGATAATTGTACACGTCAGAGAATATATCTTGTACAAGTTGCTTATCTCCATGTCATCTGTGACCTCCTTATTTTCAATAAAAGCCTCAAGAGGTCATCAGAGGGGGGGTGCGGACAGAGAAAAGAGCAGCTGAGATGAGGCTGAGTTCTCTGTCCGTCCTCTGTGATGATGAATGAAAACTTACTGACTTTATCATTCTTCCTTATTGTGTGTTTAATAAATGTTTAGGTTGTTTAAACCTGACACATACTGATAGGGTTAAATTTGACACCTTTTGACCTTTAACAACAGTAAAACTACCCTAAACAGTACTCTTAGCTAAAATTTGGCTTATTTTAGAAAAAGTCAAATGAAAATATATTAAAGTTTTATAGTTTCACTATAAAACATTTTGCATGCTGAGACTGTGTTAGGTCAAATCTGGATTCTTGGTTTTAAAATAGTAAACCAATACAGGAGTCTTCATGTACGATGTTCATGTAGCACCTAACTACCAGGATGGGGGGGGGTCCCAGATTAGTTTTATTATAGGGTACTTACCATGAAGGTTCACTTGAGCACTTTCAACCAACAGTCGAGTCAATCAATTAATAACTACAGCCCAGACGTAGATTGAGTAAAGCATATGAACACTTAACTGGTGGGTTTAAAGAACATATAAATCCCACAATGCTTCATAACCACAGGTGTTTGCCTCCTTGCAGAATAAAAACCATGATATTCACTCTCCAGGGCTTGATAATTGTATCTTTAAATGCCAAAGAAATGTATAAAAAGCAGTAACAAAGGATGACCCCTATTAGTCTACTAACAGGTTAAACTGAATTACTTGAATTGTCCCTGTCGCGAGTTACTTCAAACACTTAAGGGTCAAAATATATAAAGAAATCTACGGGACTCTGTGAAAGTCCTCACATACACACGCTGGTGTGAGTCCACACTCATTACACACAGCAGTTGTACTCCTCAAAAACCATGACAGAAAAATGGTATAATCCACAAGAAAAATAGATAATTTACAAAGAAAAATAGGTGCCCTTCGTCTGGTTTCGGCTGAAATCTCATCCGCTGTCCAGCCATGCCTCTCACCAGGTTTGACTTCGCTCGCCAGTCCCAGCACACACTACTATCCACATCTGTGAGTCTTCCCGGTCTTTCCGAATGGTCTCCATGCAGGAGCATCTCGGTCTCACACCCCTAGACCTGCATCCTGAGTCTCGTCCACCATCGTTTCCCCTCCCCCCCAATCACTCATTCACCAACCAAAAAGGACTGACTGGATCATACCTTGTAAATTCACCAATGACACAGAAGAACACAACATACCTGGAGTTAATTACCCCAACTGACACCAAATGTTTGTTGTATTCTTTTTTTTTCACTACTTTGATGAACTATTGATGTCTAAATTTTATCTTCTAAACACAACTGCAAAGTAAACATATTCAACATGAACTTTATATCAACTTTTAGCAAAATCCATATGAATGTATTTTAGGAAATTACTCACACACTAAATGAAATAGTTTATCCATAAATAAGTTAGCCCTATTTTTGTTACATGGCTTTGTATAGCTGTTAAAGAATTAACTCATTAACACCTTCTTGCCATGCGGCCACATTCATAAGGAGCCAAAGTCATCCAGAGGTCAGAGGGTGCCTCGATACAAACACAAGATCTGCATCTGCACCTTGTGACTTTGTGTGTGCAAAAGTGACGCCACCTTCCTCACACAGCAGCGTTGGTAGGGCAAGTGCAGCGATGTGAGCCTGGCCCTCATCAAGAAGCCCCACCAGCGGGCAGAAGGGAAGGACATGTATATTCAGCCCTGCAAGAAGGGACTGCAAAACAGGGACAACCTGCTGCAAACGTAGGAAACACATCTGCAAATTACACACACGCAGTTTCCTAATGTGTAACTTTGTGTTACAAGTGTCAGATTTTGAGTGCAGTTGAGAGTTACATCTGTGATATACACCAGCAGGGATGAGAGTTCAATGATTACAGTTTCAGATTGTTCCTGCAGTTTTCAAATGTAATAAGATACGTTTAAATATTTATAGCTCTTAATATGACTTGGAGTTGGCTCTTTTTGTTTTTATGTCTTCTGGAAAAAAAAGGACCTGACACTGTGTGTATTATTATTATTTTCCAACAATAAAGTGATGTAAAACCAAAGGAAACAACATAGTTATGACTTTCTAAGACATTCATTTAGGTTTAATCATACATATACTGTGAGATATGTTACGTATGTTAGACATTTTGTCTAAACAGTCCCTATCCGAGTCAAAACTGACCCAAACTACACTGTGAAGGGTTAAAATCCCAACGGTATGTAAGGGTGAAACTGGGACTGTTCATGTGAGAACACTGTACGTAGTCCAGCGTGCTACCAGTGTACCTACAAAACAGATCCGGAACACAGACTTCCTTTGCATGTGACTCTGACTTGGATCTCTGCTGGGATCCCAGTTCTCTCAGATGTGCAAAACTCCAGAATTTGCTTCTAGCTCATATAAAACTCTGATGAACTAACAAACAGGCCAACAACCTGTAATTGTTGTTGTAATTGGAATTGCAGTCGGGTGGATTTTACTTTCCCTGTTCGCTCATATCCTCCAGGAGGTCCACATCCACATGATGAAGTGCTTCAGCTGTCATTTGTAAAGCCGAAGTTTAGAGGTGCGCGACATGAATCGAGTACATGGTTTCTGTCCTGATGGATCTGCTCGTGGTTCTTACTAAACATTTTGTTTCTGTCATGGCGTGAGTTCGATGTTCCTTGGTTGAGTGGACACAGTTATGCCAGCAGTGGAGCAGATATACTAGTTTTTGTTGTAATTCACAGATAACTGGTTTAAAAATGAGGTCTTGTAAATGACTGGACTTGAACAGAGTCTGAGCTGGTTAAACACTGGAACTCATGAGTCTGAAGTGGAAACCAGCGTCTCTGCCTGCAGTCATGGTTGCACGACCACCGGATTCAGTTGTTGTAGTTTGATGTTCTTAGCAGGAAAATTAAGACTCATGGTGCAATGCAATAAAAAAAAAAAAAAAGATGATTTTTCTAACAGAAACAGCTACAGCTCAGAACTGAGGAGTTAAAGGTAGTTTTGTAAATGTGGAGGAGGCGGCCTTTAATAACCTCGCATGTCCTCTCATAGACAGAACAAATGCTTGTTCTCACCATCTGCATCTGGGAAACAAAGCCTTTGCTTCTCAGAGCCAACCAAGGACATTCTGATGTGTGAAACGGCTTCATTCATTCTCTTCTTATAAAAGGCCACAGTCTTTTGTCGAACGCTAATCGCATACACTTGGAATAAACAGTACCTGGAAAGTCAGACAAGTCAAACTCTTTATTCAGTCCCTTCAGAAATGGGCTCAGCCATGATTTCTGTCTCGCTTACAGAATAAAATGATCTAGAATTAAAGCTTTTTTCCGCAGCAGTGACAGCATCATTATCTTCTCTATCTTTCGGCTGCAGACTGTTTCTGACATTTCTGACAGTTTTCCACATCTACACCTATTAGCATGTGTGTGTATTTAGAAAAATATATAGACAGAGTGCGACTAAAAGACACTGCTCATTATCATGATCCTCACCTGCCATGTCACACAGGAGCAGGTAATAAGCATCGTATTTAGTAAAAAGATTAAGTGTAACCTCTGTGGTTGCACTTCATCATCATCCAGTTTTCTATACTGAACCAGAATCTGGCTGGAAGGAGTGAAAGGACTTTAGGTGTTAAGGTCATTTACAGGAAATGACGTGCCGATGGCGTGTTTCGCCGTTCTCGTCATGCCCCGCCCATCAGCAAGCTGAAAGATTTGGATCAATCAGAACTTATTTTCTGTTCATTTTCATTAGGTGGGAATGATGAGATTTTGTTAGGCTCTTAACCCCTCATCTATGGTAATATCATCAGAATATGAGTAAATGATTAGATAAGTAGGGTCAAAAGTAAAACGCTATTTTTCTGTCTTTGACATTCACATTAACTGGCAGCATGCTTCTTCTTTAATGTTCGGCTCTCTTCCTTTTCCACCTGTATTGAGGCTTCAGCTTTTATTGTAGCGCTGACCACACCCCCTGCCAGTACAATAGACCCAGGTTTCATTTGAGTAAATATGCTAAGCACCATGGCCTCACTCCCTTTGTCCACTGGGGGTTACTGCTGCACTATTTTGCCCTTCTCACCTTTCCTCCTCCTTTTATGAGGCCCCGCCCTGCATAGAGCTGTCTAACACGGCTTTGCTGATTAGACTGAGCAATTATTAATGAACCTGACCCAAGGCTTTAATTTAAAATGATTGGAGAAGCTATTACCAACCTGAACATTCCCATTTGTCAAAGCGGGACTTGATTGAACAAGTAGAGTCCCACAAGTCTATAAAACACCGTTCAAGGATTTGTAAAATACTTGCTCTGTTTTGGCATGCAGTGTGCATCACCTCAGATGTAGACCAGAATATACGTGTACTTAAATCTAAATTAAACTTGTCTCTGCCTTCACTCATGGCCGTGAACTTTAGGTAAAGACCTGCAGAACAAGGCTGCAAATACATATGGCTGAAATTAGTTTTCTGTACAAGGCGGAAGGCTCCCTGATAAGGCTGCTTTTGTTTAAAGGTTTACCAGGAATGGACAGCTGGGTGGGAGATGACCCACAATGCACTGGAGAGATGTTATCTCCTCGCTGGAGGAAGTCACCCAAGAGAGAAGGCTTTGACATTTCTGCTATTCCTAAAACAAACCTGAAAGAAACTGCTCTGCTTGAGGAATTAATGAATAAACATCAGCTTCATGTTTATATTCATACGTGCATCATGGCTCCATATGCAGATTAATCAGCAGAACTGAAACATCTGGGTATGAGTCTTCACAAAGATGAAAAAAGACACAGAAGGCCATCAATATAACTTTAATTCACTCACATTAGCAGCAGGTGCTAAAGAATAAGTGATGCCATTTGTAATCAGAGCAGCTGTAGTCTGAACCAGCTCTCACAAACAAACAAACAAACAGATAAATGGTTTTGATTTCTGTCAGATCAGAGTAAAGGACGCTGGGTAATGTTGACTGAAATCACTGAAGTTCAGTTCAGTTCAGAGCCAATTCACAAAAAAACAACATATCAGGACACTTATAATGAATAAATCTGTACAAACCTGAAACATTTCTACAGTTCACCTCAGTGACGTACAGTTTGTTTTAATCCAGTTAATTACAGTTAGCAATGTTATTCCATGTTTTTCATAATCAGCTTCACTTCATCTGTTAATATCATATGTTTATATATAACCACTACCTGTACTAATAGTACATCTCACCCATCATGACCAGACACAGATTTTGCTAGTTTTAAGAATTTAATCAAGAAGTTGTTTCTTGCCTTAATAGCAAATAGATTTAGGAATATTAGACTTATTTCTAAGTGGCTGTTATTGGAGTGTAGCTTCAATTATATTTTTGAATATAATCCTCACTACTGGTTAGAGGATCTCCAGGCACTTTCCAGAGACCCAGAACATGACCCCTGAGCAACTGCATTTCACTGCCTTGCATTTGTGTCACGTGTAGTGACAAAAAAAAAAAAAGTTAACTCTATTCTCAATTAATCTAATGGTGGCAACGAGAGGAATCAGTGTCATACCCAATGACAACTGACCCAACAGTAAAGCACGGAAGTGGGAATGTCATGATATGGGTTTGCTGGAGTGCAGAGAATGTTGGAGATGACAGTATGGATGGCATCATGAATACCTAAATAAATGCCAAAAGAGTAGCTAAAAAAGCAACAATAAAATGTCTGTGTATTTTGCATCAATTAATTATGTGAATTTCAAAGTGCTTTTTTATACTCTTAATCATAAGGTTTTACTTATCAAAGACCTGGCGGTCACATTTTGGGTTGCCCATACCATAATTCTCAGTTCTACTTAAAAGGGGGGTTGATGTCCACATACGTGGCGACTAGATCACGTCCAAAGATTATTCGTTTTTTTACTTGTTGGGTCCCAGTAAGCCCAAAAATGCATAAGAGCTGGGAGGTTCATAAAGAAATCTTTGTTTCCACCATGGTTGTATGATGAAGTAACTATAACATCAAATCAAAAACAATGACATGTCACACTGTGTTCAGTCGAAATGTAGAAGCATGTAAAGAATATTCCACCTCCATTGAAAAAAAACTATGTGGCAACACAGTGAAGTAATATTGCAAAAAGATAAGCTATTTTTGTGAAGAATTGGTCACATTAAAAAGCTACTGCAGCTCCAATATAAAATCTCACAAACCAATCATGATGTTCCACTTGGAATTGTGCTTGTGCATGTGTCGAAGTCTGTGGCGTCGGCTTTGAAGACATACAAGCGTGTCTCGTATAAATACCGCTGCCCGTCTCTGTGCGCGGCTTTGTGCAGGAGAAAAATGGCTTGTGTGAACAGAATGTGCGTGTTAGCTGTTTGGGTATTAGTCCTCAGAGACTCCAGGTCAGAGGCAGCATTCATCTCTCAGGCATTTTTCTGCTGAGCCGTCACATCCCTCTTTTCAACACGCGCGCACACACACACACACACACACACACACACACACACACACACACACACACACACACACACACACACACACACACACACAAAACATGCCCACACTAACAGGCAAGTGTGTGCTGAGTGGGCTTGGGTTTTTCAAAACTTGCATTACACTATGAAATCTGCTGTTGGACCCCAACTACAAGAAGCTGGATAAATATGTGGCATGATCCATGGAATAAAGGAAAGATAGGAAGACAAAAAGTACTCATTCTGACCTTCTGTTCATCACAGAAACCTGAAAAAGCACATTAATAACAGCTTAGAGACTGCCCTTTTCAGACGGAGGTTCAGACTGCTCTCTTTGTATTCCAGAGTTCACTTTTCCAAACTCCAAAGAACACAGCAGCCAATAAAGTAAACCCGCTGGAAAGGGAATCATATATTATGTTCATGTGCTGTATTGAAAGCAAGTGCATGAAACACTTTGAGTGACTGAGTTGCAGAACAACAGAGCCAAAGCTTTTTTACACGTTCCCAGTGAAAAACCCACAACGTTATTTAGTGTTTTGTTCGTCACCTACATGGTTTAGATCAAGGAAACAGATGACTACCCACCACTGTTCACCGTTCAGTCCACTCATTTCAAAGAATAAAGAGTGTTACTGGGCATAGTTTTAGTGTAAGCCAGTATGGTTGACTGCTAGCCAGTCCAACATTTGTCCTGGTTTTAGTATGTAAAATTCACAAGCAGAGCGAGCTGTTGAAGCAGAAGAAGTTGATGCTGGATCAGAGCAGACTGTTGCAAGTGTAATGATTGAACAAGAGCTGGTAAGCTGGTTTACTGTTTCTTTGGGAACTGTCCAATTCTATAATAGATATGCTTTATCAGAGACACTGAACTGCTGTTCTGGGGACAAACGTATGAAACTGCTCTCTGGTCATAAGGGGATAACTGAGGTTCAGCACAATTTATTTAATACATAAAAGTAATGCATAAAACCCTTTCCTTATGAAAGTTAATTCAAATAATTATTTCCAAATTTCCTAATAAAGCAAGAGATTTGTTGATAATGAATTTGTCCATCTCTTTTATATGTCACTGTTCATTCAGTTGTAAACGATGTGTGTGATATGATGTTTGCAGCTGGAGTGTTTGTGAGGCCACAATCCAACTCTTGTCTAGGGCCACCAAATCCTAGATCCGGCCCTGCCAGGAGTAAAACCCCTTTGTGACCTATGAAAGCCATGTTTCACCTTCATTTGCTCTGTTGGTTGTAACCTGCAGCTGAAGATTAGACTTAGATATCTCTGTCCCGGTGAGTTTGCTTAAACCAGATTCACGTATGTTTATGTAACATCTGTTGACATAATTTCCTTAAGAAAATGAGAAATGCATCTCGTTACACCCTACCTTTGTTAGTATTTACCCCATTTTAGGCCCAGACAGTATTATACTTAAAAAAAAAAAACTAAAACAAAACAAAAAACGTCTCAGAAATTAAATTAAAAACTAAATACTTAGAATTTTAATATTCTTCATTACCTTCCAGTTAACTTGCAACTTGTAGCTTTCCATTCTCTTTTACCACCACTATGTCTCCTACCAGATTGGACCAATTGGATACAAACTTACTTCTGGTTTCCTGACAGTTTGGTCAGGGTCTGGTGGCTGTGCTTTTATTTTTGACATGTCTGTTGGGCAGGGTGGTGCAGATTGTTTATTCCTCTCACCTATGGTGGACTCCTGGCTGCAGCCAGATTGGCCCAGCTGAGGGCTTGAGTTTACCTGGGCCACCAGGTTCTTTGGAAGAGACTCCCATGAAACTAGGCAGCTCATGCCTGTCCATACAAGAGACAGCAGATTTTATGCTGGAGTGCTTTTACTCTGGACAGTCCAGTCATTTAGCGGTTAAATACCAGTGTCCTACGCCAAAAGATCTGGCTCATCAGTAGAACGGGGAATACTGACGAGCCAGGCTTCACCTCAGGACTCCCATCCTTCATGGATGACTCTCCTGGCCACTATCACCTGTCAATGGATATCTACCACCTCGTCTGCCTTTATTGACTCCGGAGCAGAGGCCAATTTCATATATCAGGGTTTTGTGGAGAGAGCAAGTCTCCCTATCACAGGACTTTGTAGCCCTAAAGTTATACAAGCCCTCAGTGGCTACGTCATTGCTTTAGTTACTCATGTCACTTACCACGAATCTGACCTTGGCACTCAGAGAAGATCACTTTCTTTGTGATCTCCTCTCCCTCTTCTCTCGTCTTGCATGAGGTTCAGTGTTATGCCACCTGTCTTAGGTCAGCTGTTCCATCCTCTAAATCCATTGGTCCCAGTAATGGTGTTATACCTCCTAATATATCTCTAGTATCAGCTGCCTATCATGACTTAGCTTATGTCTTCAGCAAGGACAGGCCTTGAAGATGCCACAGCACTCGCCCTATGACTGTGTCATTGACTTGCTTCCCAGAGCTCCATTACCCACCAGTAAACTCTACAATCTCATCCAGAACGAGCTGCCATGGAGTCTTGCATCAATGATTCAATGGCTGCAGGCCTCATCAGTCCCTCATCCTCTCCATATGGGGTGGGGTTTCTTCTTTGTGGCTAAGAAGGATGGCTCTTTTCGTCCTTGTATTGACAATAGGGGGCTTAACAACATCATAGTCTGAGATATCCACTTCCACTACTGAGTTTAGCTTTTTTGAGGCTAAATGGAGCCAGTATCTTCCCCAAATTAGACTTTAAGAATACATATCATGTACAAAATTGGGACAAGTAGGAAAACAGTATTTTCTTCCCAGGACCCCAGAGAGCATCAGCAGCATGTTCACAAGGTTCTCTAGATGCTTTTGGTGAACAAGCTATTAACACAGAGAAATGTGAGTTTGGGGTAGAGACTGTCCAATTCTGGGCTTTATCATCCAGAAGGGCAGGTTACAAGCAGACATTGGGAAGATTAACCCAGCAGCAGAGTGACTGGGACCTACAACTCCAGAGATTCCTGGGTTTTGCCAATTTCTATAGGAACTTTATTAGGGGCTACAGCAGCATCACAGCTACCCTTAACAGACTCACATCATCTGCAGTATCTTTCATATGGACAGAGGAAGCAGCCAAAGACTTTTATGAACTCAAAACTGCTTTACTTCAACCCCCCATCTCACTCAGCCACATACTGACATTTTCTTGTGGAGATGGATGCATCAGATGTTGGTGTAGGAGCTGTCTTATCTCAGCAATCTAAAGTGGGCCATAAGTTGCATCCCTGCACCTTCTTCTACCGTCAGTTCTCTCAGGCTGGACAAAACTATAATGTTGGCAACTGTGAACTTTTGGCGATTAAACTAGCTCTTGAGGAATAGCAGCGCTGGTTGGAGGGGGCTAAGCGCCCATTTGCTTGTTGGGGTCCTGTTTTTCGGATGGTTATTCTTCCTAATTTCATATTGCCCAGCCTCTCGCAATGTCAGGCCAGATGCCGTGTCACGTCAGTTTGCATATATTGAAACCCAGGATCCAGAAACATCCATCCTTCCTCTAGTATTGTTGCTGCACTTACTTGGCCCATTAAAGAAATGGTCTGTGCTGGGGAGGATGAACCTGACCCATGTACCAGGCCCCCCAACATCATGTTTGTTCCTACTGCAGCTCGGGCCTAAGTGTTACAATGGGAGCATTCATCTCATTTAACCTGTCGTGAGACCAACCAAACAATTTCCTTCTTGCAGAAAATCTTTTTGGTGGCCTGCCCACCATGACAGCGGACACTCTGTCCTTGTCCTTTTCTGTCCTCGCCTGCCCCACTTGCAACAGGGTCAAGTCCTCCTCACCATCCTCCTGCAGGACTGCTTCAGCCTCTGCTGGTGCCTGATCACCTTTTGGTTACATGTCGCTCTGAATTTTATGACTTGACTCCCACTTTCACAAGGTAACGTGGTCATCCTAATCATAGTTAATCACTTTTCTAATGTGGCTCACTCTGGTGCTCTGCCCAAGCTTCCCTAAGCCCATGAGACAGCTCAATTGGGGATGGCACGTTTTCCACTTTCATAGCTTCCCGCTGGATAGGGTTAGTGACCGACGACCCCAATTCCCTTTCCATGTATTGAGGGAATTCCCTCTGTCCTGTCAGGGTCAGGGTCTGGTGGCTGTGCTTTCATTTTGACAGGTCTGTTGGGCACGGTGGTGCTGATTGTTCATTCCTCTCACTTGTGGTGGATTCCTGGCTGGAAGTTATTTAAGTGCCACTTTCCTGGTTGCCTGGTTGCCATTGTCTCACTTCAAGTGGTACAACTCAGGCCAAGTCTCTCATCAAGTCTTTAGTCTAGTGAGTTAAGTCTGACTGTCAAGGGCGATTAGTCTTTTGAATGTTTGCCTCTCCTCCAAAGACGTCACTGGCAATGGGACCCTGTGGCATCCAGCTCATCTCTGGGTCCAGCCGGCATCTCTCCTCAAATCCCAACAAGTTTAAATGTAAATCAGCTAAACTTGTGTGGCATAAGTTTAATGTTTTTCTACCAAAAAAGTGAAACTAATGAGCAGTAGTCATTTCTCTCTCTCCTCCTCCTCTCCTGGAAGCAGATTAGAGGTTTTTCTTCATGTAGGTGATGCTCTTTATGAGGAGTACAACTAACCATCCTTGTGTGTAAGGAACTGCTGAAGGTAAAGGTCAACGGCCAAACATTGTTTCACCGACTTGGTCTCCTGTATACAAAATACCATCTGACTACAGCGAGGTTTTCATCCATACCTGTGCTTTCTGTAACACTGCAAACAGTTTTATGTAAATATTTAAAGCAGTTTGACTCAGCAGGAGTTGTTTAATGTTTTTTTAGTTTTTTTTTTTGAATTGGTAATATCTAAATGTGGAATCTGGATTTGAGTTGACTGAATTACCATGAATTGAAATGTAATCGAGCTGAACTGGATCGACCTGACCTGAGCGTGTTGTCTGAAAAGTACCTTGAGGCAACTTTTGTTGGAGTGAATGAAGTGATGAAGTGAAATATAAATGAAAGTGAACTGATTGAAAGTTTAGAAGATTAGTTGGGGGTCCTGGTGGGGTTCTGGATCTATATACCAAGTTTGGCGTCTGATTATGAATGTGTAGTTTTGAGGCCCAGAAAAAGGTGGAGGGGAAATAATAATCACTCACAACCCAAAGTCACAACTGTGTCTCGCTCGAATCACACACTTAAATGAATCTCTTGTCACATTATATTTACGTTGAACAAAATTCAGGTCAAACTCCTACGGATTACAAAACTATACACCTTTTGCAGTTTTTTTTTGTAAATAACCACAAAAAGTAACGTGTTTACTAATTTTATGGCTTGCCATATTTCTACACATGCATATTGTGAGACAGCAACTTCATACATTGTAAAAACTTTTTTGTAAATGAACGATAAGCCTCGGGAGGCTTTTCTCATTAGAGAAACGGGCGGAAAGGAACTGTGAAGACCAAAGAGAACTAATAGACAGTGAAAACCCATCCATACAGTTAGTAAATGATGTTTTATGGTCACAGTATCTGCTTTCGCCGCTGCTGCACCTGAAGCAACATAAAGCAGCCAGGTTGTTTAGGTCCGTCAAGGAGTATCCAAACAGATAAAAATTAATTTAGAAAATGTATTATAAAATTAAAATTAATTTACAGAAATATAATTTCTGAATTTTCATTCATTCTTACTCCAAACAAATGTTCAAAACATAGGAGGCTAGGGGAGGGTTGTGAAACTTCTTGTTTCCATGAAGCTCCGATGGAAGTATGGATTTCAAAATGCATAGCGTCCTTTATACTTCTATTACAATACATTTTGTCTCTAGGCACTTTGCAGAGACCCAGAACATGACCCCTGAGCAGTCTATCATATTGGTGTCCTCCTGCAGCAGGTCTACAGCAGCAGATCCAGATGAAGCTGTGTTGAAGACCAGCTGCTCCAGTCTGGTCCTGCAGCTGCAGCTGTGACTACTGGTCCTGACACACTAAAGTTTACACCAACTAGATGTTTTATTAAACAGCAGCAGGTTGAAACAAAACAACAAATGCAATAATTATCACTTACGACATGTTTAATTGACTGTTAAATCATCTCATATATTTCCTCCCCAAAATAGTATTTTGTAAGTAAGGTTTAAGAAGTGTGGACTTTGACATTTTAGCTGAGAAAACACCCTGAGTTTTACTTGCGACTTCCTTCCTGTTTTTCTCTCTGTGCTGCTGACAAACACATCACTGCAGTGTATGAGTGTGCATTTTAAAAACCAGTCAGTTGTTTAAATGTAACCCAGCAGAGGCAGGCAGATTTGACACAGAAAGCCACGGGGAGGTTTTCCCTGAAATAGAGTCGTCTGTCGCAGAGCTGTGTGCTGCTGACGGATCAGGGTGTATGCTAATGTCATCATCTGCACCACCATCACAGGCCAGAAGTCAGATATTTCATTAAAAAATAAAAAAGAAGTCAAAATGTGTGAGCTGCCGTGAAGTAATGGAGGTAGTTTTACCTGCCCACATGTTTGGATTACAGCTGCATCACTGTCCGTCCGCATCTCCGATGGCCGTTTCACTCACTGCAACATCATTTGCATGAAATATTTGACCTGGTGAAAATGCTTCCTGATTTAGGCTGTTGTGGAGGAAAATAATGAAGAATTTAATAGCAGGGAGTTGGGGAGCTTACATAAAGTAAGGGCTATGTGTTGATATAAAGTCAGTTTATGCCAAAGTAAAACATTGAATTAACCTAATTCTTTATAGTTTATGTATCACAATGTAAAAAAGACACACATACAAAAACCTGTGCAAAGTACTCAAGCTGCAGAACAGCTTCTGATGTGGCCCCGACAAAATTATAATCCAGTTAGTTTAGTTGCAGGACACATTTCATCTGTGACTTTCACAGACGTGGCCAAAAGTGTTGGCAGTGGTACAAATTTGGGGTTTAACAGTTTCTGCTACTTTAGACTTTGGTGAATCACACTGTTTCTAAGTTGCTCTGCAAAGTGAGGAGATGCACTTAAACATATTGCAAAGATGTTCATTGGCATAAAAATGTTGGATTTAGGGATTAAGTACATGTCCAACTAAGATAAATACAGCAATCAATGATCAGCACAGGAAGAATTAACGAGAAAGTCAGCTGAAACCACTCCAATATCCAGGGGGAATAAGAGCAGACTTTGTATTACAAAGGAAGGCTGTCTTCGGCTGTTAGAGACAGTTAAATCCATAAAAATGTGTGCAGCCATCACCACCTTGCTCTCACATGCTGCTAAAAACATTACTCTTGAAAGAACCATTTGAGCATCAGCTTGAGTGTCAGAGAGACAGATTAACAGCAGAAAATAAAACCTTAGGTTGTCCAAGATTGTTCAGTAAGCATCAGGGCTGTTTCCTCACAAGGATTTGGCTCTGGATTCAGACTACTTAGACAAGAGCAGCTGGTGGGTGGGAAGACTTTTGAACAATGGCCGTGTGTCAAGAACTGCAAAGAAACCACTTCTCTCAACACAAAAACTGGGCATCACAAGACTGCTACAAAGTTATTATCTCCGATGAAGCCTCTTTCTAGCAGTTTGCGAACTCTGGAAAATTGTCCAAAGAAGAAAAAGGAAATGTTACCATGAGTTCTTTATCATGTCAGCCACGAAACATCTGATACCATTTGTATTTGATGTTGCTGGGGCGCTGGTTCTAGCAGGTTGTTGAATGACGGTTCTTGATACTGTGGCGTCATCGGTGTACAACTTAGGATTGCACCTATGCACCTATTATTTTGAATCATGTTCTTGGCCTAAAATGCAGGAATGTGGATTTTCATTAACAAATGAAGACAAAATATGTTGGGTTTTACCATCAGCAATGAAATAAAATCGAAGTAAAAAATAACAGCTTTTTTTTATACAATTATCCATAGCATCACCATTTTTTTCCTGATCTGGGTTTGTAGGGTCAAAAGCTCAAAAGTTTAATTCAGTTCGGAAAAAAGTACAAATTGTCAAGCTGCGAGGTCTTCTGTATATATCTGCTGACCTTTCAGAGATGAGTAGCTCACTGGGCAGCTCCACTACACTGCATGACTGTATAAAATGTGTAATGCTCACGTCCAAGGGTAGTAAAAGTTTTAAATTCAGGACTTTTATTTCTGATGATTTATTTTGTGTGCAAAGCCAGTTATCGACAATAAGTGATTTCATTTTTGTTTGTTTGCTTTTACTTACTAGAGTCCAGTAAATGATGACAGAGGAGGAAAGCAGAGGGAAGCCTGTGTTTTCTTTGACCAATTAGCAATGTTTGCTCGTTTAATTTCCCAGGGTGCCACTCTGCAGATGGTCAGCATAAACTGCTCAATAAGCTCAGCTGTTCAGCCAACATTAGTTGACTCTGTACACCCAGTTACACACTGGTGCTTGTACATCTCTGCCTGCATGGAGAAACAGATCATCCACCTCCTGTACAAGTACTAAGAGTCAGAATATCAGTAGTGTGAGTACATACATACTTTTGTGATTCACTGAGAGGTGCACAGGGTAACAACGTCTGCCTGGTTATTTAAGTGTGATTTAATGACAGTGTAAATGACAGGATTCAGATTAGTCAGCATATGTTGCTGCCTTTGTACAGCACATTTTGACTCATTCGGATGCACATATTCATGTACATACACACGGATGCTCACAGCCCTCGCAATCACTAAATACAGCCCATGTGACTTTAAAACAAGCCCTAATCATAACAACTTCATCGTGGGCGGGTAGTATGAGGTGTTGGTGGTCCACCCATGGAGAAACCTGTAACGTCTCTATCCTACGTAGCAGCTAACTTGTGGTAACCATTTCTGGCCCTCCAGGGCTGCTGTCCAGATGTTTCCCTGCGTCAACCATAGACTGTAAGAATGGACTAGGCATTCAGTCACGTGACTCGCTGGTTTCTGAAGACCAGTTTTGAAGCCTTTCTTTCATATCGGACTTATCTCACTCCGCCGAAATATCTGCTGAGGTGCTGTTAGACATTTCACGAAGGTCGGTGGGATGACGATTACAAATAAGAAAGTAAAAACAGCTAGAAAACTGGCTGAGCCGACCACCGATCAATCATATTAGAAATAAATGTAATGCTTGATAGAAACTCTCCTGTAATGGTACAAAAAACTCACCGCCCCATCAGCGTTGTCATAAACGTGAAATCATGTGACTGAGACCAAAATAGTTTGTTTGAACCAGGCTGTAAATATGTTTATTTCTGCTCTAAAGTCAGATTAAAATATCGGACTTTACAGCAGAAATAAACATATTTACAGCCTGAAACATGAGAGTCAGTGGAGGTTGACTCGCGTTTTGGAGTCATATTTCTACGCAGCAGCTACACATGAACGGCACCTGCGCCGTCGCTGGCATTTATACTTCTCTGTTATTGTTTGTGTTGCTCCGTCATTACACCACCAACTGCTAGGCAGCAGTGTAAGTTATTTTCTTCGGAGCGCCATAGCTCACAGTGCTGAGTTTCCTTTTTTTTCCAACTTCCTGTGTGTCGCTCATAGCAGTGGAACAAATAAAGCATATTTTACGGGAGTTGCAGCTGACCACAGTTGACCAATTGCAGCAAACTACTTTTTGCTGTGAGGTGCACAAGGTCACAATGGTATTGTTGTAGCGACTCAGAAACATTGAAGCGATAGAAATTTAAAAACAAAGCTGTGTAGCCAAAGAACCTCATGTATAGTTTTAATCAAGGAAATGTAAATGCCATAGTTTGGGGCAACAGGGTGTGTCTAACTGCGAATTGCAAAATCTGTTGAAATTTGTTGAAGAAATAAAGTCCCTTTATCCGACAATGTACACTGATGTAGACCTTGCTACATGAGAATGAATGAACCATTCATTGTCAGTGAATGGACCAATTAATGGCTAGAAAGAAAGAAATGGGGAGATCGGGAATCTCGCAGTCAAAGATGAGGTGTTGATTCTGTTGAGATCTTGTGTAATGATTTTAAAAAGGGCGGAGTGCATAAGAAACGTCTCAAACATAACTCACCTCTAACAGTTCTGCGTTGAGGCCTTGAGAAACGTGTGCTCGTCAGTGTAAGAAGGTGTAGATGTTATAGAGTACTGACTTTAAGGCATAAGGCAAAGAAGGTTTTTCATAAAGTTGATGTTTTTTGCACAGATGATAAAATTGCTTCAACTTTGCCTATAGATATGATTTAAAAAAAAAGAAATCCAGATATTTTCTCAGTAAAAGAGTCAAATATCCAACTGTATGTCCCTATTTGTATACCAGCAGAGACCATTTCAAAGTCAGCTGTCTGACTCTGACAGCCAGTGTAAGGATTGTTGAAGTGAAGTAATGTGACTCAGCTGCCTCCTGAAAGTGCTGAATTTGTCTAGCAGATTGCTTTGAAAGCCCTGTAAAGAGACCATTGCAGTTATTCAGTCTGCTGGAGATGAAAGCATGAATGAACCTGTCAAGGTCATGTTTTAACCTTGTTTCTCTGATTCTTGCCGTGATTTTAAGGTTTAAAAGCAAGTTGTCTCTGATTTGATATTGCAAAGGGATTTTAATGCAGGAGTCCAAGATAAGTCTGGAACCATTTACTATATTCTTTCCTCTAAGGTAAAAAAAGCAAAGGATTCAAGGTTGGAGCTGGCTTCTTTTGTTCTTTTGGTCCCCAGAGACAGTCAGGTTGGTCATATCTCTGTACTGTCATTAACTTGGAGAAAAATTGCTTCCTGCATGAAGTTATTAATTTTTTCAATACTGTGACAAGGATTAAATAGGTCCATAACCTATATTTGTATGCCATGTGCACAGTAATGGTTGGCTGCATTATTTTCAATGGTTGGAATTAATGGAAAAGTAGAAGGTTTGAACAATCGGGTTCCTTAAAATGACTCCTGTGGGATCCCATATGCAATGGGCATTTGTGCTGAAACACAGTCATCAAAAGAAACAAAGCTCCTCCAGTCATGAATATATAATTTGTCTTAACCAGCTCACTCAGCTACGAAAACTAAATTCTTTGGTCCACCAAATCAGAAGCATGACTTAGGCTCAATGGTGTCTGAGAAGTGACTTTGCCTGTTCAAGTAAATATCACTTTTCTATCTGAATGAGAACGTTTCAGTGCAGCTGTAATCAGTAATAAAAAAATGGCTCATCTCTGAAGAGCTCACTTCATGACGCACGCTACAAGTGTTTTTTGCGCTGATGGCAGTTTTGCTGCCCTTATTGGGCAGGACAAATGGAGGTTTTCCTGATTTAACATAAGCAGATTTTGTTTTCTTTTGAAGAGTCACATCAAGAAAAGATGTAAGTCTCTGTCACATTTTTAAGCAACCACACAAAAGCACAGGTAGACGTAGTTGATCTTTCTCGTCTTGAGCTAAAAATCACATTTCAGCTATACTACACGTCATCGTGTGGACGGCAGCAATGAGAGCAAATAGAATGATGCAGTGGAAGCTGTTATTTTATTTGATTTTTTATTCTGATGAACTGCAATATAACATAAGGCCATTTAGAGCAGCTGCTGGTTGTACAGTCATGTTTCATATTCATAGCTGCGGATCAAGTTGCTGGTTGCTTCACCAGCAAGCACACTTCAGATTCAAATACTTTCCACATACAGTTCAGAGCAGAGCAAGGGCTGCAGCGCAGTGTTATATGATCACTTTAACAGCCCCTGTAATCTCAGCGGATCCTCTTAGAGCAGAAGTTCAGCAGACTGGATGAATCAGCAGTTAGAGGTCATTCTGCTGTTATTTACTGGATCAGTTTACTCTTGACCTGAGAAAGCAGGGTCACAGTCAAGACATGTATTTCTTGTGGTGGAAGTTAAAAGCTTAAAGAAAGGCATAAAAACCAGACTCTTATGGATATATCCATGTTGTTTTTATTTATTTGTTTGTGTGTGTGAGTGTGTATAACAATGGGTCAAATTTAAGTTGTATTGTTAAGTTATATTGAAAGAAACAATATTAAAATAATTATTTGTGCTTTTTTGTGAAAGTTAAAAGCAACTTTAGTATTTGCTTGAATAATAGTGGCTGAGCTGTGTGTGCGATCAAAGGACGCTGGTTGTGCTTTGTTGCTTAGTTTTCTCTTGAGACACTCAGATGGCTTATTGACATGACTGTCGGCTGAGCTACAGCACACCCAGTGGTCTTTCCTAACCTCCAACCACATTTGTTCTTAATCCAAGACTGAGACTTGCATCGTCAGATTTGATCATTTTGGGTTTTGGTGGCAAATCTTCATTAATATTGCACAACATTGCCCTGTTAATTTGTACACCTTTTTTTCCCCCCAGTCTTCTTTCATTTTTTCTCATCCGAGTGAGGCGTCTACCTTCCAAACCTCCACTTTTTAAAGTGGTGGTGGTAGATTTGTTGTTGCACATCCCTAAAATGAGTTCAGGGTACTCTGAGGGCACGTTAGTTCTGCCTGCTACATTTTCTGACCTCAAGGGTTAAAAAAAAAATACACCATTCTGCTACAAGTCTAATCCTTTTTTCTGACAATCTTTATTGGATAAGCTGGTTTGGTTTAAAAATGGACTGGAAAATTTCCAGTTAGATTCCAGTGTGTAGCTGAGCTGGGTAATCTTAGTAATTTTGAAAATAAAAAATAAAAAAATAAATCCATCTCCTTGTCTGATAAAATATCTGTTGCAAAGTCAGCCCTGAGTGTACTGGCCTGTATGATTAGAAATGCGGCACGACGTGGTAAATGCTGCTTATTTCAGCAGCTCATGTGTCTGATAATCGTTGGCTTTCAGCAGAAATGCACCCACATATCAGCACATCTCCCTTTTGAGCCACATTTCACATAGGGCTCTCATGTTCCATATTACTTGACGTCATATTCTGACCATCTGAAATAACCTGGTAGAAAAGATACAGAACTTTTACCCCACTTTGATTTTCAGGGTGTCTCTGAATTCAGCCCTCTGGCATATTGTAATTTGATTTCCGTCAAACGATTTGGCATCCTTTTGTTCCTAACTCATTAACGTATCCATATCCTCCTGTGGCATGATGCACAGTATATATAAAAAGGACTATTGTTGTCAAATAAAATTTACATTTTTACTTCTGTAATGAACTTAAATATAAACTGACAGCTTCTCCTCTGTTCACCTGCAACCTACATGGGTTAAAAACTCATCTACTGAGAGAAAAACTTTAAACCAAATATTGGCAGGGAAAAAATCACCTTTAAGAGGGAAGGAACCTGATCAAGGTTTCTTCCCTCTTAAAGGTGAGTTTTCCTTGCCACTATTTGCATGGATAATAGGGGGGACCCTCCTACTGGAGACCAGCTGGGTAGAGCAGGAAAAGGGAGATCAGAAAGAGAGAATGAAGGACAGAGAAGACAAGACAGTGATGGGTGCAGCTTGGTGACTGTGTGGTGTGTTGTATTGTCTGTGAGTCTGACATTGAGTCTGCAATGTGTTTTGGTGGGATAAAGGGATTGACACTTTAATGTAGAACAAACTGATTAATACAGACAGGAGAACGGGAGGAGCCTTCCCTGTTCAGTATATTGTTTGTCTTTGGTTTGTTTCGGGCAGCACGGTGGCTTAGTGGTTAGCACTGTTGCCTCACAGCAAGAAGGTTCCCGGTTCAATTCCCGGCCCGGTGGGTCTTTCTGTGTGGAGTTTGCATGTTCTCCCCGTGCTTGCGTGGGTTTCCTCCGGGTACTCCGGCTTCCTCCCACAGTCCAAAAACATGCAGAGTAGGTTAATTGATCTTTCTAAATTCTCCCTAGGTGTGAAAGTGAGTGTGATTGGTGGTTTGTATGTGGCCCTGGATAGACTGGCGACCTGTCCAGGGTGTACCCCTGCCTTTCGCCTGATATGCGTCGGGATAGGCTCCGACAGACCCCCGTGACCTGGAAACGGATAAAGCGGGTACAGATAATGGATGGATGGATGGTTTGTTTCGGATGTGCAGGCCTGTGAGTATATTTAAGTGTGTGCGTCTAGTCTGGGATAACTATCGATTACATGGAAGTAACATATACATACTATCTATGTATCGAAATATACATACATGTCTTTAAATACTCATACATATGTAAATATACAGTACCAATATAAAGTCATATACATGAAGTCCACTATGTATATACATATTAAGAGATGTTGAAAGTAAAGAAGAAAAAAAGTGAAGTCCTCAATAAAGACAAATGTGTAAAAATCTATGTGAGAGTAATAACTTTGCGTTTATCACGCAATAAAAGAATATATAAACACACGTACATGTGCTTTGTATATCCATCCATCCATCCATTATCTATTCCCGCTTAGTCCGTCTCTCTAGTCCATATATATATATATATATATATATATATATATATATATATATATATATATATATATATATATATTTACACACACATACACTTTCAGCTTTTGCAAAATTTCATATTAACCATCAATATATTTGCAGAAAAAGGGGTAAAATAAATGAGTACACTGAACGTGTGGAAAGGTTTAATTTGGTAGCAACAATTAGGAATAGTCAGGAACGCTCCCAGGCAGCTTCAGCCCTCTGCCCTCATTTTTCTTCCAAGGACACTGTGGGATTTTTGTGATTCCACCACAGATAACAAGGTGAGGTCTCCATTTGAAAATTATCTTTATATAGAAAAAACACGCAGTGTCCTCTAATGTCTATGAGTTTCCTTCTTTCTCAACAATTTCAGTTTTATGCAAATAAAAGGGCGTCGTGACAAAGAGGGGACCCACATGCGCCAAAGGCCCAGTTACATCTTATCAGCATGTGTTCTGTCTAAGTTCTTTTATTAAAACCACTGGCCAGCCAATTACCTCCTGCTTCTCCTCTATGGTCTCCCTGGACCTTCTCATTTCCTCCCCCAGACGGAGAACAGCAGGGCGCCAGGCAGCTCTCCTTCAGGGCCAGCTAGTTTTAGAGCAACCTACTTACACATGTCAGACTGTTTTGGTGTTTAGGCACAGAGAAGACCAACTTACTCCGTGCAGATTACAGTGTGTCTCAACTCCCTCCTTACCCACTGTCTGTTTCACTTCTGCTGGTCATTTATTTTCCTCACTTAAAGGGAATTTCTGTCGTCTCAGGCTATTATTTGTGTTGGCTGTATAGAGCATGTGCACATGTACTGCGCACCAACCATGCAGGAACAACCTCAATTTCACATTTTGCTTGTGCAACTCAAAACTCCATTATTGTGAGTTGCACCCTTGCAGAACTGCTAATCTTATTTTTCAATAATTGTTTTCTTAGTGTGAATTAAGACAATGGAATACAGCTGTTTTAGATGCCCTCCCAACATATGCTGTTATCAAATCAAATCTTTGACTCAAATATTTGATAATTGACATTTGACAGATTGTGTGTAAGACAGAACTGGTCTGTATAAAACCATCTGAAACTTGGGCATCTGTGAGACGGGATTAAAAGACCTGAAACACATCTTTCCTGCCTCTGGACTGTAGATTCTGATTTGGCTGAAAGACGCCACAGATGGACCAGTAATGAGTGACAACCCCTGTGCAGTTGTGGTGCAGTTGTGATGCAATAATGTAATGCAGTAATGTGCTTTTATTTTTTTAAGGAACATTCTTGAGCTAAAACAACTTAGTTGTACAATTAGTAGTTTTGAAGAGTAAACTGTACGCTCCTCTACATCAAATAAACTCAACAAAGTTCTAACTTTGAAATGTTCTGTTGAGGCATTTCACAACATCTTGAAAATACAACAAACAAAAACAGACCTTTTTTCTTTCTCCACTTACAGTTGTATCACAGGTTTCATAACACAATACCTGTATTTATGTAACCTGCAAGAAAAATACTGAGTTGTGTTTACATTCTTATTAAATGAGGGTTTTTTTATAAATAAATTCAGGACTGCTTGCATATATTTGTCTTCAAACACAGAGCTGAAAATGTCACTTATTTTCAGAAATATTTAAAACTGAGTCCCAGAGCTATTTTATTTGACCTCCAGTATAAAGAAGAAAGAAAACTGGTACATTACAGAGAGCATGAAGGGAGACAAAGCCAGCAGAGAATGCTGAAGTTCATAAGCAGATCTGTTGTTGACCTCAGTCTGGTCATGTTTGGCATTCGTCATCCCGGTCCAAATGGTCACCAGAAACATCGCATGGCCTGCTGATACAGAGCACTAAGAGGAACATTTACATTTAGTTGTTGCACTTATACCCACAAATGTAGTGTATCTCAGTCCTCCAACACTGTTCCATGAAAGCTGTGAGATGGTAAAAGGCAAAAAGGCACAAATGTTCAACTGTGAAGTTCAGGAATCCCGGGAGCAGGAGTGTTGAGGAGGCTGCAGCACCTCCTACTGGTAGAAGAGAAAAATAAAAATCACATACTAGGTAACTATGTAGTTCCTGTTCATATAGTTCAACCACCAACATAGAATAGGTTTAATCAGGCCATGACTGATAAAACCTCTGGGTCTGTTTGATCGTGCCACCTGTATTTCCTCTGTGCTTCTGTGAGCAGCATGTTTAGTCTCCCCTGTCTGCTGCTCCCTGCTCACTCAGCAGTTATTGGTTACCTTCCTAAACCAATCAGACATGTTACTGTTAGTCACATACTGCAGGGACAGAGACAATTGGAGGACATGTTTTTTTAAAGTGAACACATAAAACATGGCTGCTTTGAAGACTGGAAATCCGCTCCACACACACATCTCCTCTCATTGTGAACCGATCTCTCCTAAGCGAACCAGAAAGGGCTCGGAGCCGATCCTTGCTGCAGTCACACTTCCACCTGAGGCCCCTCTGTGACTGCAGCTGAACACCACGCTGCTGCTTGTGCTCACGTTGCCCTCATAGATGTCCTGTGCCCCGGACAGTCATATTTTTCTTGCCAATCTGGACTTTCTACTTTCTACTTCCTCAGCACTTCATTGCACACTGTCAATGGATACTGAAGAAGAAGAGTTCAACTTCTTTGGTATGAAGACATTTGCCATAGTTTTGGACGTGTGTCTGCTATTGTGTATCTGATGCATATGTGCTGCAATATTTTTCTATTAAGATTTCAATATTTGATTATTAATATTCCTGCAGAGAGCCTTTTCACACATCTGATCCGTACAGCTCCTGTCGGCTGAATTACAGAGTATAACTGTTCACCTTCAACACTCACCATTCAATTAACAATGTCATGACATAACAATAATGTGAATCTTACTGTTGAAAGAAATATGCACATTATAAACCTGTACTTCATTATCTTCATTATCTCTGATACTTAGATTTATCTTGTCTGCAGTTCGGCTGCCAGCAGTTGCAGCAGCAGGTGAGCACTGAATCGGCTCTGGTCAACATTGAAAGTTCAATTCAATTCAATTCAATTTTATTTATATAGCGTCTATTACAACACAAGTTGTCTCTAGGCGCTTTCCAGAGACCCAGAACATGACCCCCGAGCAATTATTACATAAACAGTTGTTGGCGTATACATAAACTTTATCAACTCGCGTTTAAGAACATTTGCATAAAAGGCAAAGCCACCGCCGGTTGCTGGGGTCCTCTGATTTTGTGTTTATTGTGAGCACACATGCACCTGGCTGGTGGGGAATGTTGTGGAAAAACTTAACACCTCTGTTTGATATGTTTAACAACTAGGTGACTATCCAGACTAAGACTGAGTTCATTAGATTATCATGAATAAAGACGTGAGAGAAGATCCAAAGTTTAGTAGATTTAATTTCAGCAGTTGCAAGTGCGGTCAAACATACACCAGGCATCACAATGCAGGAAGGACAAAGAGTCGTTTGAAGACCCCGGAATAACGTAGACTGAACACAACATGATTATTGTATCTAATCATTGTGTTTGTGTGTCAGCAGAGCAGTGAAATCAAGGACCGAATTTGAATCTGCACAAACCGAACTATACGAAGGCCACATAACTTCTTAAAGATAAGATATGATGCAGTCACAGAATATGTCAGAGACGAGATATGCGCCTGACCACCGGTCACGTCACAGATTAAAATTTCCCATCACAGGGAACGCCCTGACTGGAATAATCTTCATTGTTTAGCAGGTTCAATGCAAGGTTGGAAAAAAATGAGGATGCACTTCAGTGGGCAGAGGGCATGCAGGGCCTGGAGAAAAAGATGAAAAAGAGAAGAAAAAAAGAGTGCAAACAATGCGAAACAAAGTTGTTTTATATCTTTTCATGACCTGCAAAAATCACTAATTCATAATTTATGATGTACCTCATTAAGGATTCTGACAAGTTGCTTCTAATTAACACATTTCGTCTTCATGTAAATACATTCCCAGCCTTAATGGAGCCAGTTTGGAGCCAGGACTCAAATAAATGGGAAAAAGAGCCAGAATTACGTGGTTCCCATTATGATATGGGCTCCGGATCTGCAGGATGCAGTAAAGAAATGATGACGTAAAACTAGTTGGACTGTCAAACGCCACAGTGTGAATCATCCAGTGCCGGTGAGAGTGTGTACATGTGTGTGTCTACGTATGTTTGTGTGTATGCGCATGCGTGCGTGTATGTGTGTGTGTTTACGTGTGTAAGTGTACATGTGTATGCGCGTGCGTGCGTGTTTACATGTGTATGTGTATGTGTACACGTACGTGTGTATGCGCGTGTGTGTGTGTGTGTGTGTCCGCTGATGTTGGTGTTTTAGAGGCTGTGAAGTAAAACTGACATCTCTTCGATTCTCTGGTTTCAGTGCAATACACCTCACTTAGCCATGACAGTGAATGAATTTAATTGCAAAACTGTGTGTGTGTGTTTGTGTGTGCGGTTTACTTAAGCCGAACGCAGAGTGAGTTATTTGAGTCATTTGTTGTGGAGTGTGCTGCTTAAAACACAGCTCTGCGTAAATTGCTGTGAAATTAAACTCCAAACTGCGTTGAACACTCTTGACGTGGTGTCTGTGCCGAGCTGCTGCGCTCACGATCAGCTCTTTGACTCATTCTGGAAACGACGACTGCTGCAGATGTTATCGGTGTGATCGGAGCTGGATGCTGAGGGGCCAGATTACCAGACGGCCGTGTCCACTGTCCTATTAAATACTCACTGCATCCTATTGAAGGCTGCTGTTGGGAAACAAAAGTGTAGGAACGTGACGGGGCTGTTCCTGAAATAGCCCAGACGTACAGCAGTGATGCAGCATGTCGCCCTGAGGACCCAGATGAGAGGGATGTGTGCTTCGCGGGAGAGAGACGTTTGTGTGTAGAACCCTCACCCTTTGAAAAAATTTCACATATAAGTCATTCTGTTGTGCCTTTAAGGCTCCACGTCAGAGAGTCATTACCAGGAAAAGCAAACGTCAAAAAGCATTTAAAGCGTACAAGAAAACAGGCCCCCAGCTTGAGAGCTGCAGAGGATTCAATAAAAGGAGGACGCGTTTGGGAAACACTCTCACAACTCACTGGGAGAAAATAGATAATCTGGAACAACCATATATATCCGTATCCATCCGTCCATCTGTTCCGTAAGTCTATTAACCAATCATTCATCCATGAGTGTAAACCTCTTCCCTTCCATTTCTTCTACAAGTCCATTAACCATCCATCCATCCATCCATCCGTCAGTCTAAACCTTCAACCACTCCATTTGTTCCATAAGTCTATCATCCATCCATCCATCCATCCATCCATCCATCCATCCATCCATCCATCCATCCATCAATCCATCCATCCATCCATCATCCATCCATCAGTCTAAACCTTCAACCACTCCATTTGTTCCATAAGTCTATCATCCATCCATCCATCCATCCATCCATCCATCCATCCATCCATCTAAACCTTCAACCCCTCCATTTGTTCCATAAGTCTATCATCCATCCATCCATCCATCCATCCATCCATCCATCCATCCATCCATCCATCCATCCATCCATCTAAACCTTCAACCCCTCCATTTGTTCCATAAGTCTATCATCCATCCATCCATCCATCCATCCATCCATCCATCCATCCATCCATCCATCCATCCATCCATCCATCCATCCATTTTCTCTCCTCTATCCTGTTCTTAGTCATGTATGGATGGATGGATGGATGGATGGATGGATGGATGGATGGATGGATGGATGGATGGATGGATGGATGGATGGATGGATGGATGGATGGATGGATGGATGGATACCTCTTGGCTGACAGAAGGCCAGTTACCATGTATTTGTTAACAGATGTAGACATAAGTTTTTGTGTAAGTTAACATTTAACTAATCTTTTTTAACAAGTATTAATACTTTATACATACTAAAATTCGTTTCACATGTCTTTGTTTGGAAAAGTGCTGTTTTTGGTTCTATTTTTAGTATTTTTATTCAAAAGGTCCTTTGTTTCCCTCTTCTGACAGCTCTTTACTACATCTAGCCCAGGTTTCAGTGCAGGGTCCCATTTTTGTGACGAACAACTTTTATCTCGCCTATAAATCGGTGTCTTATCACAGCCTGGTAATTGTTGAGTTAAGGCCTAGAACCTGTAAATTGATCCCTGACTCTTGAAGTCCTCTATTTGTGCTGATGCCCATCAGCTTACATGGTGAGTGTGTGATTATGGAGCAATTTGAAAAGCACTTTGGGTAAAAGCAATGTGTAAAGCAAATAGTTCAGCCTGGATTGAAGCAGCGAGACCAGTTGAGCATCAACTCCATCCAAAGAGCCACACTGCAAAAGATATCAGAAGTTGTCAGATATTTAGTTTACAGCACTGCTCTAAAAGTTTTGCAAGGTGTTGTAAACCAGTCTCCACCCTGTTACCCTTGTTACCAGGTACTTGTCTGTACTGACTGGGACTCAAAGTGGCCATAATTTGTTTTATCATGTTTCCTGACTTATCTTCTTTGTGGTTGACTTAAAATACGTTACTTACCAAAATGTTTGTGTATCCCTTTAAGGGGAGGGATATGTTTCTCCTCAGTTAGTGATATAGTATTATTGAACTGAACGGAGGATGTTCTAACGCCACCAGGGCAACCCTCCTTCATCCAACATCATCGACTGATCCAGTACTTTTTTAGCAGGCAAATCAAGTATTATGTGTGTACAACGTGTCACTGATTTTGGCTGATCTTTAATTTCCTGTAATTTATAAACAACAAGTAGAAGAAACTCAGTGAAGATAAGTGTTGTTTTTTTTTTATTATTATTATTTTAAAGCCCTGTGTGATGCTGTTCTGAGTCAAACTCCAGGCCCCGTTCAACCTCAACACCTACAGCACACAGACACAGTATGTGTGTTTAATGTCAGCCGTGGCAGAGACACACTGACATAATTTATGTTAATCGTAGACGCTGGCCCGTAGCCCAAGTCCTCATCATCAGCAGTCGGATCAGATTTCAGCACAGTGCGATAGTGCACATCCACTTTGACAGTCGCACCATCTCCAGCAAACACAAACATCCTCTGGCAAAGCTTGTAAGGCTTTCATTGTTGCAGCAGCGGACTGCAGCTGGTGTCTGGCCTGAAGGAGACTGATGTGGTGAAGTTCAGTGCCTTCAACTAAAATATTAAAACTCTGCTGTGCAGCAGAAGATGTATCAATTGTTGATGTGTAAAAATGATTCAATCGAAGCATGAACATGCTGCTGAAAGTCTAGAGGAGCTGTGGCAGCAGGTGTGTACATCAAATAAATTGCTCAGAAAATAACATGATTATATTCCAGACAAACAACTGTTTGATGTTTTATTAGAACAGGGAAATATTCACTATGCGCAGGTATGTGTTAATGTGCAACTCTAAGTCTTAAGAGTCTAAATAAGGTGCCATGAAAATTGACAATGTCAAAGATAAAAAAAGCAAATAAATGAATAAATTCAGTGTTTCTTACATATACTTTGACATTTATTTAATTTCAGATGGTTTGAACCCAAGATAATGCTTTGTCTAATTAACTTATTTTTTTAAATTTTGCATTTAAGGCCTGCAAAAAGATACAACAACGGTTGTTATATGTGCTTTTTAGTGCTAGTAATAGCTGTAAAATGACTTGGTATAAAAACAGTATCTACCGAAAGGCTGAGTTTTTTGTCTTAGACACACAGATGGGCAGAAGATCTCCGTTTTGTCAGCTGCTAGAAGCACAAGGACAAGAATGGTGATGGAAACTTTTGTCAACATTACAGTAAAGAAACACATTATCATGCCACATAAAAGTTTTATGTTAACCTTGTTCATAGGCAACAGTGACATCTCTGGACTCTGAGGCATCAGAGATAGATATCCACAGTGGAAATGTGTGATATCTACCTCTGGGGGGGCATCATGTGCTCCAGAATAAAGAGGAGAAGGACCGTTCAGACCATCCGTGGCAAAGTGCATCTCCACTTTTGCAATGGAACACTGACGCAGAAAAGTAGACTGAGATTCTAGAATCTTAGTGTACATGTTCTAGAACCTAGAACAACATGTGCTGCCCTAAAGACTTCCTCCATTCCAGGAAAGTGGATGTATACCTATATACTATACCAGTACTCAATGAGTACTATTTTCACTAGCAGGAGTTCACAGTAAACCTGCCAGACAGGAAGCTCTAACAGGACCTTCTCAGCCCCGTTAGCCGGCGTGTCTCCAGTACACTGTGGTGGTACACAAGAACCTTTGACTGAATAAGAGAAGAAGAAACACATAAACAAGAGATGTTAGTTGTGTGTTTGTTTGTTTTTTAAACATAGGTCTGTTCCTGCTCATAGTGATTGAGATTAACCCCCCCCCCCCCCTTAGCAAAATGTCCAAATGGTACAAATGATCTGTGGTCACATGATTTATGTTCATGTGAGAGTGCTGAACGTATTTTAGAAATCTTTATACGCAGAGACCCCCCGCAAGGAGGTTCTTGTTGGCCAAACTCACTATCTCTTCCACACAGGAATGTTTTTCACCCCATAGAGGCTCCTGAAGGCCACGTTTATAGGGCCGTTCCTGGTAATGGAGACACGTACAAACAGTCTGACCCTGAAAAATCTATCTGAAACTCCCACTAGTAGAAATGTGCCTATACACCTCGGGGCTCTAGTTTGTTCTGCAGCACTGGGTTGATTTTTTCAGTTTTCTTCATTTTTCGCCCCTTTTAACTTTTATGCTTTGCTTCAGGAGACATCGTGAGTTACCTTTGTTATATATCCAATGGATACTTGTAACCTTAAGACACAACGAAAAGCCAGTTTTCTTGTTTATTCAAGGAAAGAGTTTCTGGCCCTGAAACCACGAGCATGAGATGGAATACAACACCCCACACCGGCAGAGCCGAGGAGGCGTTGCAGAGCCTGCAAGGATGGCAAGAAGCTAAGAACGAGGGAATTAAACAGCCGGTGGCATTACAAACCATCTGTTCCGACAGTAATAGTGGGGAATGTTGATGCCTTATCAAACAAGACCGACGAGCTCTCTGCACTGATCAACCTGCAGATTTACCGTAAGTGCTGGTGGCTGATCTTCACTGAGACATGGCTGACCAACCTGCTACTGGATGCTTACATGGACCTGCGGGGTTTCACTCCTGTGAGAGCCGACAGGGACTAAAGCCTAGGTGAGGGGCTCCTTATGTATATTAAAAACCACTGGTGTAACCCAGGTCATATAAGAGTGAAAGAGATCTGGTGCTGTCAGAACCTAGAGCAGCTCTAGGTTCTAGCTATTTTATTACCTGTGTATAAAGTCCAAAATGGCCTAGCACCGGGATATTTCCTAGACCTGATAGAACCTTATGTTCCTAAAAGAGTTCTCCGTTCTCAGAGTGCAGGTTTCCTTGTAGTTCCTAGAAGATCCAAATGTAGATTTGGAGGACGGGTCTTCTGCAATCAGGAACCATCACTCTGGAACCAACTTCCAGTTTGGGTGAAGGAGGCTGACACCACCTCCACCTTTAAAACTAAACTTAAAACATTTCTGTTTAGTAAAACATCTAGTTGGTGTAAACTTTAGTGTGTCAGGACCAGTAGTCACAGCTGCAGCTGCAGGACCAGACCAGAGCAGCTGGTCTTCAACACAGCTTCATCCTGGATCTGCTACTGTAGACCTGCTGCAGGGGGACACCAACATGATCCACTGACTGGTGTCCATCACCTCCTCTGTTTCTCCTTCTCTTCTTCAGCTCAATCCTCAGTTATTAATTAGAAGTATCTCATCAGTATAATTGTTCTCCATTGTTCTTGTAGTTTGTTGTGCTGGTCTGTCTCCTCTTTTTCTCTTCTGTACATGTTTGCAGACCAGAACCTCAGGAGCTGCATGCTGACCTGCAGTCCCACCTCTGACCATCCCAGTGTTCACCTCCACCTGTTTATATAGTCGTCTCTGTAGTCCACCAACTAACCATGTATCAGTCATATGAACATAAAACTCCTAGTTTCCCTGCTCACAGATAATTAATAGTAATATATCTTTGACGGTGTGTCTTTGTCTCTGCTTCAGTGTTCTTCATTTTCTCTTTCTGATCTCCCTTTTCCTGTTCTACCCGGCTGGTCTTCAGCAGGAGGGCCCCCCTTATGATCAAGGTCCTGATCCAGGTTTCTTCCCTCTCAAAGGGGAGTTTTTCTTGCCACTGTTTGGTTTAAGGTTTTTCTCCCACTCCCAGTTTTTACCTGCCGATGTTGATGTAATATTTGTTCGGGGGTCATGTTCTGGGTCTTTGGAAAGCGCCTAGAGACAACTTGTGTTGTAACAGTTGCTATATAAATAAAATTGAATTGAACTGAATTAGCTGTTAGCCTACGGCCATATTATCTGCTGAGAGAGTTCAGTCACATGATCACCATCAGTGTTTACATTCCCCCGAGTGCCGACGCAGCCACTGCATGTGAAAGATCCACTCAGTCACAGCAAGGCTGCAGACACAGAACCCTAAGGCATTTATTACATTTCTTGGGACTTAAATCATGGCTCTTTGGACTCCACATTAGCTCCCTATGAGGAAAAACAAGACCACCGATTTAGTGTGTGTGAATGCTAAGGAGACATATATTGTGTACATATGTTGTCAAGTGCTGGCATGGAGGATGCTATTCTCCGCCTCCTGGGTCAGGCCCACTTTCAACTGGAAAAGAGAAGCAACACTGTCAGGATCCTTTCTTGGACTTCTTAAGTGCCTTTAATACTATCCAGCCTGTTGTGCTTCAGGACATGCTGATGAGGATATGAGTGGACCCCTGCCTGGTGTCCCGGATCTTCATCTACATCACAGACAGACCACAGTTTGTCAGACTGAAAGACATCATGTCTGACACTGTGGTCAGCTGCACAGAGGCTCCCCAGGGTACTGTGCTGGCTCCCCTCCTCTTCACCTGTACACCTCAGACTTGTGCTACAGCTCTGAGATGTGCCAATACAGAAGTACAGGTGTCGGGTGAAGGACTTTGTCATCTGGTGCAACACAAACCATTTGCAGCTCATCAATTTTAGGAAGTCCTGACCACATCCGTGACAAGTTCTGATCAAGGGAGTGAGAGGACGTAGCCACCTACAGGTACCTCAGGCTGTGGTTAGATGACTGGCTGGACTGGATCAGGAACTCGGATCACTTATGCAGGAAGAGCCAGTGCAGACTGTGGGTCTGGATACGCTGATCAGAAGGGCTCATACTGTGGTTGGGATGAAGCTGGACTTCCTGGTGAGACTCCAGACAAACTGCTGGCCATCCTGGATGATGCCAGTCATCCTCTGCAGTGTCATCACTGCACAGAGCAGCCTGTTCAGTGACAGAAAGCTACTCCCCATAGTATTTTTGTTTTTTCTTCACCTCATTGATTTATGGTGCTATACTACTGCTGGAACTCCTAATTTCCTCAAGGGAACCTGCCCAAAGGGATCAATAAAGTTTCATCTAATCTAAATCCAGAGAAATTTGAAAATGTATGAAACCAAAAAAGGTTTGACAAGTTCATATTGCTGCACAACTTAAGATATGCAACAGGAGAAAATGACACCTGAAACTCTTCATCACATTGTACCCTCATGCCTGAACACCTTTTAAGTGTTTTGAGAAAGCATGGCAGCTTTATAAAGTGGTAATAGCTTTACTGTACCAACTTTTCTTGGAATCTGTTAAAGAGCTGAAGTGTAAAACGAGATGCATGTTAGCAAATGAAATTAAGTTGATGAGAGAAAACATGTAATATCTTGGATTTGTGCAGTCTATGAAGAAATAAAATCAAAGTAAATTTAAGAATCACTGCAGACTTTATGTGCATTTTGCATGCATGTAAAATATGCAGGACAGAAGGTCCTGAGGACCAGGGTTGAAGAAGGTGAAGAAGGCTGTGGCAAAGTTAATGAGATCAGTCTCCACTGGTCCTTTACCTGACATCAACGCCAGATCATCGATGACAGGAAGCATGTTGGTCTTTGTCATATATTTTTAAATGGTTGATTGGACCTGCAGCAAACTAAGTTCAAGAATCTCCTTATCCTCATCTCCTTTTTCTCATCTCCTTATCCTCATCTCCTTATCTTCATCTCCTTATCCTCATTTCCTTATCTTCATCTCCTTATCCTCATTTCCTTATCTTCATCTCCTTATCCTCATTTCCTTATCTTCATCTCCTTATTCTCGTCTCCTTATCCTAATCTCCTTATCCTCATCTCCTTTTTCTCATCTCCTTATCCTCATCTCCTTATTCTCATCTCTTTATCCTCATTTCCTTATCTTCATCTCCTTATCCTCATCTCCTTATCCTCATCTCCTTATCCTCATTTCCTTATCTTCATCTCCTTATTCTCGTCTCCTTATCCTAATCTCCTTATCCTCATCTCCTTATTCTCATCTCCTTATCCTCCTTATCCAGTACAGATTTGTGATCAATCACTGAATTCATCCAGTCATCTACAGTCCACAACTGCTTGTTTTATGCTGTTTACATGTTCATGATTGTTTGTTTGGCTATTCTGGATGATAATACCATTTCTTTTGGCTGCATTGACTCCTGCCTTTATTTCCTCTTTATTTTTCATTGTGTTTTCTGTCCTGACCCTCAGGCACATTCCTTGCTCCATGTCCACGTTTTCCTTGAACAGTATTTCCATGTTTTTGTAGTTGCTTTGAAATTTCAGACACAGATTACTGCGGCAAAAAGAATAAAAAAAGGCTTTTATTCACACTTCATTTTAAATCTCAAATGTTATAATCTTTTACATAGTAGTTTATTTTTCTTTCTACAAAATAAACTTGCTAACTAAACTTCCTCAAACTATGCGGATTTCTTATCCAATTATTTTAATAACAGGAGTTTTTTGCCTGGTTTAGATTTAAACATGAAACTGGTTGCAAAACCATTTCAGATTTTTGAAATGTTTGCTGCCCAGCAACTTTTCTTCTGCAAAATCCAAAATGTTATTTTAGTTGAAGAAAACACAAAACATACTTAACCAAATTATGCTCATTTCATCTCTTGCATTAGTATGTTCATTATGTCTGTCATTCATTCATTCATTTCTTTGTGTTTGTTTTTTTGTTGTTCTTTGTGTTTGTTCGTTCGTTCGTTCGTTCGTTCGTTCGTTCGTTCGTTCGTTCGTTCGTTCGTTCGTTCGTTCGTTCATTCATTCATTTGTTCATTCATTCATCATTCATTTGTTCATTAATTCATTCATTCCTTTGTTCGTTCGTTCATCCATTTATTCGTTTGTTCGTTCGTTCATCCATTCATTCGTTCATTCGTTCATTTGTTTATTCATTCCTTTTTTCATTCATTCATTCATTCATTCATTCGTTCATCCATTCATTCGTTCGTTCGTTCATCCATTCATTTGTTTGTTTGTTCATCCAAGCATTCGTTCGTTCGTTCATTTGTTTATTCACTCCTTTTTTCATTCATTCATGCATTCATTCGTTCGTTCCAAGAGTAAGTTGCTGCTTTAGGGTCGGACAGCCCACAACACATTCCTGCATGTGAGCGCATATGAATGCTTCCTTAGTACAGGTATTCTGCAGTCACTTGTTTTAGCCAGGATAATTGGATTTTTGCTAGTGTGTGTGTGTGTGTGTGTGTGTGTGTGTGTGTGTGTGTGTGTGTGTGTGTGTGTGTGTGTGTGTGTGTGTGTGAAAATCTGCTTCTGTTGTGTGTGTGGATCAGATAAAATGGCTGAGAGGACTTGTTCTGTTCATTTCCTGAAATCCAAGCAGAAGTCTGAAGTTGCTCTCCGAGCAAACACTGTCACAGTCTCTCGTCTCCTTTCTTTACTCTCCACCTTGTCCATTGTCTACTTTCATCCTCCCACTGTTCATCAGGCACTCACGTCACGCAGCTGCTGCACCAAAACTCCCAGACGTTAGTCTCCGGGGAGCAGAACCAGGAGGTGGGATTACAGGACTGCCATGTATTTGGCCAAAATCGGAAATGTTTGGTTTTAAACTAACACCAAATTCTTACCAACAGCTAAAAAGTTTAGAAATTAGTGAATACTGCTCTGCCTTTTTTTAAATTGAGCTTTTCTTTGTTGTTTTTTGTACTTATCTACAGTGTTATTATGTCACATTATCATCTTAGATGTGACCAGAAGCTCAGAAATCACGATAACGGTATGTTGGAGTATTTCAATGTGCAATTTCATGCTCAGAATGCTTTCTGCTGAAGACCAGCTCTGTATGATATCATAGAGGACGCAATTTCCTTCAATAATCATATTCTTTAGGCAGCATGTGTCCGCGAGCCTGAGCTTCATCGGACATTTTAAAAGCAAATGTTCATGGCTGTGTAACAAGGATTGCATATGTTTTCCATCCCAGTGGCTCTGACAGTAAGAAAGAATTGCTTTTGTTTCCAACAAGTCTGTAAAGAAATCTGTTTTTGTTTGTGATAGAAAGTTGGCCGACCATGGCTCATTGAACACAGTTTGTTTCTCTGTGCCAGATATGGTGCAAGTGTATTTGTTCTTTTAGTGACACTCAACAGAAGAAGTGTTTTATGAACAAGGCCCAGTACGTTGCTGGATTTGCAGAAGCCAGCTAAAGCTGACATCTTTCTTGTTCCAGTACTTAAAGCTTGTGACTTTGAGCTGGAAATGGTGAAGTGCCTTGTGTCTGTGCTGTGTTTTTACTTTACTACAAACATTGTGCGTCCAGTGACCAGTCGCAGAGTCTCACACTTTTATGTTTCGTCTCATGCTTGACAGGAAGTGACTGTAAAAATAATATTTTCAATGCATCTCCTGCTAAAAAAGTTAAACAAGCCAAACATCTGGAGTTGTCATGTGGGACCTGCGGTAGATCTGCAGCCAGTGAAAGAGCAAGAAGCAAGCTCACCTTAAGCAACAGGGAGAAGCACATAAAACATCCCACTATGTGTTTCCACCTTCAGTCTCTCTGCTTCTCGCTGCACTGATCCATTCCTTCAGTCGTACTCTGTCTTCTTTTCTCATTTAGGTTCTGAACAAACCATGACGCAAACAACTTGGACCACTTGTTTCTTCTCTCTGACCAAGATTTAAAAAAAAAAAGATGTGTTTTGTGTGCTGTCATGCAGAATTTCCCGTTTGTGTTCGGTTGATAAACTCACCAGTCAGACAAGCGAGTCGCTGTGTGATGTTATGGTGTGACGACAAGAGTGATCCATCTGCGTTTGTGACGGAGGTGTGTGATTTTTATTTGGCTGTAGATGGAGAGATGTGGCGCACGTAACCGGGAAAGGCTCTCTTGGTGTAGCATGGTGAGACCGGGAGGCCTGGACCAGATGGTAGTGCTGGTCCTGCACCTGCACAAGAACCTGCCAGTAAATGCAACCTTTATTTTCCCGTGCGTGTGTTCTGGATCTACAGGAGAAGAACCCTGAGTATCACGGTCTTGCTACAGCAATTGATCTTGTCCTGTGAACAGCCAAACGACTTGAAAACCTCCAATTACAACACAGACGAGTCATGTAAATGGAACAGACCGACAATCTGCTAACTCTGAATCGTGTAGTCTTCAACCAGCTTTAACGAGTGTTTGTGTGACCGTGGCCCGAAGTGTAAAAGGGCTTTGTGTGGAATATATAAATACAGTCTATTATCCATTAAGGAACTGAAATCCAATTTCATTATTAAACATATAATTAGGTTCACAGACCACTGGATCAAATAACAAGTAACATAAACAAGTTTATGACCCGATTCAACGTTTAAGATCCTGTCCACCAAGGCTTTGCTGCAGAACTTTAAGAGTCAATATGAAATTTCTGTATCAATATCAGAGTTGAATTGTAAGAGCGGTTCTGCAACAATTACCATGCTGAGTGAAGGTTACACTCGGTTTGAACAGCATTTCATCAAGCATGCCTCTGACCCTTTAGATTCCATTTAATTTGGTTTTGATGATACGCAGGCTTCTCTTCTAGCTAATAATAAAAACTGTAATATTACTGGAGGTTTTTTTTTCATCTTTTTAATTAAATGTCCACGCTAGTTCAAAATGTGCCTAAAAACAATAAGAGGAAAAAGCTTTCAGTTATTATATTTTGCATTCAATATGAAATACTGATGAGGAGCTGAAATTTCTCATTAGTGGTCTCACTCAAAATCCTGGCCAGCTTTTCTTTCAAATACGAACAATTGAAACAGAACTTCTCAGACAGACTCGTATCCAGGACTTCTCTGACAAACGTGCCCATTCAACCAAGTCCGTGACAGATACAAATGTCACGACAGACAAGGCGCGAACCGAGTTAAAGCACGACGATGTGTGGTAGGCTGTGCTTTTAGACCATCCTCATCATGTAAACCACAGAGGAAACAAACATGTGGTGCAACATCTGGAGGGAAGGACAGGAGCGGTCCATGACACTTACTTTGAAAAAACAGGGCCACTCAGTGAGGTCGCTGGAGTGCAGCAGCAACTTCATCAGCTGCTTCCATCACCGATGCATTTTCCCAAGCTGCACCTTATGGATTTTCTTCCTTCTTTTTTTATTCTTCCTCTCCCACTCCGGACCCCCCCGTTGGCTCCATCCAGCAAATATGTAATGTGGGGGTGACTGAGACTCATTTTCTTACTTCCAGGACTACAGATCAGGCCAATACCGCCACATTTAAACACAGCGGCCCATCACACTGATAACGCTGCTCCCCGAGCAACAAGCTGCGCTTTGAACAAGTAAAAGTAAACAAATGAAAAATTATCAGCGGAACAGAAGACAAATCTGTGTATGTTCCTTTTCCTTATTTCTTGTCCTTTTGTTGAAAATGTCACCTTTTAAAGAACACAAACCTGTCCTGAAGCAACAACCGCGCTGTGTAGAAAGCCGGCCTTGATGTCTGCAGCCAAAGAGGGAGGAAAAACGAGGCGGGCAGGAAGATAAAAAAGGAACAAAGGGAGGGTAAAATGAAAGAGGAGCATTGCTGTTCCACATATTTATCCACACAGTTAATAGCAATAAGTGCAGCCTCAGCCCCCAAGAGCCACAAACTTTCTTGTTTCCCTGAATAATGATTGCGGTCAGTGGAGTGTGTCTGTGTCAATAGAGGGAGGGAAGCATTGGGTTTGTACATGTACACACTCGCAGCTCCGATCAATGACCAGCTGGAGGAGAAGGAGAAGGAAAAAAACACTCCTAAATGCACAGTTGATTCACTTTATTGGCAAACACACTCATGTACAGTGGATTTTCTTATTTTTATTCACCATCAAGAGGCAAAGCGTGCTGCTTCCAACACGATCAACTGAATGCATGGATTAAAAATGCTGCTGGAGGTGGTTCTGGATTTAGTCTTTCAAATAATAAAGCCCCAACATCTGAAATGCCAAATTCAGAATCACTGCAGGAGCTGCAGCATGCACATACACTGACACATTTTCAAAACAATTTCATGCATAAATGTGATGCTGAATGTGATTTGTGACTTATTTATATCCCACTGGTAGCATCACTCAACCGGGCCTCAGTTTTAACTGAAACGTCTCACCGACGACTGGAATGTGATGAAGTGCGGCCCACGTTCCCTTTAAGGGCCTTTATGACTGATGTGGTGTACAGTGGCAAGAAAGTACGTGAACCTCTTGGAATGAACTGATTTTCTGCATTGATTATAAAATGTTATCTCATCTTCATCTAAGTAACAATAATAAACAAACACAATGTCCTTAGCTCATAACACAAATTCATCATCATTTCTCGTGTCTTTATTGAACGTTCACAGCACTGCAGGAAATAGTAAATGAACCCATAGACTACTTCAGTTAAATGCTAATTGGAGTCAGTAGTTTGTACAAAGACACTGTGATTAATATCATTTATTTGGAGGTGTGACTTAGGGAGGTGTTTTTGAACGACTTGGCTGCATTCCTAACGCATCTGCACGCCTTTTAAATATATAATATTTAACATTTGTAAGGACAACACCTGCAACACCTGACTACACTTTTGACATCTTGTCTGGACAGTTTTAGACTGCAGGAATATGTTATTTTTCCAACACATTTTGGATTGAATCTGTTGTTCCTATTGATTGTCAGGCAGGTGTTATTTCATTTTCTGACCATATATTGATTTCTTTTAATGTCTAGATAACGCTCTAAAACCAGTCCCCCACATTTCTATGTACTGCAGAAATCTCCAGATTGGTATTCATGCTCTGATAGATAACCTGGCCCCTCTTTAGACCGGATCTGTCACCTTTACCCGGTCCCAGGGTTGTGCTAGTTACTGGAAAAGGTTACTCAATCAACTTCATTCCCAATCAACTTCATTCCCAATCAACTTCATTCAAACTTGATTGTCCGTAGTTTTTAACAGACCTCCAACTGACTGACAGCCTGAAACAAATATGCGCATAGTTATCACTTTATTATGAAGTTTTTAATATTTTTATTGTCAAATTAGCTCTGAAAGCCTCCTTTGTTTTGGTAAATCCAAACGCTTTCCCCTCCATTTAAGAGATGAATTCCTCCTCCCCCACTCTTCCTCACTTCTTCCCCAGGTCATCGCCAGGCGGATGGTAAAGGAGCGGGACCAGTAACGGACAAACGCACCACAGGGTAGCGGAGTTGTTGTATTTAAAGAGTTATACGTTAGAATATTAGTTACTGAAAGGTAACGGCGCTACAGTAACGTGTTACTTCAAACTAAGATCGTCAGAAAGGCTGGTCTCACTGCACACAAGGAAATGGTTTTAAAACATATCTGGTTTTTAAACATATCATACTGAAATTTCTAATTTAATTAAAAAATTCAAATCCTCATCTTGTCACTGTTTCCTCCTTGGCACCTATTATCACTCTACTCTTCTCCTCTCACTGGAATTGACGTCTCTGTTGGAGACCTGCAGTCCCACCTCTGACCTGCGGTCCCACCTCTGACCTGCGGTCCCACCCTCTGACCTGCGGTCCCACCTCTGACCTGCGGTCCCACCTCTGACCTGCAGTCCCACCCTCTGACCTGCAGTCCCACCTCTGACCTGCAGTCCCACCTCTGACCTGCGGTCCCACCTCTGACCATCCCAGTGTTACCTCCACCTGTCTGTGTAGACGTCTCTGTTGGATACCGCTGACATCCGGACCTGCAGTCCCACCTCTGACCTGCAGTTCCACCCTCGGACCTGCAGTCCCTCCTCTGACCTGCAGTCCCACCTCTGACCTGCAGTCCCTCCCTCTGACCTGCAGTCCCACCTCTGACCTGCAGTCCCACCTCTGACCTGCAGTTCCACCCTCGGACCTGCAGTCCCTCCTCTGACCTGCAGTCCTGCCTCTGACCTGCAGTCCCGCCTCTGACCTGCAGTCCCATCCTCTGACCTGCAGTCCCACCTCTGGCCTGCAGTCCCTCCCTCTGACCTGCAGTCCCTCCTCTGACCTGCAGTCCCACCTCTGACCTGCAGTCCCTCCTCTGACCTGCAGTCCCACCTCTGACCTGCAGTCCCACCTCTGACCTGCAGTTCCACCCTCGGACCTGCAGTCCCACCTCTGACCTGCAGTCCCACCTCTGACCTGCAGTCCCACCTCTGACCTGCAGTTCCACCTTCGGACCTGCAGTCCCACCTCTGACCTGCAGTCCCACCTCTGACCTGCAGTCCCACCTCTGACCTGCAGTCCCACCTCTGACCTGCAGTCCCACCCTCTGACCTGCAGTCCCTCCCTCGGACCTGCAGTCCCACCTCTGGCCTGCAGTCCCACCTCTGACCCTCTGACCACCTCAGTGTCTCACATAGAACTCTTAGTTCTGCTGCTGATGGATAATTATACTTATGTATCTGGTCTTTTGTACCTTTGACTATATATCCGTCTCTCCTCTCTCTGTTCTTCATTCTCTCTTTCCTGTCTTCCTCCTCTTTTCCTGCTCTGTAATAGACACTATATTGACTTGTGACTTGACTTGACTTGTCAGTATAAACACTTCCAGTGTGGTTTTTCGTCCTCTCCATTCAACTGAAACGGCATTAATTAAAATAACACATGATCTCCTTCTCTGATCCTCCTCCTGCTTGATCTGAGTGGTGATACTTTAACATCTCACACACCCTCCTCCTGGAGGCTTCATGCTTTTGGTATCGTACATGCAGCCCTAGACTGGTTTGAATCTTACCTCTCTGACCGCACTCAACTCATCCAATTAAAATTCTTCACTTTACATTTGCTCCCAGATCCTGTCAGTATGCCCCCCCCCCCCCCCCCCCCCCCCCGAGTTGACATGACATGTTCTTCAATTGGTTCAACTCCAACCCCCCCACCCCCAGCAGACCCTCAACAGCTTTTTTCAAAGTAACAATCTCCCACCCACACCACACCACCAATGCCCTTTTCCCCCCTGCTGACACCCACCATGGACTTTTTCCACATCTCCCGCCCCCCAGGACAACCTCACAGCCCCCACAGCCTCCCACCACCTCCAGCTGCAGACACCACTTCGCACCACCCTCGTCACCTCCACTCCCCAACCTGCCATACCCCCCCCCCCCCCCCCCAGTCTGGACTCCACATCACATCCAACAGAGGAAAACTGCTGGACCGGACATCAGTCCCCACATGCTGAAGGCATCTATCTATCTATCTATCTATCTATCTATCTATCTATCTATCTATCTATCTATCTATCTATCTATCTATCTATCTATCTATCTATCTATCTATCTATCTATCTATCTATCTATCTATCTATCTATCTATCTATCTATCTATCTATCTATCTATCTATCTATCTATCTATCTATCTATCTATCTATCTATCTATCTATCTATCTATCTATCTATCTATCTGTTCTGGGGCCCTTAATTTGCATCATCTACTTACTTTTACTTAGTTTCATCAAGTGATTTAAAGTCAAAAATCTTCATCAACAGATTTGAGTTCGTGTTTTTTTTTTTTAAGTTCTATCTAAATACTAAAATCTGTAAAATCTCAAATACTAAATCTCTACTGCGCACTTTGTATCACAACTATCTTGAATTCACATCGGTGTCATGTCAAACATTTTCATTGTCATGTTCACAGAACGTCCCCCTGAAATTAGAACAAGCTTTTCAGTTATTACTTCTTTGTCTTTGTCGCTGTCCAGACTTCACAATTGTAGCCCCTCATGGCTGAAACGCCTGTGATTGATGCGCTCATCCTGTCCTTCAGCAAATGAGGTGACTGATACTGCATGAAGTCAACAATAAATCTGTATCCTGGAGTGCTTCCACTTCAGCAACTCATTTAAATATTGCTCTTTAAGTCTGGTTCTGAATTTAGATTCAATGACATCCGTGTCAGAGGAAGCTGCCTCACGGATGTGTGCAGACCTACATAAAACAGACACTTTCAGGGCGGTTGGTGAAGGTTCTTCTGCTTTTCTGGGTCGACCACTTTCTGCACATGTTCTGAGTTCTGTTGAGACTTTTTAGCATGATGTACTTTTGAGGTTTCTGATCGGACGCGTTGCTGTTAGAGACCTCCAACTGAGACCACAGCTTATGTGCTCTAAGGACAGTCAATAGTTGTTTGGTTCGAGGGGGGGGGGGTGTATATGTAAGTGATGTATCACGCAACTGTGGTAACTCAAATCTGTATTATATCCTCAAATTATCATCAACAGTTCTGGAGGAAGGAAAGTGTCTGATAAGAAGATGAGAAATTACAATTGTTTGTGTGTTATCAACTTAAAAACACTGGGCAACACCATTTAATAAAATCTTTGATACTCGGTGAGCAGATTTGCACATCAATCACTTCCTTACTTAAAACCTACTTTAGATTCATGAAGGTCAGATGAAACTCGAATTTGACCTTAAATCGTGGAGTTCATGAACAGGAATCACTCACAGACTGGCAGCTTGCTCCTGCTGCTCATTAATGAGCATACATTTTCACCCAGGAACCACCATATAAGGAGCTATAAATATGCATCCTCATGTCTACCTGCGCCGTCATAAAGGAGAGTGAGAGGCGTTGCAAGAGATGCAATTTTATCAGAGGTGGAGCAAAGGAAGAAATATTTTATTTTGGACCGTTAGGAGACTACAGGCGTGAACGGGACCATCAAAGCTCGGACCTGGTTAGTCTTCTGACCCGTAAACCAATCAAGAGCTGAAGCGAAAATGGTTAAACATAAAGTTGGATTTAAAAAGAACACAAAAAAGTTTTCTTTGCAACAGTTTTTAACACATTCATTTTCTAAATGATGAGTTATTGAAAGTTGGTCCATAAACAATGTGCTCGTTTTGTTTTTTTGTTGGTTTTTTTGGATGAAATTCCTGTTTTAGCCGGCGTGTTCTCCTTCCCCTGCCGCTCCCCAAATATGCAAAATTCCCATCAATGAAGATGTCTTATATAAACGTAACATGTTGTATTTCAAATTTACTCTAACGATTAAAATGGGTTTCAAAGGTATCTGCACATTGAGAAAATGAAAGACTATACGGCACATTAACATATAACATACTGTAAGTTCTGAGAATGAATAATATTTATGTCAGCCACAGACTCCAGAGAATCAGGTGGAGATTTTGTTTTTACTAAAAGTTCTGGACTATTGACGTTTTCACAGACGTAAAAATACATGAATTTTGCTCTGCAAAGAGTTTACACATATTTGTTCTCCCATCGCTGCGATTAGACTCATTGAATTTGTCTTTTAGTGTGACTTAGATGCAGATCAGACCACATTATATGACAAATAATAAAACCACAACAAAAAAACTGTTTTTTTCTTCAGTCACTGCGGCTGTGCACGCTGCTGATAGGTGACATTGCAAGAACTGCCCACAGAGAAATGGGTAGATTATCCTCATGCATCTGTTCAATCTGCTCCATTATCCAATAGCCTGTCTCTGTCTGCACATGATTGGGAGTGATAAGTGAGTGCGGCCCGATGATTTTTTTGTTTTTGTTTTAACAGCATGTCCCGATGTCTAAAGCATTAGAAGTTGCTTTTTGGCATGTCTGTATAAGTGACGACCTTCCATCGCCTTCACTGTGATGTAGTCTGTCAGCACGTAAGTGAGTCAGGATGTGGGTCTGCCGCTGCAGTTTTTGTGATTGCTGCTGACATGTTCAGAGTTCTTTCCTAGCTCCATCACCTGGGTGTGTGTGTGAATGTTTCTGGTTGTATGCATTGTGAAATGTTTAGGAATTTTTCCACCTCCCATCAACTCTAGTTGCTATTTTCTACCTTTTAATCCCCTCTGCCACCTCTCACTTCCTGCCTTCCAATTTCACAGTGTCAGCAGCTGCAGTACACGAACGCTCATTTGATGTTCTCAAAAACATGACAGACAAGCACTGAATGTAATCTGCTTGTTATGTTTGACATTTCATGTAAATCTGCCCACCAGGTTCAGTTAATTCAGTCACTTTTTTTAATCTATTGACTCGGACTGAAATGTCTGTGAGGCTCTGAGATGAATGGTGATGAAAACTGCCTCCCTCGGGAGGAGACCAAATCCCTTTGATGGCCCTGTAACTTTTGCCAGTTTAACATATCTAATGCTTTGGTTAATGACCAATTAAGTGCAGAATTAACAAGGTTTCCATCTGCTGCAGCTGAACGTGTTACTAATTAGCAAATGTTCGGATTCTAACATGGTTAATATCAACCTTTTTGCACCGGCATTTAACTGATTCACTCTGACCTTGCAGGACCACCGGCATGGTGGTAGACTGTATTAAAGTACCGATGCAGAGTAACAGCTGTTTCTGATATCTAGTTTCCTCTCAAATTAACCTCAAAAGTGTGAGATACTGGATGGTCCTGACTTTTTCATCTAAAATGGAATCATATAATAATATTTCGGAGTTTAAATTAACCCCTTGATGCCTCATATCGCATTTTTGATATATACCTTTCTTAGACCTGTGTACTTCCACCTTTTAAAGCATGAAGCAGTGCACACATCCCATCAACATTTTCAAGACAGACTGTCCATTTCATCTGGCATCCACTATACGCATTGGAAGAAGCAAGGTCAGAGCTTATAGAAGGCATCTTGGAAAGTCAGCTTGTCCACGCAGTGTCAAAAAGTTGAGGATGGTCCAACCAATAAAAGTCTTCCACACAAAGTCATTTCTACTCAAAGTAGACATTGTTCTCCACGTCACTGCAACAACGTCATTCTCCATTAAAGACCACAGAGAAGAAGCTGTGGCAGGTTTCCCATGATCAGGTGGAGGAATGAGGCATGACAAAAGGTGTCAGAGATAAAGAGCTGAGGTGCTTTACTTTGATAGATTTTACTTTGATTTATATTCGTTCATAACAACAAAACTATTGAAATTTAGTGGAGATAAAATAAACTCCCGGATCAAATTTAAACCTTATTTATCCCTGAAAAGAAATTAATTGTTGCAGTAATTTATGTCTCTTCAAAGAGTCATTGTAGAAGTTAATTAATGTCAGCAGGAAGGATCTCTTGTAACAGTCTGAAGGATCTCTAGTCTGAAGGATCTCCTGTACAGGTCTAAAGGATCATCTGTAGAGGTCTGAAGGATCTCCTGTAGTAGTTTTAAGGATTTCCCGTAGTGGTGTGAAGGATCTCCTGTGGTGGTCTGAAGGATCGCCTGTAGAGATCTGAAGGATCTCCTGTAGTGAGCTGAAGGATCTCCTGTAGAAATCTGGAGGATCTCCTGTAGTGAGCTGAAGGATCTCCTGTAGAAATCTGAAGGATCTCCTGTAGTGAGCTGAAGGATCTCCTGTAGTGAGCTGAAGGATCTCCTGTAGAAATCTGAAGGATCTCCTGTAGAAATCTGAAGGATCTCCTGTAGTGAGCTGAAGGATCTCCTGTAGAAGTCTGGAGGATCTCCTGTAGTGAGCTGAAGGATCTCCTGTAGAAATCTGAAGGATCTCCTGTAGTGAGCTGAAGGATCTCCTGTAGCAGTTCGAAGGATCTCCTGTAGTGAGCTGAAGGATCTCCTGTAGCAGTTTGAAGGATCTCCTGTAGAAATCTGAAGGATCTCCTGTAGTGTCTGAAGGATCTCCTGTAGAAATCTGAAGGATCTCCTGTAGTGTCTGTGTTGCAGTGAATCTGAAGAACCTCTGACTGAAGACATTATGTTGCTGAAGAGGAAGCTCAGGGTTGTATATGATATTTTTCATTTCATGAAGTATCCTCCTTTGAATAATCATCTCCAGAGGCTCCAGAACAGTCTCCAGAGCAGGATCCGTTTGTTCAGTTTCATTAATTCACTGGCTCCTAAGCTGCTCCCCAGATGACTGCAGATGTAATTAAACTCTCCACAACAGACTTGCAGGAGATATGCAACATCTTGCTGAAAACACTGAGAAGTAAAGTCTGCTCTGTCTCTTCTTATTGACAGCATCAGTGTATCTCCAGTCCGGTCTGTTGTCCGGGTGTTGTCCACTTCTTCCCCCACATGTGGCTGTAGCATTAAGTGCCCATGTACACACCCCATAAACACGTCTCTATGCAACACGATAATGGAAGTGATGGATGCTGTGACCATATTTTCACCATGTCATTCTTGTTCAGCTCAGTGTAAATAAAAAATGCAGTTTTTAAAAGATGGTTTGATGATGAGTGAAGAGAGCTGCCAAAGTTTACACAACCAGTTAATAGTTTGCTTTAGGGGAAAATGACTTTTTTCGACATAGGGCCAGGTTAGTTTGAATAACTTATTTTCCTTAATAAATAAATGATCATTTAAAAACTGAACTTACCAGACTTCTGGAAGAGATGTTAGATGGACTATTTCAGACAGACATACCTGCATGTTATCATCTTTCAAGGATTTGAACGATGATTAGGAAAGATTTGCATGTCAGTACGAACGAAAACGTTTTAACCGTTCACAAGTTGGAGCCTTGCTCTGGAACAGGACGAGCCGCTATGCTGGGTTTCTTGTTTCATGTGGCCCTGCTGTTGCTGAACATTCACCTTTGAATTGAGCTTTGTTTGTTTACCCTCAGTTTTGAGTAAATATTTTAGCCAAAATAAAGCTGAACAGTAGCAGCAGTCGGGCAAGTAGCTGCAGGGACAGTTTTGCTGCAGCTGAAAGGACGTGGACGAGATCTCGCCTCAGATAAGACCATTGTCCTCGTCAGCGGCCTGAACATTTACCACACCTCCTGTGTGTTCGTGAGGCCCTGTATCTTCTGCTCCGTTCTCTGCACACTGGCCTTCTCGGTGTTAATTGCCTCTCTGATTGGCACATCACAGCGTAAAGAACACAGACGCTGCCGCAAACAGATGGACAAGCTGAAGCATCAGACTGAGAATTAATGAGGCAGCAGCGGCGGAGGTGGCCCTTTAAGCAGTCGCTCTCCTCTTATTTAATCCTGTCTGCCTCTTCATGCCCCCCCACCCCCAACCACCCAGTTGTTTCATAATTAATTACACCCCTCACCACTACAGACTTGTTGCCATAGTGATGGCAAAGACAGGGTGTCCCTTTAGGCAAAGACATTACATGCATCCCTGCTTGACAACATATATATATATTTTGTGTTTATTCATCATCATTTTTCAGACAGTATTCTTCTAATCCATTTTGATTTTATCTCGTTTCTTTTCACTTTTACCACAAAGGCGCAGCATGTTCTTTTGCAGACTGAGAGCTTAAAATGTCTAAACCACGTCTAAAAATCTTGATCTGGGATGCTTTGACTTGACCATCTGGCTGGTCCACTTTTCTCTCTCTCTATATTATTGCACAGGTTTAGTTGTTTTGCTGCTTTTCATGTGATGACCTGCTGTCCCACGCTACGAAGATGTCCCTCATTTGTGAACATGAGTCAAGTGAAAGTGGCTTTGAAAAAACATCCTGTTGTTGCTGCCTGAGATGGCGACTGAAGTCTGTGAGTTGGAGTTCAGTTGCACTAAATGCAGAACATCCATGACTTTGAAGAGAAACAAAAAAACAATTCTTTTAAAAAACTAAAGTGTGACTTTCTCTGAGACCAGTTTTCGCTGAGAACAGTTTTTAGTCTGAGACTTAAGACCGCACAAATTTTGGTGAAAAGGTGGAGTCTCTATTTTAATCACTGCAGCAAACAACTGTCCTAATGGTGGTTAAAACTTTTAAAACTAAGTACACTATGGACAACATGTTGAGTTTGTAATTATGTTAAGACACAGAAAAGACTGTGTTTGATCAAAACACTCACTGACTGAGATCATACGAGCACATGTGCACAATAAGGCTGCCTTATTTACCATGTTTGGGGTCTGGACATTTGGTAAATGATTACAATGAATATTTTCAGTTTCAGTGAAGAGAAAGGAGGAATTCTGTAGGTCATACCATCCATTCATCCATCCATCCATTCATCCATCAGTCCATTCATCCATCCGTCCATCCATCCATCCATCCATCCATCCATCCATCCATCCGTCCGTCCGTCCGTCCGTCCGTCCGTCCGTCCGTCCATCCATCCATCCATCCATCCATCACTCCATCCATCCATCCATCTATCACTCCATCCGTCCATCCGTCCATCCATCCATCACTCCATTCATCCATCCATCCATTCATCCATCCGTCCATTCATCCGTCCGTCCATCCATCCGTCCGTCCATCCGTCCGTCCATCCATCCATCCATCCATCACTCCATCCATCCATCCATCCATCCATCCATCCATCCATCCATCCATCCATCCATCCATCCATCCATCCATCCATCCATCCATCCCTCCCTCAAGACCACTTCTTCTGGCCAGTTGTAGATATATATGTATATATGTGTAGATGGATAGATATCATATTATATTTCACAGTCAAATCAAAATGACAAACCTGACTGAAGTCACACAACAGTGTGTTTTTGCACATCATCAAGTTTTGTGCAAGTGTCACTGGAGAGTTTGATTCTGACTTAAAACATGTACATCATATGGGGTCTCATCTATTCACAGAGACTGAGCCTTTGAACAGAGTGTGAAGCTGTTTAAGAAGGTCTTTTGGTATAATTGTTTAGGAAATCCACATATTACAGCACCCTTAAACTTATGGGGTTACAGTTATAGAAATAGATCAGATCACAAGTCTGACTTTTTCTAAAAAGCCAGACTTGTGATGTGTTCTCATTGCTGGTGTGCTGATGATGTCCACATCCACACATCTGACATTTCTGAAGACAGGTCAGTGCTCCAGCAGTGAGAAATCTGGAGTCAAATACCTCAATGAACTATGTGAAATACGTGGCTGCTGCAGTTTTGTTAGTAACTACGCGAAATAAACTCAGTTGAAGTCGAGACTTAAGTCTTCACTCAGCAGCTCAATCTGGTCCTCACAAACACAGGAGGCCACAGAAAACACACAAGGTGTGTGACTGCTAATGTACATAAAATTGTTTAACAAAGATATTCTTGCTTTAAATCTCTTTGAAATGCGTCTGACACACATTCACATAACCAAACACACACATGCACATGCACAAAAAGAACATAATTAAATGTGCGAAAGCTTGGGGCAGCGAGCCGCGCCGCAGGGCTCAGAGAGCATCTGAGTCAGTGACGGGGTCGAATTTAAAGTTCATTATTGTGTTTGGTGATGTGCCCCTCACCAGCCGTGTCAGCCCTGATTAACCACAGCCTCAGTCCCACTCGGAAAGCTCATCTGCAGGCTGATTGTGGTCCTTCCTTCAGCCGCCGCGGCGACGGCCGTGTCCTGATGGGAACCAGGTGGAGCGGTGACACGGTCGCTGCAAGCCCCGCTGACAGTAATCATTACAGTAAATGTCCGACACACTTACTCTCACCTTTCTCGCGCGCGACCTGCTCGGTGCTGCAGTGGGGAGCTGAGGACTCCAGCTGAAGCGCCAGCAGAAAGAGACAGATACTTAGATCAAATGGAAATAGCTTAACATGGAACTGAAAGCAGCCTTGAATGCATACAAAATACAACCACTTATTTGATTTTAAGATTTAAATTTTCTACATTAACCAAGAGTAAATATAATCATCCCAGGAGAGCTACCTAATGTCCTGATGTTGCTGAGCATCCTCCTGGAAGCTTCTATTGAGACTGATTTGTGGATTTCTGAGGGCCTTGAAAATGTTTACCGTAGAGATGTTTTCCCATGAATTCCTGTTTTTTAATGTGTAAAATCAGCAGTAAAGGCTGATGAACTGGCTTCCTGTGGTTCTCTCCTTGAGAATGCCGCTGTGTGCTTTTGTTCTTATTAAGAGCTCATCGATCAGGGTTTTTCCAAACAATAACCAATCGGAGAGTAATTTATCATCTGGCGGTGATTCTTGGCAACCTGTGGGGGTGACTGGGAAATCCTCGGAGCTTCATGTTTGTAGTTTGTTGTGGTGGGGGAAAAAAACAACCTTTTGAAACAATAATTACAATAAAAAGCTAAATTCAATGGATTAGAAAATAGTTTATTAATCTATGAAGAAAAATTAATTTGTAGCAAAACAAATCAATAAAGTAATAACTTTTCAGACATTTGCAAAGTTGACGTGTAAAGAAGCATCGTTGAAATCTCTAGAGATCTGTGTGACTGCATCGTGGGGGTTGGGTTTGTTGCTCGGCAACAACTGATCCGATGATGTCACGTCCAGGTTCAGCAGGTAACACAGGTGAACCCTCTCAACCAGGACATGGACAGAGGCTCACTGCAGTGTAAAGAATCCGGAAATGTTCTTCTTTCCCACTATTTATTCTTTTTCATAGCTTTCAGCAGAAAGCAACATCAGTGACAGCGACTGATGCTTGACATTTTTCAGGTCCAACCCACAGAAGATATCTTTTTTTTTTTATGTGCCATGTCTGAGCTACCAATGAGGTCAATCAGTACTGCAAGCTACAACAGGAAAGAGCAGTAGGGCATCAATTCAATAACAAACATTTTAAAAATCAAATCCTAGAATCTGAGAATCAAAATCCAAAATCTGAGAGCCAAAACCAAGAATCTATAACCAAGAAATGAAAATCTCCAACAGAGTCGTTTTTTCTGGGATACACTTTATCAATTTTAAAACGAACTCTGTTGCTGTCTTTTTGTAGTTGCACTTTTATTTTATTTATTTATTTGGTGATATTGTGATTTCTTGCTTGTTAGATTCTAGATTTTGATTCTCCAGGTTTTGAGTCACAAAATATTTGGCATTAAATTGACACTATACGATCCTGACTACCTAAACTCTAATAGAAGAATTTTTTAAAATAAAAATTATAGTTAAGGATGGCTCAGGTGTCTTGAAATATCCCTTAGTTATGCTGCTTTCAGGATAGTGTGCTGAGGACCTCCCATGATGCACCTCTTCTTGGTCTGCTCTCTTTTACTCCAACTCCATCAATGACACTATTGTTTTATTAACCTGTGTTCCTTCTTCCCAGCAGGTGTTCCTGATCTGTTGTTCTTGTTCTCTCCTCTTTCCTGTCCTCTCAACCTCCAACCGGTCAAGGCAGATGGTTGTTCTTCCTGAGCCTGGTTCTTCCAGATGTTACTTACTGTAAAATAGGAGTTTTTTCTTCCCACAGTCGCCTGCTCAGGATGGTGGATCGTATCAAAGAAAGTTTTGATTCAATTAGTTAGTTTTTCTTAGAGAAGCAGTAATTATTATTGTTATTTTATTGACGTTATAGTTATAATCAGACTAATTTAGAACGAGTTAAACTGTTTTGCTGAACTGTCTTGAGATGACATCATGTGTGATTTGGCACTATATAAATAATCCACTGAACTGGCTATCCATCCATCCATCCATCCATCCATCCATCCGCCCATCCTTCCATCCCTCCGTCCCTTCGTCCATCCATCCATCCTTCCATCCATCCATCCATCCTTCCATCCCTCCGTCCCTCCGTCCATCCATCCATCCATCCATCCATCCATCCATCCGTCCATCCGCCCATCCTTCCATCCCTCCGTCCCTTCGTCCATCCATCCATCCATCCATCCTTCCATCCCTCCGTCCCTCCGTCCATCCATCCATCCATCCATCCATCCATCCATCCATCCATCCATTTGGAGGTGCTGATTCCGGTGTCTACCACCGGGTTTGGGGATTGCCACCGTGAAAGGCACCAGACACTCTGCACCCGCAACTTCGAGCTGCCGCGTTAACAACGGTGGTAGAGAAAATTGTCCGCTCAATGTCTCCAGAATCCGGGCAAAGCTCTCCCGGAGGTGGGATTTGAAGACCTACCTGGCATAGGGCTCAGCCAGACGTTCCCAACAGACCTTCACAATACGGTCTGTCCAGCTTCAGCCCGTCTCTTTACTGACTGTTCAAGACATGCGGCCGAAGGTCAGATGAAACGACAACAAAGTCAATGATTGACCTCCGGCCTAGGGTGTCCTGGTGCCACGTGCACTGATGGACACCCTTATACTTTACCATGGTGTTCGTTATGGACAGACCGTGACTGGGACAGAAGTCCAATAACAGAGAACCACTTGGGTTCAGATCGGGAAGGCCGTTCCTCCCAATCACCTCTCCAGGTTTAACTGTCGTTGCCCACATGAGTGTTAAAGGCTCCCAGTAGAACAATGGAGTCCCCAGTTGGAGCACTATCAAGTACCCCTCCCACGGACTCCAAGACCAGGTACTCTGTACTGCTGTTCGGCCCGTAGGCACAAACCACAGTAAGAGATCTTTCCTCGATCCGAAGGCATAAAGAAGCAACCCTCTCGTTCACCGGGGTGAACTCCAACACATGGTGGCTGAGCTGGGAGGCTACAAGCAGGCCTACACCAGCTCGTCGCTGCTCACCCTGGGCAACAGAGTAGTGGATCGTCCAGCCCCTCTTAAGGATCTGGGATCCAGAGCCCAAGCTGTGTGTGGAGGTGAACCCGGTGAACCAGGTGAGCCAGTACCTCTCGACCAGCCTCCTGCACAAGCCCCGCCCCCCCAGAAATCGTACAGTTAGAGATGTAATGATCTTATAAGACTGCAGCAGCCTGAACCGCAGCACAGTTGGGATGCCTGGGAGGGGCTGATCCAGGAAGTTGTTCAAAGATAAGCCGTTAAAACAGGGGGAATGGACGGCGCAATCAAGAAAACCATGCTGTTGTTGTTTTTGGCGTCTCAGTCTACATCAAACTATCTAACTAGCAAGCTGCCAGTATAAACAGACTTCACAACAGCATAATATGTGACCTTTAAAATGATGTTTCAGCATTGTTTTGTTTCTGGCCCTGTATCGCTCCATTCTCTAAGCAACAATAAAACGCTTTGGCTGATTCCAGCTTCTGTTAGATGCAGACTTGATGCTTTTAAAAATAACCTGAATGTGTAAAAGATTAAATCAGCCACCAGTTTAATGAGCACAAAGAACATACAAGTGCTACGTGAGGTAAATCATCAGCAACACAAGCTCCTTCTTACCCGCTACACTTGTGATGCTCAGAAACCTTTAGTCAGAATAAAAACCGTCTGGTGTTTCCTCCTTGGTGATGATTTCAAGGTTTACGTGAGATGATGCCCGACACTTCTAGACTCAACAGTTTAACAGATGTTTTTCTTTTATTTTCATGTCTACTTTCTTAAAAGAGCCATTAAAGTAAGATGAATGATGAAAGGATAATGAGAAGAAGAGACAGTGATGAGGCAAATGGATGTCACAAATACAGACATAAAGAAGGATGGAGCAGATGTGACAGCTGGACTTGGGTTGAAATGCAGGGAAGGGAGAAGGATGGGTGATTTCAGACAACCGGCTATCAGTGTCGTCTAAATCAAACTGAGGTCCTCGTCTTTTTGAAGCCTGATAATCAAAAACAGCCTGTCGGCATATGCAGCCTGCCCCTCCATCCACCTGTCTCACTGATTTGTGACCAGTTGGTTTCTGAAGAGCAGTTCTGAAGCCCACTGTTCTTCGTGCGGGGTGCAGATATTTTGCTTGGGAAGCCAACAGGAATGCACCATATGGCAAAATCGGCTGCTGAGTCTGAGAAAGATGCTGATGTTTGAGAGAAATTGCTTTGGCATTTTACCAACTTTGGGTTACTTTAGGTGGTTGCTTCGCTAGGAGAGACAGTGTGAGAGTTACTGATGAGGACGTGAGTAGCCATTGACTGAGCTGACTGTCAACCAATCAAAATCAAAATAAATGTATTGCTTTATATAAACGCTCCTGATGTAGCACAAAAAAAAAATCTTCCCCTTCAGCGTTGTCATGGATGAGAAGTCAAAAGATTAAGACCAAAACTGTTATTTAAACCAGGCTGTAAATGTATTTATTTCTGCTCTAAGACTGGAAATATTTACATGGAGGTTGATGGACCTCGACTCTTGGAGCCAGCCTCTAGCGGCCAGTCGAGGAACTAAAAACAAATCCTGGTTCCACATGAGCCTCAACCCTGAAGTTAGATGGTTGGCATTTGGAGAAACACAGCCGGGTAGAGAAGAGGAAAGAAAAGAGCAGGGAGATAGAACAAAGAGAGGAGAGGCGCAAATGTTTCGTCAATGTTATATATCAATTTTATTTAAAGGACAAACTATTTTAGTAGTCAGTAGAGACGACTGTATAAACAGGTGTAGACAGCAGACACTGGGGTGGTCAGAGGTGGGACTGCAGGTCAGGGTGCAGGTCCTGAGCTTCTGGTCTGCAAACATGTACAGAAGAGAAAAAGAGGAGACAGACCAGCACAACAAACTACAAGAACAATGGTGCACAATTATACTGATGAGATACTTCTAATTAATAACTGAGGACTGAGCTGAAGAAGGTAAAGAGAAACAGAGGAGGTGAGGGACACCAGTCAGTGGATCATGTTGGTGTCCCCCTGCAGCAGGTCTACAGCAGCAGATCCAGGATGAAGCTGTGTTGAAGACCAGCTGCTCTGGTCTGGTCCTGCAGCTGCAGCTGTGACTACTGGTCCTGACACACTAAAGTTTACACCAACTAGATGTTTTACTGAACACAAACGTTTGAAGTTTGGTTTTAAAAGTGGAGGTGGTGTCAGCCTCCTTCACCCAAGTGAAGTTGGTTCCAGAGTGATGGTGCCTGATAACAGAAGACCTGTTCTCCAAATCTACATCTGGATACTCTAGGAACTTTAAGTAAACCTGCACCCTGAGAACGGAGAGCTCTATTAGGAACGTACGGTACTATCAGGTCTTGTAAATATCGCGGCGCTAGGCCATTTTGGACTTTATATGCCAGTAATAAAATGTTGAATTGGATTCTAAATTTTACAGGGAGCCAATGGAGGGAAGCTAAAACTGGAGAGACGTGGTCTCTCTTGTTGGTTCCTGTCAGCACTCGCGCTGCTGCATTTTGGATCAGCTGGAGGCTGTTAAGAGAATTACTTGGACATCCAGCCAACAACACGTTACAGTAATCTAGTCTAGAAGATACGAACGCATGAATTAGTGTTTCAGCATCACTCTGGGAGAGGATGCTCCTAATCCTGGTGATATTACAGAGTGAAAAAAGGCTGTCCTTTTTTTTTTTTTTTCATTTTAATTTTTTTTTTAAATACTTGCAGCTCTTCGCTCAGTTTCATGGAGACAACCATTTTTTTCTGTCTGCATTTTAAAGTGGTCCTTCGGGGCTCGCCGTCACTGTGCAGAACATAGTGTGACATCATGTTTTGTTGCTGCCTGGCAGTTGTTTGATGACTATGCTTTGTTTATCATCATCATCATCATTTTAAGGTTACCATCAAAATTTCTTCTCATCTGTTTCCTTTACACTCCCCACCCCCACGTTTGAACTGCTTTGTTTGGGACTTTACCATCCTTCTCACCATTGACCTGTCAGATTGCTTCTGGGTCTTTAAACGTTTAGTCCTTGAATACAGGATGACCATACTTTTTCTAATGTACTCAGAAGGATATATATTTGGGTCAGTCTAGTAGTTTATTATGCAACAAAGTACCTGTGAAGGACAAATCACAAACAGCATCACTCTTAATTCTGGTCTGTGTGGTTTGGTGTAGATACCATTGAATAAACACCAACATATAACATTAAACTGTGTCATTATTTACTACACAAAACCTAAACAAAATGAAAATGCAATTTGCACTGAAATAATTTGTGTGCCTGTGGGTTCCCACAAGGATTTGAATGATATTACATACTACTAAATCATGTGGTGTACGATGTGGTGCTTCATGATATGATATATATATATATATATATATATATATATATATATATATATATATATATATATATATATATATATATATATATATATATATATATACACATATACACACGCACAATATGGCCAAAAGTATTCGTTCACCTTCATGGTCCTACTATGTGTACTGCCCAGCTCCTGAAGAACAACCCCACACCATAATCCCCCTCCACCAAACTTTACACTTGGACCGATGCAGTCAGACATGTACCGTTGTCCTGGCGACCGCCAAACCCAGACTGGTCCATCAGATTGTCACATGGAGAAGCTCCAGAGAAGGTGTCTTCACTGCTCTAGAGTCCAGTGGCGGTGTGCTTTACACCACTGCATCCGATGCTTTGCATTGCACTTGGTGATGTTTGTCTTGGATGCAGCTGCTTGGCCATGGAAACACATTCATGAAGCTCTCTGAACACTGTTCTGGAGATAATCTGAAGGAAACATGAAGTTTGGAGGTCTGCAGTGACTGACTCTGCAGAAACTTGGCGACCTCTTTGCATTATGCACCTCAGCATCCGCTGACCTGCTCCGTCAGTTTGGCCTCCACTTTGTGGCTGAATTGTTGTCCTTCCCAAACACTTCCATGTTCTTTTAATACAGCTGACAGTTGACTGTGGAATATTTAGGAGCCAGGAAATTTCAGGACTGGATTTGTTGCACAGGTGTCATCCTATAACAGTTCCACCCTGGACTTCACTGAGCTCCTGAGAGCAACTCATTCTTTCAGAGTAACAGTTAGTCAGTTTACAGTTAGTAAAAACAGTCTGTGTGCTTGATTTTTTGCACCTGTGGCCATGGAAGTGATTGGAACACCTGATTCCCATTATTTGGATGGATGAGCGAATATTTTTGGCTATATAGCGCATCGTAAAACAAGCATTGAAGCTTTCTGTTTTTCCCATACACATATTTTTGTTGACTGGTGTCATCTTTGGTTTACTGGTTTCTTATCCTCACAGTAACCTCTTCTCATTCCTGCCCTCTCATTGGCTGTAGCTTGGAGCTGAAGCAGCCCTCACCTGCAGAAACTGTCTTCGGCATCTGTGACATCAGAGGTTACAACAAAGTGTTGGTGATCTTTCTTGAAGCGTTTTGTGGTTTCTAAAATAGGCTTAAGATTGTGGATAAGGGAGGCAGCTTAATATTGATTTGATTTTCTATTTTACTACAACTGCTCCTATTATCTTGGTCTGAAAACTTCACTGTTATGTTGGTCCACATTTTGTCTTTTGTGGACTATGCTTTTATAAAAATACCTTCACACTTAAGTAGCTCCAACTGATTCTATTGAAATTCCTTATCTTGGCAAACTCACCTTAAACTAGACTTGAAGTACTGAAGCACAGATGAAAACATCTTTGCTTCTCAATAATATCTGAACGTGAGCATAATAATGTTGCAGCACACTAAAGAAACCCCACCAGACAGTGGAAGTGTAAATCCTCCAACACAGAGAAAAAAATGAGGAGCTGTTGTTACAGATGTTACTTTATTTTGATCTCCACACACATATTTCAATTACATTGCTGAAGCACTGGTAAAGTTTACAAACCGATCAGCAAATTTACAACCTTGCTGCCACTTTCTTTCCTTTCACTCATTTACTCGTGTTTTGACAATCATGACAACACAAAGCCCTGCTATCAGCCTGAAAGAGCTGGAATCTTTCAAACACCATCATTACAACTGTCGTTCTTGATATCTTACCACAGTCCGGGGCCAAAAATCCACCATTGTCCCAAATGTGGTGCAAGAAAAAAAACAAAAAACAGTTACATTAACACACAGTGGTTTCAATGATTTGATTAACAAACCGAATCGTGTTGATCTTCAGTAAAATAAGATAAAAAGCAAACAGCACTGATGGAGTTCTGCAGGGATCCACTGTAGGACAATTCTATTCCACGTCTAAAACTTCATTTTACTTTTTGATGAAGAAATAATTGTGTTCCTTGCAAATATACAAGCTTATTTCAGAAAGAAATTCAGAATTAAAGCAATTATTTAAATAAGTGGTTTAATCCATCCATCCATTATCTATACCCGCTTTATCCGTTTCCGGGTCACAGGGGTCTGTCGGAGCCTATCCCGACGCATATCAGGCGAAAGGCAGGGGTACACCCTGGACAGGTCGCCAGTCTATCCAGGGCCACATACAAACAACCAATCACACTCACATGCACACCTAAGGAGAATTTAGACTGATCAATTAACCTACACTGCATGTTTTTGGACTGTGGGAGGAAGCCGGAGTACCCGGAGGAAACCCACGCAAGCACGGGGAGAACATGCAAACTCCACACAGAAAGACCCACCGGGCCGGGAATTGAACCGGGAACCTTCTTGCTGTGAGGCAACAGTGCTAACCACTAAGCCACCGTGCTGCCCTAAGTGGTTTAATATTTTACAAAAATAATTGTAATGGGTAGGTCAGTAGTGGCTGGTGGTTGAAGCAGACTATGAAGCAGAAACTGTAAATTTGAATGCATTTGAGGTGTGTGGAGGAGCTAAATGGACACATTTCAATAAGAGAATATATCTAATTACCTCAAATCAAAATACAGCTGAAAAACCAAATCAAAAACTAAAGTACCTCTGCTTTGCCATATTTATATTTCAGAAGAAAACACTGTATTCTTTAGCATACCTCATTAATGTGACAGGTTTACATGGCAGTTATGTTTCAAAATAACATTTTGCTACAGAGTTTATAAAATATTGTATTTCCGGAGGATTAAATTTTATTTAGTTTGTTAGTTGTTTTTTTTTTTACACTAATTAGAAACTCTCTTTCATAATAGTTTTACTCATTTTCATGTTAAAACACTTACAGAATCCAACATTTAAATGTGTGTTTTTTTTCTGTTTCACAATTCCTGACACGTTGAGCTCAATCTCTTCCAGATACAACCATTTATTCATTTTTTTATTTATTAGTTATAGGGGACAGATTTCACTGCATAGTAAGACTCTTAGACAGTGTTGTTTTGGTGCGTTTGCTGCAGTAAAGCCTCTGAAAGATTTCTTACACTTTTAAAATAAATAAAGTTTAGAATCATGACACTGACCTGAGTGGAGATGCTAACATCTGTCTGCTTTCACATATTCTATGTACAGTGAAAAATGTGTCAATGTGCTTAAAGAAAACATTTTTAAGTTCAGAGAAAGTAATGATTCAGATATCCTGTCTTTATCTGTGTAATCTCTCAAGTAAGTAGCATAATTCTGAAGCAGAGACAGCGGAGGGTTTTTAGCGACACCAGGCCGTATCCATCAGTCCGGGTTAAAACCCGACCGTTGGGTCTCCATCAGTCTCGATCCCTGCCAACCTCGCACACTAACACTCCATAACACTGGGTGGCAGACATCCCACTTTCACCATTTACCAAAAGACGACAGAGTAAAAAATAAAGGAAAAAAGTGAAATAGGAAGAAAAGTTAAGTGGAACGTGACCAGAGTGAGTTTGTTGATACAGTCCAGTTGTTTTGGGGAAGTGTAAACGCACCATCGAACTCTGAAGTGCCGGTCTCAGTCCAGTTCAAACATACCAAATACACCTGCAGCGCAGGGCATTGTGGGTAAACACAGCCTAAAAAAAAGGCATTTCCAGGGATAGTGTCTCTGAATAAGTTATTTAAAATGGTTTGGCTTGTTTAATAAACTGCAGGGTGAAAGCAAACTCAGACCAGCTCAATGTTGGAGTCCTAGTCAAACCAGGTCCGCAGTCATGCCGAGTCTACTGGACGATGAGGTGCGAAAACAATCTCAAACTCTGTGACACTGAGAGGGCTGTGAAGCATCTCATGTCTCTGACCCAGTCAGCACCGAGCCACCAACAGCCCACACATCAGCAGTTAAACGACGCCGCACCGCCGCACCGAGCCAGGGACTTGTCTCTGTCACGTAGAGGTTCCCGGGAACTCTTTTCCTGGACATGCTGACGTCACAAAAACAACCATCTGATCTCCACCTGTCCACTTTAAATAAAAGCACTCGACAGACTCTTCATGTCGACAACATTTCATTTGAAGAGTAGAAACTGATCACTATCATCTTAATCTATGGATCAGTGAAGCAGAAGAAATTCTGTCTGTCTTTAATTTTATTGTTTGGATGAGGATGGGAACCATGACTCACTTATCTGAACACTTCTTTTAATGAATGTTGGATCAATGTTGGATCAAATATAGAACTGCTAGAGGTGTCAGGAATTCACCATGTTATCAAAGCTGTAAAGGATCATTTTGTTTAGATATAATAAACAACAGTAAAGACCGTTCATATTGGGAACTTACTTCCTTTAGGTCAGTTCTTTCATCTATTGCACATATTTTATACTTCAGCTTAAAATTGCAACAGAAGATCTTACTTCTAATCTTAAATCTTAATCTTACTTCATCTCAAACAGAAACACTTCATCTGCTGCAAACGAGGCTTTGATGGAACCTACTGGTCAGAAGTCCAGTATGAAGCTGCTGGTAAAAATCCAACATTTGCCCCGACAACAGTGCTGTTTAAACGCTCAGGGGATAAATAAAGCCATCCTTTTCATTGTTAAGTTCACCAAATTTTATTTTTCCCTTTTCTTTTCAGCCCGATGAGGCAAGAACACAGTTTGTCTGAAACAGGAAAGCTGCTTCTCATGGAGGATCACAATATTATTTTGTTAAAACAGCGGTTCAGTTTTGGTTTTCCTTCAAAGGGAAAAGAAAATATCAAGATTAAAAAACAATCCTGTCATATAAATGTTGGCCATCTTGATAACTGTGCTCTAATAACCAACAAAAGTATCTGAATTTAACCTGTTAATTATATTGATAACTATAACAACTTTTTTGGTAATTTGACCGGTATGGAGAACCGTACTCCGGAGAACCGTGTTCCACATCTGGCATCTCGTTTCCAAGCCAGTAGCAGGGCAGTTATCGTCACGTTTCCCTCTTTCAAGTGAGCTAGAACGGTAAAATAAGGCCACACCATGATCACAGAAACGGGTTTCTCTTTTCCCTTCGACACATTGAGGATGGGAGCTGACATCCATCTGTAATCCTGACCTGGTGGCCATCTGACAGCACAACATCCCAGTAGCATCTATGAAACATTAAAAAGAAAAACAAATACCCCACACAGTGGCCAGAGGTAAAGTACACGCACACACACTCACACACGCACGCACACGTGTACGCGTGCTGAACACTTTATGGAAGCAAACAGGAAGAAGTTATCTGAATGTTCAAAACAACTGTGAAAGGTGTGCACAGCTGAATTTAGAGACTCAGACTGATTTGACTAGACTGAACGTTCACCCTGGAGGATATTACCTGCAACAGCACCTTTAATGTTCCCGAAGTCTGGAGAGTGGAGCCCACATCAAAAACGTCTGCTGCAAACGCGCCATGAATCATACATTTACTTTTAATCATCACTTTTTTATATGCCTCACTGTGTCCTACCTGTCTGAAGTGGTTGTCAATGAGAGCACCAATAACGGTGAGAAGCTGAACAACTGCTGTTGCCGACTGGCAGACAAACACGAGCAGCTTCTGGACATGAATGCAGTTCCATGAATCAACTGAATGGAAGTAGGGCTGAAACGATTCAAGAAACTCAGTAAACTCAGTCACAAAGAAACCACTGATCTTCTTTCCATTGAAGCTCAACTCTTTTGATTATAATCTCACTGTTGGCTGGTTTCGTCCAGGATTATTTGTGTGTCACAACACTTTTCTGGTGTGGATTTTATAATGGAGAAGAGCAGAGACAACGGGGTCTCCACTGGGGTACACTAGTGATCTGTTGGCGTTTCAACTCTGTGTCAGGAAAGATCTCTGTCCACATAACAGATACCACATGACCAGCCATTCTGTGCTGGAAATGATCGCTGTTGCACGTTGTCCTCCTGGTACATGTAAGCCGCTGCAGCATTATTAAATACAGACACTGGTTGCCAACAGTGGATATGGAAAACAAACTGAGCTGCGTTTGCCGTCCTGTCTCCACGTTGTTGTTTACACCATTGATAGGGCTCATCTGTTTTTTGTTTTGTTTTTGTTCTTTTCTTTTCTATTCTGGTAATGTTCCTGTGATATGGGCATGGAGAATCAGGGAATCTGTGCAGATATCACTGATCAAAAAGGAATTGGTTTAATCCTTCCACGTTATGTGGCAAATGCTTTCTTTACAAACTTACAAAGGGCCTGCCGCAGTCCAAAATGTTTTGCTTTTGAGGGTCAAACTTGCCCAAGAAATGTCTGCATGAGGTAGGAGCATCATTGACAAAGATCGGCCCCTAGATTCGTTTCATTAAGAGTTCAAAACTCTCCCTCCTATTGAACGAAGGCTGGAAGCCCTGTAGCAAAGCTCCTGACACCCCGGCGTTCAGAAACATCTTCCCAAGAACACGACAACGGACACAATCATAAGCCTTCTCCAAGTCCATATGAAGCCAACTGATTTCAGAATTATTCATTCTTTACACGTGCAAACTTGGACATCAGTCATTCATATCTGTGAGCTCTGGCGCCTGAAATCTGATCGGCCATAACGCAGCGTTTTGGTGCTGCCAACAACTGAAGTGTCATAAAAGCACAGAAATGTCAGGTGTGTACCACAGCTGGTTCAGGACAAGTCGTGGGGATCAGTATGAATTAAATTTCCCTAATCTTGCTGGGCGTTCAAAGAATGCCAAGACCACATTACTTATCCTTAAATCATTGCATCACAGGAATACAGGCTGTTGTGTAATTACGAGTCATTACCTTGATATGAGAATAACGTTAAACTGGACTTCACAGCCAGTCTTGTGTTTCAGCATGTTTAGTGGATGAAGTTTCCCAAATGCTGTGATCATTTTAAAGGTGGAAATATTCAGAAATGTGTGATTTTGAACTACACTTTGAGCTTTAAGGGATCCCAAATCCACCGGATATACCAGGTTTGGGGTCTGTATGATACAGTTCTTCTGCTTGGATCCCTTAATATCTGATATTATTTAAGGTTTTTTAATTTTCTCTGTCAAAACAAATCCAGGAAGTTTAAAATCAACCTAAAAGCTCTTAACTCATGGTTGCAGCGCCAACATTTTTACTTGGAATGACTTTATTTCAAAGCACAATATTTAAGCTGTGAAATCACATTTCATGGTTTGTTTTTCACTTGATTCTAACATTTAAGCCGTTCCTTCCTTTTGCCTCCACGCTGATACACACACTCACTCACACATCCACTCGTCCCGACACACACGCACGCACGCACGAACACGCACATACATATATATATCTACACTTATGTGAAATGTACACTCCTCCGCTGGGTTTTTTTCATACTCCACATTAAATGAATTTTGTACAGAATGCAAATGACAAAATGAAGAGAAAGGCCTGCAGAAGCACACTGGTGCACAGCATGAATGTTTGTGTGCATGTAGGGACCCTGTTTTCCCGCTAACGAGGTCTAAGGGGAGTGTGTGTTGCATGTATGTCGTATAGATTTCTTGCCACAGGAGAGATCCAGGAGAGTGATAAATTGTGCTGACAAACACCACAGAAGGATCTGTCCGGTCTGCCGTTTCCCTCTCCCTCTCTCTCAGGCTTGTCGTCTGACCGTGTGCATTAATGTTTCTCAGTCCAACTGTCTCAGAACCGGAGGGGCTGGAGGGAGCAAGTCAGACGCAGAGCCTTGGGAATGAAGTCACTGTGATCCCAGGAGTGTGTCCGTGTCCACCTTTCATAGTCCAGCCTCTTCCTCTTTCCTCCCTCATGGTGAGTGTGCGTGGTGGAGACGGACGGCTTATCCCCACAATCCCTCCTTGAAAAGGCCGTCGTAGATGCTTGGATGTTTGTTGATTGACATTTAAGAATGCGTATGTATTTTTATGAGTGCGTGTGTGTATGTGCGTGAGTTCACATTTATAAGAAGTAGCGTAGAAGGGCCGATGCACACACCGCTGCACAGATGTGGTGGAGGAGTGGAGCTGATCGCCCGCTGCTGCTTTTGGGCCCCACAGAGTCCTGAGAGTCTATTGACCCCTGGGCCAACAGAGTCTGAGCAGGAGGAGAGAGGAACATGCACAAGTGTTAGTGAGGAGGACTTATCTTATCTTATCTTATCTCAGGCTGGTATTTCCAGGTAATTTACCAGAACATTCCCTGAATGTCAACTGCTGTTTGGCTGTAAAAGAATTATAAACTCCCTCAGACAAGGAAGCTCAGCCAATGTTTATTTATTTACAAAGAAGAAAAACAGACCAACTTGGACACAAGAAAGATGCGGGGTTTGTTAGGAGACAGGTGCTGATGGAGCTGCTGGAATTGAGGGGAAAAGTATTTGGGTGTGTTGAGAGAGGAAACAATAGATGACCCCCTCTGGGGAGCCCCAATAAGAACTAAACACAGTTAAGACATCACTTCCTTCTATTTTTTTAACCTCCAAAATAACAAACAACTACCTTCAATGTTGTGTCCAAAAAAGGAAGAAAACTAAAACGAGCGCTTTCCCAACCGTACACCCACACCTCCAAAAACGTGGGCTGCGGGTGCGACACGTCTTCACCCAACTTTGTTCAAGATGAGCTGATATTTTTAATTAAATGGTAAAATCTCTCACATCAATGTCCCATTGTGAATAAAATATGTCAGATTTACAAACCCCTGAATTCAGTGTTTGTTCATATTTTACAGGGTATCTACTATTTCTGAGCTGGGCATGTATTTGGACAACTCCAAATCAACTAGTGAACACGTGCAGAGGCTGCAGGCCACGCTCTACCGCGCCGTTCTCCAACCCAGGTCTCCAGGAACCACCATCCTCCACGTTCTAGATGTTCCTCTGCTCTAACACACTCAGGCTCAATCAAACTGGTGGACCATTGGCAGACTTGTGTAGACCTCACCTGATCCGATCAGGTGTGTTTGAGCAGGGAAACACCTAAAACCTGCAGGACAGTAGGTGGACCAGCGATGAAGAGCCCTGCTGTGCTGGCTTCATTATTACCATCTCAGCCTTCATTAGGAGCATAACACTGAGGATGCAGTTTTAAGTTTGAATAATTGTATTAAGTTTGCTGTCCTTAACGACTGTCTTTCATATTACACAGCTCAAACAAGGTAAATACTGTCTTTCATCAAGAGCATCCTTGTTTTTTTTGTTTTTGTTGTACCGCTTTGTCTCCAAGCTGTTGTTCTTGCAGATCTTAGTAAGTTCACAGCTCGCTGAATGCCAGCGAGGACGATGATGTCACTGCTTTCTTACAGCGGTCTTTCTTACTCGCCTTGGAAGGTTTCTGGCATTCGTACATCCTTTACCAATATGAATAATTCAAAGCAGAGGAATTACTTTTGTTTTAAGAAATTATGGTGAGGTGAAGTCATCACAAAGCACATGAAGCTGTACGCTCATGACCTATTTCTGCTCCACACTTCAGCTCCAGTTTGGCCTGTAGCGTGAAGTGAATGATATTTGTGACAGAATAGTTTTTTTTCCATTCAGAGAGTGTACCTGAGTGTTTCTACCCGTTATCCTGTCAATGCTATTGTTAGTGTTTCTGGAGTTCGTAAACTCTGACACGTATATGACAGAAATAACAGCTGCATTAAATACTGAAATGAAATAAAACAGGAATTCATCTTTGATCTCTAGATAATTGTTATTGTTGTTCACCACTCTATTTTAAATTAGTGACGTTCAGTTTATTTTCACTTGTTTGAGCCGCTGAAGCCAGTTAATCAGTAATTACCTGGAGGAGACATTGAGAGTAAAAAACACACTAAAAAAAGCACGTTTAAAAAAAGCGATGACATCATCTTCACACATGTCTCTCTCTTGGCTATTTGCCTCGAGTCCCTCCAGATCCACTCATGTTTTACTGCTGCTTTGAACATTCAGACCAATCACAAGAGGCTGTGTTTGGCTATTGCCAAATCTGAAGGGAGGAGAGGATGTTCATTTTTATTTTTTTTTAAGGAATAGGCTCCCATTGTCCTTGGGGAGCTCTCCTGAAACAGAAATGTGATGTAGTGTTTGCCTCTCTGCCTGGCGGCAACAAAATAGTTCATTGAAAGTGGCCATATTATGCTTTTCCATGTTTTCAAGATGAATTATCATCTTAGACCTGACTGGAGGCCCAGTAACGAGGTAAACATATTTTTTTTGAATTACAATGCACAAATTTGCAGAGTGCTGAGAATGCTCTCCGCTGGAGTGTTTTGTGTAACTTCAGCTCTCTAAAACATCACATGGGGCAGTTTCCTTGGATGGTCATATTGACAACACTGCATGTCTACAGAAGCAAGTGCTTCAGCTGTCTTTCTAAAATCACGAGTTTATATACCTGCACAGTATATTTGTCATTTGTATGGATCAGCTGGTCAGTTTTACAAAATGTGTTGCCTTTGTTTTCAAGATGTCTCCAAAGAATTGTATTATTGGTCATGAGGGGGAGATGGCGAACCGTGGCGAACCACGGCCAACTGTGGCGAACCGCGGGGAACCGTGGGGAAACGCGGCCAACCGCGTCAACGGACAAATGTACAGGACTGGTTTACAGAAGACTTCGGCTGCTGGAACTTCGTACAGGTCACACTGACCAAGTCTACTGTTTTCTGCTGTTTTCTTAAGTAAAAAAACATGAATTTCAGTCCTTATCAATCAATAACAGCTTTGCTTTTCTGGGTTTTTTTTTTTTTTTTGCTGTTTTCTGACTCACTTGGTATTTTACTGCTCTTTCCACATCATTATGTGTTAACATGGGCAGAGACAAGAACATTTTGTGAGCGTGAGTAACTAAAAACAGCATCATCCACAACAGCAGGTGATGCGTGTTGTTTTACCAAAGAGAAGAGGCTCGTCATCGTCTCCACCTTCATATTCTGAATCTCATTCTGGCTCCAACACGTATGCAGGATCGGAGGTGATCATTTACAGCAACATCATTTGCAGGAGGTCTTGAAAGTATAGCATTAATAAAATGTGGAAACCCTGAAACCGCGTCTGACCGGCAGCAGGAACTGTGCGTTCGTGAGCCATTAGCTCTGTCACTGAACCTTTTCCTGTGATTCCTGGACAGAATTCCAAGCTTTTGGAGTTATGCGGGGTACACAAATACTTTACACGTATCAGTGATTGAAGTCAGATGGCTGAAAGTGAGCAGAATATGGCCACGTGGAACTAGCTTTGCTATGAAATATAGAAGTTGGAAGGAAAATAATAAAAAGAAATAAAAATAAAAATTCTGGCAACACCAGATGGTGGGTTGACATTTAAAGTTTCTGCCATTTCCAACTTGCGTTACTAAGCCACACTTTTTTTTAATGTTTTTATATATATATATATATATATATATATATATATATATATATATATATATATATATATAAACTTTAATTTCACATAATTTGGTAGTGAGTGAATTCTACCTGATTTACAATGAATCTGATTAAAATGGAATAAAACTAGGCTGAATAAAACTATTTAAATGGCCTGCTTTAAACTTATTTTCTCTCCGTATTAGGTGCTTTGTCGTGACTTCTGCAGTCAGTCAGTCATAAAAATAAACAACTTAATTTAATTAAATGACATAGAACTGAATGTGATTAGCTAATAAACACGGCTTCTTTGACATCAGTGGATACAGTGATGAGCTGGTCTCCTAAAACCCACCGGCCGTCAGCATGCTTTTAATTGATCAGCAAATATGGCAGGATTTCTTTCTTTCTTTATTTTTGTTTGCATTTCCATTCTACAAAACAAACACAGTTTAAAGGTTTGAAAGCTGTCAGTCTGCTCTTTGACATTGGGGGTCCGACTCCTTTACTGGAGAGCTTTGCTTCTTTGCTGTCCAGCCCAAAGCCGTTCTGCTATCTGCTGCAGCAGGTGGCGTCTGTGTTAACGCCCGTATGCAGTGTAAGAAGTTGGATGTCTGTGTATGAGTGAGTTGTATTTTCCGAGTAGATCACATTGGAGAGGATTGAGAAAGGGTTGAACAGAGATGCTCTGTTAGCAGATTTTTTCAATTCCGTTATAAATATTTTAAACTTTATTACCAAATTAATTTTACTTTATGCCCTGAGTGGGGCAGGTAAGAAAACATTTAGCAGTTTTACTGGGTTCATTAAACCTTAACTGCCCTCATGTTCTTCATTTAATATGTTCCTTCATAAAGACCTTAGCAAGCTCCAGCTGATAAAGCATTTATGAAGAGGAAAGTTATTGGAAAATAGACCCTTATTCTTTATGTAGACTTCAGCCGTGGGCACTGGATCTACCACTCAGAGCAGATGACTATTTCTACCGAACCTGCCGCAGTTTGAATTATACAAGAAGCTTGTAAACACTCGAGAGGAAGTCTGTATGTGACAAAATACCCAGTTCACAGTATTACAAAGTCTGATGGTTCCATAATTACTTCTGAGGTGATCGGAGCTACTCACCTCCTCACACTCAAAGTCATCAGAGGGGATGCACTTCTGACCTCCGTCCTGAAAACAAGACACACTCTGACTGAGAACAGGAAACTTGTCAGACGTTAACATGGCAAAACTGCTGCAATTCAAGTCAATATTGTTATTGACATCCAACATGGAAATGAGAAAGCATCATCTTCTTTAAAAAGGCTTGCAGTCTTCACTATCACTGAAATGCAGAGCAGTAATGACGACAAAGATGCATGCATATGGCTTTACACACACTTATCTTCCATCAGCCTCTTTGTCAGTGCTTCATTAGCATATCTCCTCCTGTACCCTGGGTGGGAGAGCCAATCAGATCTTATCGCTCAACGAAAACTAATAAATTCTTTTCTGGAGCTGGGAAATCTTCGAGAGCTGCTGCACACTGGATCATTATCATTTTCTCTGACGTTTACATGTTTCCAACCGCAAACACAGATCCATGTGCACATACACACTGTTATTTATAGTGATCATTAAACCGTGCAGATTAATCATTATCGACTGCAACAACCTCCTCTGCATCTCTGTTTCCTGCTAACTGGTTGCTCAGGGAAAACGATACCCACCAGGAAATGTGCAGTGGCAGCTATGAGGTAATATAGTGCATTTATTCGTCTGGAGTGAATGTTATCATCATCTTCACTGAGATGGGACCACAGAGGTTTCATATTTACTGCAAACACTGACATCCCAGGTATTTGGAAAGTGCTGACAGAAAGCAGGTTGAATTTGAACCTGCTGGAAAGCTGCAGGGTAAACTCTTGTTGTTACACTCCATTGAACCACACAGGTGACACTAAATAGTATCATCTAACTCAAGATTTGGACTGCTGCAGGATACAGAATGTTTATAGGCGGAGAGTCGGTTTTGTTTGTTTGTTTTCCACAGTGCTGCTGCAGGATGGTCAGGATCGTAGAAGGCACAACAATAAAATAAATAAGATTAATATGAACATAGAACTCAAAGGAACTTTAAGAAAATGTAGTTTTCTCAGTTTTTTTTTTCTTTACAAGTTCTTAGCAAGCTGCCATCACTGGAAAAAAAATTAAAATGATTTTAATGGAACATATTTGGGTAATCCTGGTTGAGACGTTGTAAGATATTTGAAGGCAGGCTACGGCTTTCTACAAGATTTCTAATGCAGAATCAGTTTCAGTACGTTGTGTTTGTTACTGTGACTGAGATGAAGATCAGATCACATTTTATGGTAAATTAATGCAGTTAATGCTAAAAATTCAAAAAGGTGCCAGTGTATTTATATATAAATATATATGTACACACACACACACACACACACACACACACACACACACACACACACACACACACACACACACACACACACACACACACACACACACACACACACACACACACACACACACACACACACACGCACACAGGTCCTTTATGTTTCAGCATTAGAAGTTACATGTTCAATAATTGTTGCTTTCATTGTCTTACATAATAGCGGGCAGTTTAAAGTGGCCTTCAGCCTGCAACCTCACACCTCTTCTCTACATAATGGAAAGGTTTACACATTTGCAGGATGATGCTAATGTGTGTGAAGGTGAGAAAGAGCGAAGCGAATAAAATCCGTTCTGCTCAGACCTCTTCTGTTGTGTCTGGACATTTCCTGGCTGGGACACATCCGCGGTCTCTGATCAATTACAGGATGCATTTAATGACTCATCTGCCATTGAGAGTTAACAGAACACAACTTCTTCTTAAAAATGTTAAAAAAGTTGTTTTTTTTTTTTGTTTTTTATGTGAATGCATTAACTATACACTAATAGCCTTGACATTTTCAGTGGTAAAATAAATAGGAGGTGGAGCGGATCCTGAGCCATTACAGCCCACTGACAGATACAAAGTGTTTGGGTGTCCCAGAGCAGTTAAGCCTCTGGAGGCTTCTGTAAAATAGTTTCCCACCTCAGAGGAAAAAGAAACTATTCTTTTCCTTTTCTACAAAACCAAACACATTTTTATTACAGTTGCTAAAATAGTGCATCTTTCACAGTGAAGCTCTACAGACAGAGACGAGAGTACGCTGATTAGTTAATTATTAAAGTCTAATAAAATTGTGAAATTATTTAAACCACAACCTTCTCCTCTGTGGTGTCAGGACCAGAATCAAACGTGAACGTTTAGCTACAGAAGCTGCAGTTCGTTAAGGGCCCAGATGTTTGACAGTAAGTGCTCAGACTCTTTTCAGTGTTTAGATTCAATGACACAAGGTAAAACTTTCATTATATGATTTATAATATATCACATCACATTACATTATTTACACTATTGCTCATGAATATGGAATACTAGATTATTTTTATATTTAATTATTTTTTATTAGAGTGGAATTAAAAAGAGGAATGTTTCTGAAAACAAAATCGTGTCAACCTTAGAGGGAAAAGTATATCACATCAAACCATGTTATATATATATATATATATATATATATATATATATATATATATAAAAATGTTTCTGTTTCCTTTGATAAATAAATAACATATCCAAATAAGCATTAAATCATTCAGTTCAAATCAGCTTTATTTCTATGGTACTAAAATCTCAAGGCACTTCAACAATACAGTTTAACTCATTTCAAATTAGTCCTTCAGCTAATAGTAACTTCAGTTTTATTTAAATTTACCTGGACAAAGTTTTGAGTCATCCATGTCTTTATATCTTTAACACATGCTTGTAGTCTGGCCAACTGGTTAGTCTCCCCTGGTTCATGTACAGGTATATGTACCTGAGTATCATCAGCATAGCAATGGAAAGTTATGGTGCACTGTCTAATATTATTACCCAATGGAAGCAAATATAATATAAAAAAAGAATTGGTCCACACGCTGAACCTTGGGGATCTCCGTGGCTAAGTCTGGTACTTGAGGAAGACTCGAATTGGAATCTATCAGATAAAAATGACTTCAACTAGTCTAATGCAGTTAGTTCTGCATAATCAGTTACAGAGGTTATAAAAATCCATTGACATGGAATCTTAGCATTGACGCATGGAATAAAACCACATTAATGTCATAGACAGTGGCTCCTACTAGTTCTGTGTTGAATGTGCATTTTTAACTGCAATTCAATTCAATTTTTCAATTAAATAACATTTTATTTAAATAGTGAGGATTACAACACAAGTTGTCTCTAGGCGCTTTCCAGAGACCCAGAACACCACCCCCGAGCAATTATTACATAATCAATCATAGAGCTGCGATGCCTACTTCTGAAGTTTTCAGTGAGTTATGGTAATGTTGAGTTATTTACACTGCCTGTAAGCATGTGGCTAATTCTGAAACTGTCATTTAACATGGAAGTACCTAAAGTGACAGAATTTAGGATTAACCTGCATATGGGTTTGAAATCGAACGTAACTGCAGGGTTTAAACAAGCAGGAGTTCAGATTCCCCAGTTACGCCGGATGAGTATGTCGACATAATCCATGCTGAGTCAGCACAGCCTACATGTAGGCTTTATGTGCAATCTGATTTCAAATGCATAAAAATATATATGTACTCGTTTGTAACAAAAAAAACCCCCACAACATTTACTTAATCCTGTTGTCAAAGTGTTTGAAAGGCAGATAATGTAATAATTTAATCTCAAGTATCTAATCAAGCACTTAGCCTGAACTGTGGTTTAATCAAGATTATTGACAGAGCACACCACCAGACTCAAGCACTGAAAATCTGTCACAAGAAATGTTAAGAATTCAAAGCAGAAACATGAATAGGTTTAAACTGTCTGTAATTGACTTTGCCAAAGGCTTTACATGATGGGTGTGTTTCTGTGACTGTGTGTTTACTTTCGTGCATGTGTGTTCCTGCATTGTATAATGATCCGAGTGAATAAATAACATACTCTGTAGTTTTCTGTTGGTCTAAATGCAGAACCCTACATAAACCTTTATGAGGATAAACATGGCTGAGACACAAGTGTCCTTGTTTGAAATAAATAACTAAAAACTGATAACTCCTGCTAAGTAAGGGTGCAGGTTAAATCAATGGTGCAAACGACAGCGCGGTGTGATTCACCACCGGGTCAAACTCAAAACATCAGATAATAACACTGCAACTGGCCCAATAACCTTGTTTTAGGTTAAAAAGTTGATGAAACACAACAAAATGAGGGAAATAAGCATGACAAATCAATCAACTGAAAAAATAAATGACAGATTATTCTGACAACAATATAAATAACGGTTGCAGCACTCTGGACTGTTTTACCCCTCTTGTGAAAACAACTTTTAGTGTTCCCCACCGTCAACGTTAACAACCCAACTAGTAAGTAACGTACAAAAATCCCCTTGATAGAATGACGGTAGATTCGTGTTTTTTGTTTTTTCAATTTCTTTATATCCTTTAAAAAAAAAAAAATTAAAAATGAATGTTACATTATAGGTATATAAACAGACCTCTATGAATAAAATACACTTTCTTTGGAAGCAATTTGTAGTGTGATTGAATTTTATTGCACCAGTGACCAAAGATCCAGCAATGACTGTAACCCCCCCCTTTTGTTTTTCTTCCAACACATGTGTATGAGACTTTTTAATGGGAGCTCCAGCTCTTTTCAAAGATTACACTTTTAACTCCTTTAAAAGAGCTGGTTTTCCCAGTTCTGGACTCCTCAATGGCCCATCATTCAGTATCAGTCCAGACCTTCTATTTTAGCCTAATCATTCAGTGTTTTCATACAAAAAAAAACAAAAAACAGAATCCATCATTACCAACATTACTTTTGTTTAACCGTTTAATAAAACCTTAAGTAAAAAAAAAACTGAAGTTTGTTGTTGCTTTGTGGTCTCCAATATCCATTAAATGCAGCCAGATGTTCTTATTTTCCAGCTTTTGCGCAACTCTTCAATATCACCCGATGCACTTTGATTTACGTCGAACTCCCCCGGCCCTCTGTTGCTCTGTGTACTGCCATGTCTGGAAAACTGGTTCGGGCCAATCTGATTTTTGTTTCTTTCCTTCTTTCTGCTCCTTACACCCTCATGCAGAGTTCAGCCTTGGCACATGCCCACTCCACCCATATCAACAACCGACTGTATTGATATTCTTTTTCAAACATTTAACATTAATGAAAAAAGGTTCTTTTTGCAGAAATTTTGTTTCTCTTTTTCAGTGATATTACAAAATATGACATAGTTAACTAGCTTATGAATCAGACACACAGCTACAATAACTAACCATACGGCCTCCCAATACAAGGGGGTGGCACCAACAGTTCCTTATAAAACTGCTTTTGCATGCAGTTGGTTAGTGCTACGACCAATCAGAGCTAAGCACGAGGAGACATCTGACGGCTGAGTCAACGGGGAGAGTTGTGTTGAGTTTGATGGAGCAACAAAGACGCCAATACAGTAAAAATGGAATCCAACGATTGTTGTCGTTTTTGAAAGCAGTATTTGAGAATAATCGGGTTGATATAACCACAAACCGGGACCGTGTGCAACACAGCTGGTTACAGCTGATGTCAGACATAATCAAGTTCAGGTTAGTTCTCACTTTGTTGATAGGACAAGTTACCAGGTGTGTCTTACTACTTGTAAATGAGATGGGCCTCATCCACCGCAATCCCTAAAAATTGTCACGGACGGCCTCGATGGCCAATTAGTCGCGCCGTTTCACCTGCAAAATCCAGGATTCAGACCCACATCTTAAAATCAGCTGGTAATGGGCACTTTTCCTACTCTTGTGGACAGAAAGCTGCAAATCCAAAAATCCGATCGACATTCAACAGGGAGGCAACAATCCCCAGTGGGTCTTCAGTAAGTCTCTGCAGCTTTAGTAAATTCCATCACACGTTTTTGGATAGAACATGATTTGTAGAGGTAAATCAGCCCCAAGTATTGTTAAGCTCAGTTTCTATTGTGGGGTTTTCAGTTTTCTATAATTGATGACCTGCATCAAAGACTTAAGCTAATATCTCAAATCATGGTTCAGAAATCAAAAATAAGGTGACTCCTAGAAGACTGAGAGAGCTGTGATTTATGCTTTATGTGATCTACTCTAGTCATGAATTCTACATTATTTGTCCAGTAACTTGTTTGAGGTACTTGGATCCCCCATGTCTTTCCCCCACCAAGCAAGTTGTTGCTCTCAGTCAGTTCGATGGAAGCAGTGGCCCTGAACTCTGTTCTTCATTTTGCCTCTATTGACATTTGTATATCTAAGATTTGATAATCAATTGGTATAGACTTAAGAGTCCTTTTTATACTTCTGTAAACTCACAGAGTTAAACTGACCACGGTTTGTCTGTAGGGACCCTTTCCACACTTTCAATTAAATGGAGTGACATTTTTGGGAGAAAAAAAACATATATTTTGGATTTTTCCTTCATCACTGTCTTCACTGAAAAGACAGATTTCTGAATGATTTTTCATTGTGGTTTGGATGCGGGTTTGCTTGAGGGATTTCTGCTGTAACGTCTGACACAACTATTTACTATCTGTCATGATGAGTAACCATAGCAACAAGAAAGTTGTTTACAAGCAGGAGCAGTTAGATCGAAATTTCCAGACCACAAATACCCACACTGAGACCCCAAATTATTGATGAGTTGAAGAGGAAATGTTGTGGAAGTAGAGGAGGAGCAGAGAAAGAGTAAGTTTAAACCATCTTTGGTTGTGAGGTATCACACAAATAACATGGACAAGCTTGAGGTGTTGATGTAGATTCAGCCTGAGTAATGTAGTTTTGTGTTTCACAACATCATCCCTGCCAGAGCAGTGAGGTGCTTCCCAAATTCCAAACCCTGGATCACCAGTGATCTGAAAGAGCTTCTCAACAGGAAAAAAAAGGGAAACAACACTGCAGTTTTCTTATCATTGTGGGGTTGGAGTTAAAGACACCATCTTAGACCTGCTTCAATAAACCCACAGTCATCTGGACCCTGTGAGGATCGAGTTATTTGACTTCTTCAGCAGATTTTACACAGATTTTATTGTTTAAGAACCTCCTGCAGGCACAGATGGACCCCTCCACATTCACCAGACAACCGTTTGTGAGACCGAATGGTTGTGTGTCTGATCATGTGGTCAGCAGCACAGGAGCACCGCAGGGGACTGTACTCTCACCCTTCCTCTTCACTCAGTAATACTCTGAATTACAGATTACTCTGCAGATGTGGCGTTCTTAAGTAATGGACAAGAGACTGAGTGCAGAGAACTGGTGGTCCGTTTTGTGGCATGTGTGGGAGCAATCATCGCATCTTGAATGTGAACAAGATAAAGAAGATGATTGTGGATTTTAGGAGAGCGGATTTAGGAGAGAGGATTAAATCAGATCGTTTTTCCATCATGGGGGAAGAAATGGAGGTGGCAGAGGAGTATAAATACCTCGGTGGTCACCTAGACAACAAGACTGGACTGGAGATGCATTGATGCCGTTTTTAAGAAAGGAAAGAACAGATTTTACTTTTTAAGGAAGCTTAGGTCCTTCAGCGTTTGCAGTAAGATGTCGTATATCTTCTGTAAGTTTGTTGCTTACTTAAAAGTGCGGATTAATTAGATCAGAGCCTTGTGACCAAAAATCTAGTTTTTATCATTAAGAAAGAAGAGTTGTAAGAATAATCTCCCTTAGAGCTGCTTAACTTAAACAAAAAGCATTCATGATCTTGAGTCACACATACATGTGATCTCATTTCTAATGGTGTTTGACTTGTTCGATATTTCTCAGTATTTACGTACTCGTTTATCTCCTTTAAAAGAGTCCCAGATGCTGCAGCAGTCAAATTCATTAGTCATAGTCAAAGTGAGTGAAAGCAAACACTATTTATTTACCAGTCAGCTCACAGATTAGTGAATGATTCACTCGCACAACTCAACCTGAACAGAATAACCTGTTTACTTGTTGAAGCGGCAGTTATATCACTATGGAAAATGTAGCCTCAGTTTGGAGCATCCTGCTGGCAACAGCAGACATGTAATTGTACTGGTGCCGAAAAAAGGAGCACATTACTTCATGTTGAACTTTTTAGGCTTGAAATCCCTCAAATGTGCATGAGGCCTCAGTATCAGTCAGCAGTGTTTTACTTTCATTGCAGTCAGAATTTAGGAAGATCATCCTGCAACGTAATAGACGCCACAGCCAACTTCGACCATCCAACCAGTAACAACGTCGCATGATATGATGTGTTTACCAATCCCACAACTCTTTCCACTAATTGGAAGTCCATTGGGGACTAGTTTACTGCTTGTGGACTGTGAAGACGAGGAAAGGTATAATTGTCAATGTCATGGAACGCTGTAGTGCTTCGTAAAAGCACACGCTGAATGTGTTCCTTCTGCAGTCGCTGTGTGAAAGTAGCTGAGAAAGTTGTGTAAAAACAAACCCAAACAACTGCTATAAAGTAAACAAGGAAAACAGAACTAATATAACTTTTTTGGGAAGAATTGGCATCTCTAGTTGCCTCCTTTTTCAGAGGTATGAGCCTCCTCTTATGAATTTCAGTGTTGCAAGAGCGCCATCATTTCTTCTTCTTTTCTGAACAGCATTAAGTAACAGTAAAAAAAAATATTGATGAGGAAATCACAGGGAGGTTCATCACTTTTGATGGAGCAAAGGATTTCAGAATTTATTTTTTTTTAGAAAAAAAAAAGTTTCATTTGTAGATGTCAAGAAGACCCACAAACCGCCACATGTTCATTGTTCATTCTTTCCACAGAGGACATTTTTCTTTAATCAAATCTCAGGAAAAAATGAAAACGCTGTTCTGATGGGTTTTTGAATCTAATTTGCAACTCGAAATTTCCATCTTTCAGTATTATGCAATTTTCTTCAGTTATTCTGTGGGTTTGTCAACGTGGACTTGAGCTTTGCCATCTATTTTTCATAGATGAGCTGAGTTCTTTGTACTGTAGGTGCATTTTTCTGCCCTTCAAACAGAAACCATCTGAAGCTGCACTTATCATTGATGTCCAGCTTTTATAGTCCATTTCACCCTCTCTATCCACAAGGTAGAGAGGATTAAGCAGAGCATGGTGCGGCCCTGGATGGCTTAGTGGGTTGAGCGGGTGCCACTTACAGAGGCTGTTGTGGGCAGGTTCGAGTCCTGGCCTGTCCCTCTTTGCTGTGTGTCTTCCCCCTCTCTCAATACCTGTTTTCTGTCCACCTACTTTACCAGTACAGGCCAGTAGTGCCACAAAATCTTAAGAAACCCTGATCTAGAAGATGGTCCTGAGGACCAGGGTTGATTAATCCTGCCGTATACTACATTATAAGTGCAGTACCTAGTATGTGGTTTTGGAGACACCTTTTGCAGTGCTCAGGTAGGAACTAAACAACCATATTTAACAATTAAATAAGAAACATTTCTTGATTGACGTCTTTGACTTAGTAAAATCAGCCTATCCTACTGGAGGCTGAATGTAACAGTGCTCTTGGGCATCTTTAGGGGAAAAAAAAAACAATTGTTGGTTAGGAATAAAGTTCTGGAAAAATGAACCATTTTGGGTTAAAATCACACATCAGAAGTAATATTGTTTTAGGGCTTCACACCATTTTTCAAATTTCTCTTCCAAATCTCTGAGTTTGTAATATTAGAAACTGATGATTTCTCTGAATTTGACCCCAGAATTCTTTTCTTTTTTTAAATAGTCCAAACATCGTCGTAGCTGGACACCATAGTGGTGAAGCCAAATGAACGGAAGACCTCCATCAAAGTTCTGTTTTACAGTGGTTGTATTGAACAACAGCTGGAATAGCCGATTTATGGGATTATAGCAGCTGGACCTGATAACTACAACCTCATTAGCCCATTTATCACTCACACCTATCCCAAGATGCAACATCACTGGCAGAATCAAAGATCCAAACTCACCTGCAAGTTGGCACAAGTGGAAAACATACAAGCGCTGTCCATGGGCTTGATGGCATTCCCGTGTAATGAGGGAGCGGGCTTGGACATGATGGGTGGCTGGGCGGGGGGGCGGGAAGGTGGACGGTGGCTCAGTTACAGGCATTCCCCCATCGGAGCCGTAGCCAAACGACAGGATGGCATTTTCTGAGAGGAGAGACAGAGAGGAACACAAAGACAGCAGCACGGTGGTAAGTACATCTGGGCACAAGTGGTAATCCATCACTTGTTACGGTCTGATCACTGTGACAACAGAATTGAAGTTTGTTCCCAGTAAAGCCAGTTTTTCACTTTTAATTGCACAATGTCAGTCATTGAAAATGTGTTTTTGGACTCCAATATTTGTGGATTTAGACTGTAGAAGCAAACAGAGTGGTGAGGTTGTTGTGAAACATGCCCAGATAAATGTATAGATCCACTTAAGTGTCAGGCATAGATGTATGAATAAACTAAATAAGATAAAATTCTTTAGGAATCAACATTATGAGGTGGGAATGGAAGTCTCATAAAATGAGACTCGGAACCCAAGATCACATTTTCGGGTTTCACTTGCTGCTTTATTGAATTTGGGCACTAAAATGGTTTGGTTTTGAAAAAAGATGCTCGTTGGGTTCAAAACACACTGCTCTATGAAGTAACCATGGCCCGTGGTGCGACTCTGTGAGCTGTCAAAACAAGTGCATGTGACACTGTCACAGTGAGGACCCTGAAAGATGCTTAGACAGAAACAACCATGTCATTTTTATGCCGATGATGTTCAACTTTACGGTTCTTTTAATGAACCATCAACAATCTCCAGACAAATCCAGACAAGAATTCATCTCTGATCATTGCACCAGATGAAAAGATCCCTTTGATCAAACAGGCCTCACTTCTCTGGCCTCTTCTGTCCGGTGGAGCCTCAGAGACCTGGCTGTTGTGTTGGACCAGTCTATGGTTCTTGATTGTCACTCTATAAAACAGTTTTTATCACTTGAGGAACATCCCGAAGGAACTTCTGACAATTTTAAGAGAACGTATTCGCTAGTAACAATGTAAGACTGAGGCTGAATTTGCAGAAGCAGGAGTTGACGTGGATAAAAATGAGTTCAAATATCTACAAAGCTCTCATTTTACACTCCACCTTCAGGAGTTTCAGTGCCTCACTATCACATCATGGGGTAAAAATACCTACATGACATTTCATCTGCCCTGAACAGCAAGGATTTTCAAGGTCTGAAATGTCTTACTGAATCTAACGTGTCATCTTTGCTATTTTTGCCTGAAACCTGCACAGAGCCAGGCAGCACAACTTTTTTCTGCTCCTCTTCAGTCTGCACAGGCAGCACCGTCACTTCCATCTGAATAATAGATCCTGATCACCTATTTTTGACTTCTTTGTTTTGGCTGTATTTTCCTTACAGGAAATTCTAATGTCTTTGCTCAGTTTTACAAAACATTTCACTTTCAGCCAGAATTAAATAATATGAATGCAAAGGTCAGAAACTCTGCAAACAAACAGCAGTTCTGCATGCTTTAACATTTTTCTGGAAGCTGGTGGGCATCTGAATATAAAATTAGGGGTTTTTACAGCGTGAGTGGATTTTCAGTGAGTTCTGAGCCGGACCCGTCGGCACGTATCAGCCTGTCGAGTCGGGATGCTCGTGTACAGAATGCAGTGTGATGTGCACGCATGTGTTTGGTGAAATATTGATGAACAGAGTCCTTCGAGGCCACTGGTTCATGTCACTTTAGGATTCTAGACTTACTCTCAAATCACATCACATCTCTCAGAGGCACCTTCACATCCATTTCTAACACAAACAGAGACAAATGCCACTTCCTTTCACATTAATGCACTGTATGTAAAGAGTCTGTCGGACATTGGCTGGACTGCTTTGGAAAAGCAGCGACAGGAATGTTACCAGTTCAAACCTGGTGCTTAAATAATGAAGCTGCTCGAACTCTAAATCTCCTCAATGTTTGTTTTATTGTCATGATCTGCAGCAGTGGATAGCTTTTCTTTTCTTTTATCGTTTTAACGTCTGAACCAAAAATAAGAGGAAAAAGCTCTGCAGGATGTTCAACGTTCTGTGTAATGCTGCAGCCGCTGCTCTGTGACAAACACCAGACAGCAGGTTAAAGTTCTCCCGTGTAAATGAAACAAGGTGACACATCAGTCTAGTCTGTACACGAATTAACTATTCTACATATAAATTGCTCTGTGAAAAGCTGCTATTAAATCTTCAAGGGCAGACAAATGTTTCTTCACATCCCTTTAAACCTTAAAATGTGCAAACATATATTTGTTAAAAAAAAGCAAAGTTTAATATCTCATGATGACAAAGCATGTGTGCAGGACAGAGATGAAAAGAATGTCTCCTCCAGGTGATGACAACAATTAAATACGATTTAATTAAAAATATTTTATTAATCCCAGAAGGGAAATTAATTAATGTATACAAGTCTACTGTAAGAGCAATAAAACTCTTGAAAGGAAGAAGAGAACCAGCGTTCTTTATAACACTGGCTTTTCAAAATATTTCAGCTTATAAGAAACTCACGTTTTTAAAGCCTTGATTTTAAGCATAGTCAATCTTTTAAACCATGCTTAAATGTTTGTCCCTTAATTGTTTGTTTTAAATAGTAATCACTCAAAGTTACAGGATTTCAGCAAATATCCTAAACATAGATAAAAGATCCCAATTAAACATCATAATAAATGATTTACTTTATTATTCATACACCGAGGAAACTGTCTAATGATTATCTTTGAGTGGCAAAAGCATGTTACGGCATATTTGTTCGACTGAGGTTAAAATGGTAAGCACCTGTTTTCAGACAAATGACTTCCACTCAAGTGTGAGTGTTTTATGTAACGCTCGGAGGCCAGATGCCTAAAACGCTCCTGCAGTCATTCTCTTAAAATGTCAGCAGCATCGAAATGGATCAACCTCTCCACAGATTCCTGAACCGCTTCTGAGAGCAGAAGGATTCCTGCTGCAGAGGAAATACCCTCCATCCTGATAGATCAGACCCGCATCTGGACAGATGTGGGGTCTGAAAATGATCCTACATCGCTGGCCTCCCCATGGAGGGGCGGGACCGCACTGCTTATCAAACTGCCTTTGCATGGAGTTGGTTAGCACTACGACCAATCAGAGCAACAAACAAGGTGACGTATATGGAACGATTGTTTGTTGGGTGAAAGAGTAAATTAAACTTTTGCTGTAGCCTCTTTACAGCAAATCCATCCACCTTGGTAAGGATTTAAGTGCCGTGTTCGGTTTAAAATTACAGTCTTTTACTGTCGATTTTTTTGCTCATCTCAGCTGCAGTCATCTACACTATGCACATGTGAGAAACTCCCACAAACTAACATTACTGACGTTCATTTTGATGTCACAACTGAAATTACCTCTGAACACTGATAGAGGTGAAGAGAGCACTGCCGGAGCACCAACCCTGCTCCACCGGCACACTCCTCTGCTGGGACAGCCAAGCACGTGACCTTCACTGAGTCCTCGACAAACTCCCTCATCTAAGATCTCGGTAGAATCGGATCAAGTTGGTATGTGTAAAAGTCGCAGGCTAACCATTGGCTAGTTGTTCGGTTAGTCAACCTGGAAGAGTTCAGGCCGACTACAGAGGTGGCTCGACCAGAGGAGATAGTTTCTATCAGAGGCAAATGCCAACAAGCGACCGGTGTTCAAAATGCAAGCTGGCTGCCTCTGGTTTGACCCAGCTAGGAGCCTCCAGCAGCGGGTCGAGTGGCTGCAGCCTGCTGTGTAGCATGCTTCGTCCCCGGACCCCTACAAGCGATCCTGAACCCCCCACGGTGGTCTGTTTGGACAATTACCATCACGATTACCTCTAAACCTCCCACAGCATTTAGATCAGATAACCTTGGCATAGTTAAACAAACATAGTTTGGCAAGTTAGATGGAGATGAAACTTGGATCCTATTGTCACTGCCTTCTTATGCAAATTTCACCACTTAAATATTCAGCTAAAAAATGTTCCAATACCAAATACTGCAATGTGCAAATGAATGTGATTGTTTCACGTGTTTGGATATGCCTCAAACTCCAGCCAACTTTCTGCTGAGCTTAAAATATGAGATTGCCGACGCTGCAGCAGAGTTGCTTCTACGAGGATACAAAGAAAGAAAATCAGAGTTTTAGTCTGACGGAAAAGGTCAGACGGAGGAAAATGCCATGTCCCAGGTTGTTCAGGAGATGTCGGCATTTTCCAAAATCCTCCAAAAGAACTGAATTGTCAACATGCATAAATGATGTTTATATGCAACACAATCCATCACAACTTCAACCCACAACTGACAGTTTGTACTAAACTACAAGCTGTGGACCAAATGCAGTCAGTTAGCATGTGGCTAAATCAGTCAGAACAACGTCACATGAACCTGAACATTTTAAGTTTACCTTGGGCTAAGCTTGGCATTAAACCTGATTTCAAATGTCAGACACTATGCCAACTAGCAGTGTCATTAAAATCTGTGAAAGTGCTAAAGCCGTAGAGAAGAGTAAGTGTTCAGCATAAATGACTGATGATCGCAATGAGCTTGGAAAACTGGCTGCAGATGGGGAGGATGGTCAGTCCACAAGGCCCACAAGCCACGCTTTTATGCAGAAAGACAGATAAATATATGATCTGGCAGATAATCTTGGACACACTGCTTCGCTGTTAACCAGCCAATCAGCATGCAGTTCATCTAATATTCGCTCTGCTGTCGACCAATCAGTGGCCAGCGTCTTTAATCATTGATGAGCACATCAAAACAGCTTCTTCTTGTTAGAGGGTCAACCTCCAGAATTTTATCAGGGTGTTTGTTTGTTTGCACCAGGCAGTAAATATGCTCAGTTCTCCTGTAAAGATGGATATTTTAACACGACAGCACTGACTCAGTTTTGGAGGCTGCCCCAAGTGGTCAGTTGTGGAACTTCAGCACTGAAGACAGACTAGCAATCTGGATGTAGACCCTCAGTCGCTTTAAAATTGTTTGCCACATGTAACACTAATGACGCAACTAAAGACATTACCATTGCTGACAGTTTGACTGTGCAAAAGCAGGTCATTGTTCTTGTACTGTCGGCTGGTGTAGAACCGTTCTCCGTGTGAAGCAGTGTCACAGTGGAAACATCTATTGTGTGTTAACAACACACATTTACCAGCCCAGTCATTCCTGATCCAGGAAACTCCACTTTCAGCCTGTTATTCATTTATTGTTTTCTTGTTTTAGTGCTGCATGATAACTGATGGATGATCCTTGAAACTGTTAATATAGGAGTTTACAGTGGTGTCTGTGTGCTCGTGAACGTGTGCGTGTTTGCACGTGCGTGTGCTCAGACTGAACGTGTATTTGATTGGAGGTGCAGAGGTGATGTTGTCTTATTTAAAGAAAGCATCTTGGGATCTTGAACGCATCGTCTCACACTTGTGTTGTTCTCCCTCTACCTGACCTTTCTCCTCAATTATCTCTCCCGCTCACACTTTCTGTCTTTTCTCTCCTTGTAAGTAACTGAGCAAATGTTTTTCTGAAAGTAATGTGTGGATGTTTAACAAATACTATCAGCCAATTTAAACAAATATTTAAGGATTTTGGAGTTGTTAATAATGGGAAAATTGACTATATTTGACTCAAGCATGAAATACTATTATCGTATCTGAATGAATTGAATTTATTACTTTTCTTTTTTATTTTTTTTTGCCCAAGATTCAGGAGGACTTCTGGCAAATTCCTCTTTCCAGAACTGCCTTATTTTAGACACATTTGCAGGTTGTGTCTATTATTGTAAAGTCTATTATTGAAACTTAATTAAAGATCCGATAACCTTTTATTACATGTTAATGCAGAAAATCTGTTCATTGGGACGGGCTCACATACCGGTTCCTGTCATGACCTGCAAAGACTTAACTAATCCATCAGGTTTTTAAACTTTTAGCCTGAGAAAATAACCAGATTATTGATAAAGTAATTATTACTGAACATCTAAATTCTGTCGCCTTCCTGTGTTTTCCCCCGGTTGTGGATGTGGATGTGGATGTGTGGACGTGGACTCACTGAGGCAGGTGTTGTGCGTGAAGTCGCGGTGGAAGACCTCGCACTCCTGCTCCTGCGGCCCCACCCCTCTGCAGCTGCACCACAGGCTGATGCTGATGTTGGACGGGCTGCTGTCGCTGTAGTTGGGCGTCACGTCTGAACCTGATACCACACAGGCAGGGAAACGATGGAGGCGGAGCAGGAATCGGGATGCACATTATCCAGGAAGAAAGACAAAGAGGATTTCTGTAAATTTGGAGCTGAATCACTGGATGTTTTCCAAAGAAGAAATGAGTCACCTGTGAGGCATTTTTCTCTTTCAAATCCACAAATTAAAGATTTAAATGATGGTGACGAAAGAGGCTGATAAAAGCCAGCTGGTAAACAGATGAGGAGGGACTTAAGTGCTTTAGCCATTAATATCTCAGTATAAATTTACACAGAAATAACTACATCTGCAGACTTTATGAGAGCAGCAGTGGTCACACGAGCTGCTTCCTAATCACCCAAAACACTCGTGCATGGATGAAGGTGCCAGAAAATTCTGCTCTTAGTTTTTTCACATTTTCTCTCCATCAGAAGAGGACGTACCGATGAGGCCGACGTAGGACATGAGGCAGCCGTTGTAGTTATCGTGAGGACAGGTGGTGACGGTGTGAGACGTCATCTGGCAGTTCATGTGGAAGTCAGCGAGGCGAGACCTGCAGCGACACAGCAAAGCCACGTCAGTGAGCTCCACTGCAAAACCATCGACCCGCAGATGAAATGAAGGGTGGAGGAAAATATTTAGAAAATATTCAGCTCAGGTTTACATGGATTTGTTCCCTTTTAGGATCAAATATTCGATTGTCATGTCACAGTGTGACTCCTCTTAATGGTACAGCCAAGAAGTAAAAGTGCAGTTTCAAAGACTAGAAAAAAATAAGATGAGTCACACTAAAAGATACAAGACATTAAAAAAAAAACATCAGACTTGTAAAACAAATAAAATAAATAAAAATACTAATTAAAACATCTGTGTCAAAATCCCCAACAGCTTTTCAGAGAATTGGACAAACGTGGGAAGCTGATTCCTCTGGCGAAGTGCAAATTGTTGAAATTCAGGACATTGTTAATCACCTCCGCAGCTCTGCGTCTGCAACTCACACTACATTTTGTTTAAGGCATCATCAGTACTCGGTTATGGGGATGACGGGAACAGGATCTCTGTCTTTTTTTTTTTAAATACCATTTGTGTATAATATTTTAACAGATTTTAGTGCATGGCAACATTGTAAATGTTTGTGTAGAAATGGACGTGATAATCACGCCGAGAGTCTCCGCTACAGTCAAGTCAAATAAAATGAAGAATATGTTAACGGAGTATTGTTTAATTTCCTATCTTGTATTTGTAGGTAAATACTATTTTGGCTGTATTGTCTTGCTTTTGGTTCGTTTTTGTCCTTTTGTCTCAGTTTAGTAACACCTGCCTTTTTCCTCGTTTGTTTGTTTGTACTGAGGAGCGAGACGGCTGCCTCGGCTGGTGATTGCCACTGATATTTGCATATCGAGTAAATCCTCATTCCCGTCAGGGAGTTGTGAGTAATCCTCCGTTTGCTCCTCCTCCCAACAGAGTAGCTGTGAAGCTGTTCAGGGTCGAGTTGCTGGATTTGGGTAGTGGTAACGTGCACATCACCATCTGCTGTGGTCGCCACTGGTTTGCAGATTTTGTGTGTAGGGTTGTGCGGGTGTAGGTCTGGAGCGGAGGTGGTGTGTTGACCTCACTCCTTCTCCCAGACTGGTCCCTTAACCATAACTTGCTTCGATGGTGATGTGGTGGCAGCCATTACCCCGTCTCCGCTTGGTTTAGCCAGAGTTGTTTATCTCTTTAAAGGGTCAGGCAAAAGACCAGCAGACCTTCTTAATTTTACTTTTGTTTTGAACTGTTAATACATTTCCATTGTTTTACATTGAAACATCTCCATCATTAACTATCTGTGTGCAGGCCCGCTTGAATCGGAGTCTGAATCTGAATGCATCTTCGTCTGAAAGGCCCCGGGTGGCGTGTCCAACATTAGACCTACATCACCAGTTTGGTCACAGTCCTCATCCACCAGATCTAGACATGGTGTTCCACAGGGTACTGTACTTGGGCCATTACATTCATGTTGTAGGCCAGTTCTACTGAACCACAACATTTTGAGTTTAGCTGAACGTGATTTTAGTGTCAAGACAAGCACTGGTTCAGTGGATCTGCAGTGAACCTCCCTGGAAACAAGAGTGCTACAAAGTTAACCTTAATCTGGGGAGTAATTGTGTCGTAAACATTAATTTGCATCCATTCATGAAGAAAAGTACTCATTCACTGTAATAAAGGACATTTATTTCATCCTGTTATTAAAGTGTGTTAAGGGGAGCCAATATAATTTCATCTCAACCATCTAAACAAGTGTTTTCTGGATTGTGCTTAAATCATAATTGACATGCACTGACCCTTTAAGGTGCAAAATTACTTAGTGTTAGGACATTAAAGTGCATGATTCAATTTACCCCCCCCTCAAAAAAAAAGAAAAAAAAAAAGAAGCAGAAACATGAACCTAAACGGACTGAATTTAATAAAACACACAACTACACTTGATGGCTGTGTGTTTCTACACTGTATAATGATGTTCTGATGTTCTGTATAATGATGTTTTGCACAAATTATGCACTATAAATCTAAATAAACGTGTTGGTGAGCCTGTATGATGAAAGATATTAACGTTAAAAAATATCCAGACTATCCAGTTTTAAGCAAAGATGCAAGGAAATAGATCCTTAGTGGTTGATTTAGTGGTGATTTTGTTTTGTTTTAATTTTTTATTGTTTTGTTTTTTGAGGATTGCATTTGAGGTCTGGCTAACTCTCAGCTCCAGGTTAAACCACTGGTTCAATGGAGATTAATACTCAGAGAAACCATAAAAATCTGCTTATGGTTACAGTGGAACTGGCTGCTAATGTTTGTCAGTTTACTGACAGCTGATGCTGCATATTACATGACAGAAATAATATCTGGCTGATTCACTGATGTGTGTGTGTGCGTGCGTGTGTGTGCGCGTGTGTGTAGTCAGCAGCTGAGGGACCAGATGGTTCAACTGGTTGAGCAACACCCGTAAAAGCATCCAAGTTCGAGTCCCAGCCCTTTGCTGCATGTTTTTCACACTCTTTTCTGTCTCTGTAATTTCAATAAAGACCAATGGCGCCACAAATATATATAAATTTAAAAAAAAAAGATTTTCAGATTAACTGAGTACACGCAATTCTCACTCAATCACCACTTTATTAGGTATATCTAATAAAGACAGAGCCAACGTTTCGAATGGAGGATGCACAAACATACTAAAATGCAGTATAAATGAATTGTTAATCAAAAACGTCAAGAGTTGCAGACCTTGTGAAGAAAAAGAATAGCAAACCACAATGACGAGATGAACATCAGAGGAGCTGAGAAGGTTGCTGCCTTAGCTGTTTGATGTGTTTTAATACACGGTGATGTGGCCACTTCATGGTCTCCACTGGCTTATTCAAACTCAATTGTAAAGGCTCATGGTCTTCCTGGATGTTGCACTCCTCAGAACAACATGGGCCGTCCTCACCCTTTCTTCATAAAAGCTGATCTCAGTCCAGACTGCTCTCCTTCATGGTTTCTCGGTGGTGGAACAAGCTACCAGATGCTAGAAAAGCAACGCCAACCACATTTGGAAAACCCTCCTCTTCCAAGAGTTCCTTCTATCCTAAACAACTTTGCCACGCTGACCTTTGAGCCCACATCTACATCTGTCTGGACTTCACTACTCTTAACTATGTTTACTGTGCTTGATAGTTTCTCCTCAGTTGTGAGTCGCTCTGGATAAAAGTGCCTTCTAAGTGTAATTTCATGTGATTGGATGTGAATGGCCACTGAGGGACACTGAGAGGCCTGTTTGTCAGTTCCTGCCAACAGCATTCCCAGAGCCATGAGTCAGCGCCACCCCTATCCCGAGGCAGGAACTAGTTCTGGCCACCTAAAACTAAGCAGCTCTTGTTGTGGGGCTGTTCCTGCACTGTAAAGCTACCCTGGAGCTACCTGGTGCCTCCTATGGAAACCTATTAATTGGTGCCAATCAAAAAAAAGAAAAAAGAAAATAAACTTTCTGAGGGGTTCTGAATCTGGTGACAACATGATTTCGTTAGCCACACCGCTTGTTCCAGAAAATATGGATATCATTTCTCCCGGAGTGTAACCTTCTCAAGATGGTCAAAGCCAAGTCTCTACCAAAGGTTAGTGCAGGTGTTAATGTCTGATATAACCAGCTGGGCAGTACTGAAGACAGCTGTTTAAACTGTGCGAAAACACACTTCCACATTAAGTATGGACACGAAGCTTTGAGAGACCAAACCGGAACAAAGTTCAAAAGACTGTTGACATGAGAGCTGATGTGACATTTTGATCAAAATAGAGGAGAGATGTTCAATTAAGATCTCAAACTGTGTCCACTTTTGGAAATAAATCCTTTAAACTTGGGAAACTTGGGAAAATCAGTTGAATAATTAAAAGAACAATTACTTTTTTGACCTTAATTAGCATGTTTGTGGTCAAATGTAAATATTTTCCAAGAAACATAAAAGTGAACATATGGCTGGTTCAGAGCAGCCCGCCGTCCGCGTGACACTGTTCCCCGTAACATCAGCTTCGTTATAATTACTACAGACGTGCACAGATGTAGTCGTGGGCGTTTACTCAAACTGCTGCTCACAATTACATGAAACAATTGATCTTTATCAGCTGTTGATTCACTCAGCTATGTTTAATCAGCACAGAAGAAGAGAACCCAACGAGATGCTGTCATTAAGTTCGGGCGGTGGGGTGCCATGTGGACCACCTGTCGGACAGAAACCCTCAGTCTCTGCAGTCAGTGGTTCAACTCTGCTCTTTTTGTAAACTGAAGACTCAGAAGGTTGAAATTCAAGTATGATAATAACAGACCACATAACATATGAACTTTTAAAAGTAAGACAGTGACAATATTTTTTTTTTTATATTCATATGCAGTCCTTATTTACACGATCTCTGGTAAGAGGCAGGGGATGACTCTCCTCACAGCACGGTGGCTTAGTGGTCAGCACTGTTGCCTCACAGCAAGAAGGTTCCTGGTTCGATTCCCGGACCGGTGGGTCTTTCTGTGTGGAGTTTGCATGTTCTCCCTGTGCTTGTGTGGGTTCCCTCCGGGTACTCCGGCTTCCTCCCACAGTCCAAAAACATGCAGGGTAGGTTAATTGATCATCCTAAATTGGCCGTAGGTGTGAATGTGAGTGTGCATGGTTGTCTCTCTTCATATGTGGCCCTGCAACGCACTGGCGACCTGGGTGGACCCCTGCCTTTTGCCTACTATGCGTCGGGATAGGCTCCGACGGACCCCCGTGACCCAGTAATGGATTAAGCGGGTATAGATGATGGATGGATGACTCTCCTCATACCCATGAAGAGTTTTGGACTACATCTCCATAAATGCTGAGACACATAAATATCTCTTTTCCAGCAGTTCATGCAGAAATTTGTTTTGTTCAGGTTTTATGAATGACGTCCATTGTGTTGTCCAAGACGTCCTCGGTATACCAGAGAATTCCAGAGGAAAATACGAGTCTGTCCGACAGCTAAAGCTTGGCTGAGATTGGACACTCATGGTTTTACAGTGGCTTTTAGTCAAGTCTAAATTCAACCAACAGTTGTGGGCCGTCCAAGGTCATTTTAATGGTCAGATCCAAATCTCAGGTTTGGTGTCTCCACAGTGTTTTTGCTGATTTTATGAACAAAAATGAGAAAATAGGACATTAATGATAATACTATTCCTTAAAAACATTGCTGTTTCAGCAGCTTTGCTGCTCAGCAGCTGGCAGTAGCTTCCATATGTGCAGCTGATGTTGAGGGACCTCGGTGAACATGTTCTCGTGATGTTTACGAGACAGGGAAACAGGAAACACCTCCCCTTCCCTCATTATTATCATTACTGGATAACTGGATAAATTTACTGGATCGTTGTGAGTGCGTCTACTGTTCATTTTGGTTACCATACAAATTCACCTAATGAGGCGAATGTCAAACAGAGTATAAAATGTCAAATTATCTGTCCCCTACTTACGCTTTGATCCACTGAAAGCCACTGAACCAAACACGTTTTCCGGTTACACCTAAACATGTAAAGCGAGTTTAAAGAAAAGCAAACTTAGCCTGCTGAAATTTCCATTGTCTTTGTGCAAAGTCCTTGAGAAATGCAACAAGAACGGAACATAAACAAATGAAACAGATGCACGGCAAACTCTCCTGAGAGCAGAAAATCCTTAAGGAAATAAAGACTGATTCACGCAGTAGTTTAGAAGATTATCTGCATTTCCAGGATGTGTGTCCTGCAGGATCCACTACATCATGCATATGTTAATGCACAAGAAACTGTCACAGGCAATAACTGTGGAGCAGCTGAGCCTAATCTACTGCCTGTCCTACTTCTGTGTCCCTGCTCTTCTCTGTCTCTGTTTCTATGTCCTTTCTGTAACTCCTCAGTTTGTGCAGCTTCCAGAGTTCAGGTGATAACGACAGTCACCTGATCTGTTTATGTAGCTGTCCATCGATCCTGTGAGGAGCGGGGACTCCTCCAGGGCAGAGGTAAGTATTTACTTGAGATGTTTCAGGCTCAGCGAGTGTCCGTGTAAAGGTAGAAATACAAACACAAGTTTCCAACACACATCTAGATGCTGAAGTTTGTGTTTACTGCTCTGTCAACTCCAGACACGGATTCAGTTTGACGTCTTGACTGCCTTGTGTTTGACTTTCACGCAAAGGTCAGTGTGTTTGTGTGGGCGTTTGGCTCGACAGCTATTTTACCAAGAACCAGTTTTAGATCCTCAACATTTCTTTTTAAATCTCTAATTTAAAGGATTTTGAAAACACAATGACCTTTTAGGCTTGGCTTTAAAGTCCTAATGAGATCAGATTTGGGTGTTTGTGCATGATTTGTCATGGGGAGTTGTTTCAGAACATCTTACTGATGCCTAATCACATTCAGATGTGTGATGATCTCTGCAAGGCTCCGTTGGTTTATCTCCTTCCTCAAGCTGCTCCTGATGACCCTAGGCCTGTGGTTCAACAGCACATCTCTGCTCCGCTCTGACCTCTGCTGCAACTCAGATCTTGATCCTAATCAGACTACGTGATTAAATATGTAAACATAACACCTGAATGCAGTGAGTCCTCAGTGGAAGTTGCGACCCAGAATAGAAGAACCATTTCAAAGTTTTATGGCAACCTTGTAACATTGAATATCAATGAAAATTTAATTCACTTTTAATAATTTATTGCATATTATAATTAATATAATTACTTTTACTCTTAGATGACCCAGTCTTTTTTCTCTCTCTTTTAAACTCTTGACTTTAGTCTTTTATTGACCTCTTTGGATTTGATGTAAGAATGCAACGTAGTCTTGAACCCGGAACATTAGGTGTTCGAGCTGAGACGGGGCTGTTTGCTGAATTACTGGTCATGGATTGGGGAAAATATATATATATATATATATATCAACCAGTTGGGAATGACAGTTTGCATATTTATATTTTATGGAATTCAAGGCAACCTTATGGTTGTATTCCTAAAACATACAAAAATAACAGCTGTACAAGAACTGGCTAATATTAGTAACAAATGAAGATCAGATGGCGATGACGAAGACCCAGAACAGGAGGAGGATTGTACAGAGAACGCTGAGCGCTTCTATCTGCCGCCTCGGAAATCACTTGATCAAATCCTGCCGGTGCTCCCTCATTTCCCTGCAGGGCTCGTTAAAGATTCATCTGACTAATCATCAAGAGCAAGAAGAAATAAAATGCACTTTAAAAACTAAGTCTGGGCATTGCCTCTGAATTAGACTCCAGAGTAATAAAGAGGAGAGTTTTACAGAAAATACACTGAAAAATAAACATATTTAAATAAGACATGAGTGAAGGTTTAAAGCACACCAGCGGCTCTGATGCTGCCAAGCTGATGCAGAGGTTTAGATTATAGCGACCACATGAACGCAACACGCATTCATGTAAATTATAGCTGCAGGCTTTTCTGTGTGTTTTATTCTCCTGGATTTGACATTTTACTCTGCAGGTTCATCAAAAATTAACTGGCTCGTCAGCAGACCCGCTTACAGTGTTGGGAAAGGGTTTCGGTAATTTTGTCATACATAAAACGTAAGTGCTCTGTTGCCATGGAGTCAGTTAGCTGTGGGCTACAGCACTCTTTTTTTTTTTTTTTTAAATACATTTGTTTGTCTGAACTAGATATATCTAATGTGAGCTGCTGAAGTTTTATTGAATGTTTTCAAGACTCAGATTCAACAAGATGAACGTCAGGAAATGCAGGGCGGTTTCGTTTTGATCCTATGAAGATCTTTTGCAGTGGATGCGTCCTACCTCCAACACAACCCATCAATGGAAACACAACTTGTTTTTGTCCACGGTAGTTTCCCTCGAGTCCTCTGCTGCTAACATTTCAGCGAGGTCTTTTTGTAGATGGATTCACAAGTTGGTTATTACATCATGGCAGTGCTTTGAAGCAGTATTTGTCCCAGCATGAATCAACCCACGTTACCAAACTCATCCAGACCGGAGAAGAGCAAAAGCCACAAACTGAAAACATAGAACGGATGAGGCTACCTGACCCAGACTGGAGAAGTCCTAAAGGGATACAGACCAAGAGACAGGAACTAGAAAACTCCGACTGGATAAGATCAGTGGTCCCAGACCAATACAGTTCCAGACAGGTACAGAACAGGAGAGCCAACCTGAAATACACAAAGAAAAAAAAACACACACACACAAAAAAAAACCTAAAGTGGAACAAGTCAGCAGTGGCTGGCATGACCTGACTGATCCAGACTGGAACAGGCCAAAAGACTTGGACGAGACCAAGTGATTCCGACTGGAAGAGTCCTTACGGTGCACAAACGAAAGGAACTGGAAAACCCAAACTGCAACACTACAACACCCCCAGACGTCATACAGAACCGGGTACAGGCCAAACAACTGAATCAGGAGTATACAGAAAGACCAAGACCAGAACAAAACCAACAGACCTGGAATGAATGAGGCCAACGGATTCAGACTGGACCAGACCAGCTACACTAAGCTGATTACAATAGAGAACACACCAAGACAGGAAAAGACCAAATAACCAAGGCTGAGATGGATTATTACTGGAGCAGGAAATGGGGTCTGACCATCAAACCCAGACAGGAAGAGATCAGAACAAAATCAAATCCTTTTCTTTTAGCTTTTAGTATTGACACAAGATAAAACCTGAGCTGTCATGACATTTCTCTGAGTATACTCTAATCCTTGGTAGAGCAGACATGCCTCTGTGTCACATATGATGCTTTTAGTTATGCGTGTTCATTCAGTGCGTGCGCCTGAGAAGGTGAAGAATATTAAAATGAAATAACCATGAGGCTGAGTGGGTTTGAATGCCCTTATTACTGACTGTCAGGATGCGCTACTTATTCACAATGACAAGGACACACAAACATGTCACTGGAACCAACACTTCCAATTATCGTCAGTGTAAATACACAAACGCACACAAGTAGTCATGCATGGTGCTTTAAATGGGCTCCTGCCAATCACACATACAGTTGGTATGCATGTATGTATAAATGTATGAATGTAAGAGCAGTTTTCTGTCAGAGAACGACCCATCCGCTCTCACTCTCTCTTTACATTTGACCCAAACTTGTCAGTTTTGGTATAAATATATCAGGAATCTCCTGGTGTTATTTAACCAGCATGTTTGCACTAAGAAGGACGAATCAAGAGCACAGAACTAACAAACTAACAAACAAAAGTCTGCTGCAAAAGTCAATGAAAACAAATGTGCCTTTTTCTGTTTTAATTGATCCCATCACTCTTGTTTTTTCTTTTTTTAGTGTTCATGAATAAAGACTGTAAGAGATTTGCATATTCTTTGCTGTGGAGTGCAGAATATCATTAAATGACTCAAGAAGTTCAATTTTAGTGTATAAACAACATGAGAGCAAATTTAAGTTGGACATCTGTGATCTCTGACTTATATAGCTGATAACTCCTGATAAAAAAAAAAAGCTTTACATTCTTTATTTTTATTTTTTGGAATAGTTTGCAAATCTGAAATGAATAAATTATCTACATTAAGACATAAAATAAAATTTTTAATTCAATTTAAAAGTACCATGATGACAACAATTACCACCATTTGCACAAAGACAAAGTGCAAAAAAAAAAACCACAACTAACACACATTAAAGCAACTGTATGGAGACAGTGTTTATGATGTCTGTATACATGAATACACTTTGATAAGATAATTTAGCTCAATATTTACATAAACATGAACTAACTAATGCTGATATGTACTTACTTTACGTACTAACTGAATATTTATTGATTCATAAATGCCTTCATACAATGTTTCTGCAGAAATCTAGTAAGTAGAAGCGAGCTGAAATTAAAATTTGTTCCTTCAAATTGCTCTGCATGTCTTTATGAGTTGGGGGTTCATTTTAAAACTGTCTGAAACCTGAACTAATTAATTCATGTGCAAGAACAGTTAATGATTTATAATTGGAGGATTCACTGGCGCATCAACAAACCTCCCAGCTAATTAGGATGCTTGCTTTCAGATAGTTTAACATCACTTATTTCACAAAACCACTGAGAGTAAACGGAGCAAAGACAGCTCTGTTATTTCAGGAACGTTTCTGAAATCACGGATTTGAGGAAACTGTTGCCCACATGCTTCCCGTTCTGCTCGGCTCTGCGTTTCCCTGACGGAGGGGAAAATGTTCAGGGTTGAATGATCGTTTAACGCAGAGTCCTCCTGACTTTTTGCACCAGAGAAGACCTCTGAAGCTCCCTAGAATCTGTTTTAAACACTTGAACGGAACACTTCATGCTGGATTTATCCGAATCCACTCAGATCTTATATGCAGTGACACCGCATCAAAAATTCACTTTGTGTCTGACTGAACACCACCACACAGCACTCACCTTAAATGGTGTCATTAAAAATGATGAAATATGACTTTTGGAAGAGTTTTGTTGCAACACAAGGGAACAAAAGTTGTTCTTAACTTCTCCAGGAACTTATAAAATGTGGTCTTTCCCCATCTCACTTGTGAACATTCCTTCCAGGATTATTATTTAATTGGTGCAATGTGTAAGTGGTTACAATATCCTGAAATAACCTAGAGACAGAAAGAGTAAGAGAATAAAACAAGCAGTCTTGTCACAAAAGGTTTGACTGTGGATTTGGCCTCTGAGATACTGTATCTGCAGAGTTTGCAGGCTCAATAATTAAATAACTAAATAACTAAATAACTAAATAACCGCCAGTGTCCTAATAACAGTTCCTGCAACGTGCAGCTGTAGCGAGCAGCATAGCAGCCTCAGTACAACACGATGACGCAAAGATGTCATCGAAGGTTTGTGGGCGTACTTGAACTTGCTGTCAGTCATGTAGGTACCGCCCCCAAGTTACCATTTTAGGATAAGCAGCAACAGCAAGGAAGACTAAAGCTGTCAGGAAGAGAACTTTGCCACCACCAAAACCAGTACAGGGAGACCAGCACCAGTATCCAGCAGGCAAAGAGCTGCGTTCAGAAGGGAAGAAATACTCAGCGGATACAAACAGGACTAAAAACAGAGAAGTCAGCAGTGCTTCCCCCACTGGAGACTGCACATGGGCAGCAAAGAAATGAAGTTTGAAGCAGGACTTGTGAGGTTTCTTTTAGATTATTAAGTTAACCACTGCTGAGTTTTGTTTTGCTAAACATTTTTGATGGTAGAGTAAGTCAAACAGAGAAGGTTTTAGTAATAATTTCTTGGTTACAGACTCTCCGTTTTGTTTCTCAGACTCTGTGTTTGATTTCTCAGATGTAGAGTTTTGATTCACAATACATGTGCATTACATGTGCATTTTCTCGTTTCTTCTTTCTTACGTCAGGGTAAACCTACTTTCTTTACACAGCTATACTGCCCCTATTTTAATTAGAGTGTGAAGTATGAATTTAATTGATGGCTTTACGTTACACATGACATTATAGAGACCATATTGTGGTTGGTTTGTTTTATGTTTACTCTGTCAGTCTCTGGACTGGTCTCAAGATCAGTAGAAACTTCTCACAATGTATATGAATATGTACTAGTTAACTGCATATATATTTCTTTATCTTGATATATGTAGTCATGCGTGAGTATTTAAATACTTCTATGTATATTATATATATGACTTTTTAAATACTGCCCCTACACCCCACAAACACCTGCAATTGTAAATAGAAAGCTCCTCCCCCTTTTCTCTGTTCTCTTTTTGATTGTCCTGTGTCCACCTTTACTCTTTAAACAACACACTATAAACTCTTTTTAACACACATTAAAACACAGACACCAGACTGCACCACCACTGTCTCCTCTCTCTTTCTTTCTCTTTCTATTTCTAGTCTTTTCACATTCCACACCCGGTGACTTTAGCCCTCTTGGCAGAATATTTATACCCCCCCTCTCTTACTCTTTCTTACTCTTCCTTTCTTTTTTTTCTTTTTTTTTCTCCAGGGATCAATACAAAATAGTTAGACTGTCATGAGGGCTGGTGAAGGGTACACACTTGCACACACCTGCGCACACATAAAAAAAAACAACAAAAAAAAACAACCCTCGGTTGCAAGATTAAAATGTATATATATATAACTCTTGGGCCCTACCAACTTGGTATCAACCATTAATATATGTGGAAACAAGGGGGAAAAAATAGAAACTTCTGTAAAAAATCCATCCATCCATCCATCCATCCATCCATCCATCCATCCATCCATCCATCCATCCATCCATCCATCCATCCATCCATCCATCCATCCATCCCCACACCTCTGGGTAAAAATCAGAGAACACCTGAACAAGTCACCAGGCCAACACAGGGCCACAAATCAAAAACTCTACTCACTATCATGTAAACAATTTCTTCCAACTGCTGTGAACATGACATCTAACATTTTGATTTACTGATTTAAGCCCTGAGTCCTGAAACTGAATTCTGAATTTCCCAGTATTATACAAGCTTTTAAATTCAGTGTTGAAAGAGGCCCATAACAACCCTGTCACTTTGTTAGTGACCACTTAGGTCTGAAAATGTGTCATTGAGGGAGTGGTTCCGATATGTAGACTTCTGGGATATCACTGACTCAGTCAGATGATGACTCTTTAAGTCATCATCTTTCTGCCTTTTCTGTACCTCAGAAGTGAGCTATAAAAAAGCTTTAAAACCAATTCCAAAAGGAACACAGTCTGCAGAAGAAAGAGGTGGAGTCAAGTTGTGTATGACCCCGCCCCCTAAGGCCACTGCTACAATCACAGGTGAAAAGACATGGTAGTAAATGTTACACTGCATCTCTGTGACATTTAACTAAAACAAGTCAAAAACATTTCATTAATATCCAGGAAACTGTGTCAGCTTTGGGATGAAGGAAGGTGGCTTCATAGATGGGAAACAAATGCAGCCAAACCAGTGAGAGAAATATAAAGGAGCAAAATCTAAAGAGCCCAAGGAGGTGAACAGTGGAAAACACCAGACTACAGACACAGAGGCGGGTGGTGGCAGGGTGAAATGCATTACCTGCAGGGTAAGGAATGATCAATACATTCTTTCCAAATGACACATCGGGATGACTGGTCAAAGGGATTTGGCACCACTTTTGAACGGACAGGAACCTGGTGTACTGCTGCATACTGTCAATTATCCTTGTGCTTTGAAGTGACACTCAGGCTGTTAACAGTGCAAGAGGAAAACATCCCTCCACGGTGCTGGTTTCCACACAGCCGAGCAACTCTCCCCAACTCAAAAGTACACATGTAGCCTAACTTTTTTGATTTTTCCATACATGCACAAGATTTTGTGTCCATGTCTGACTATTACATCAAATCTCAACTATGTCTGCAGAAGCAGCAAATGCTGCTGATTTACCTGGTTGTGTCTGTTTTGCTCCAACAGTCCAAACAAACTACAGGGAGGCCCACAAAGCAAAAAACTGTTTGATTAGGGGTCTTCGGCGTCCAGATTGTGAACACTTGGTGGTCATTTGTTATAGAAAAAGGACGTTATTCTCTTGTAAACATATCTAACTTTCTAACAACATGTCATTCCTGTGTGAGACCTTTTCCCATGAGCAAGTGTGTACATACCAGTCAAATTCTTCCGTCTAATTTCCTATTTATTGGGATCTGAAGTTGCACAAGTTAAATGCAAAAGGCTGCATTTGTTTTGCACACAGCATCATGTTTTGGAAATCACTATTAATGTTTTATCCTGTTTTCTCTTTGAGCAGTAAACGTCATCTGTGCATAGAGACCAAACATGTGGGTTTATGCCTTATGGATGTGAAGCCATTCTAGATTTTAAGGGAGTTGTCTTCACACGTCCCAGTGCTTTAGAAAAACTCCAACACAAAAAAAATAATGCACTTGCTGGTCAAAACAGGCACCCGGCATGTGTGCCGCTTCTCTGACACACGCGCTTCTGTGTGAAGTGACCCTTTAAGACCTTCAGCGGGTCAAACAAAGAACCTAACTTCTAATGGACTTGTTGGAAGTTTCCATCAGACACATTTGGCTACTGTGAGGATTTATGCGCATCAGCTTCCTTGTGACCCCCATCAAACGGCGAAGGCTCGCCCTGACAACGGTGGCATGCATTCATACTCACACACCTCCCACTCTCTGAGGCGTGTTGAGCTTAACTGCTTTTCCAAACCCAGCGGCGGCGGCAGCTGAGGGGCGTTCTGAGGCGAGGGAGCCAATCTAACGACGGCAGCGCTCCATTACACGGTCAGTGAGGTGAGGTGGCGGTGTGATGGAAATAGCTGCCTCTTTTCTGTAGGTCACGGAGGACGCTGGCAGCACAGCAGCCCTGCTCATTTCCCCTCACTGTGTGTGTGTGTGTGTGTGTGTGTGTGTGTGTGTGTGTGTGTGTGTGTGTGTGTGTGTGTGTATGTGTCAAGGGGTTTGCACAAAAACACCCCCTGATTCATCTCATTTCCTCCGCATTCATCTGAAAGCATCCCGTTGGTTTACAGGATAGATGAGGAGCAGCAGATGAGTCTTTGAGAGGGAAACGAGGGCAAGGTAACTCTGTAGGCTGCAGGCCTCCTGAAGCTGCAACTCATGAGCGGTGCAAATATGCAAATGAGCAGTCCCGCTCAGGGACTGTTAATTAAAGAGAACATCGAGTCAAAACAAAGGAGCTAATCACCAGATGCACACACACATACAATCACACATATACCCAGCAAAGCTTCAACGTGTCATCATCCTGAAGAGATGTCACTTCAGTCATGTTTAAGAGACTGTATCCCCTCATTTAGGCCTACATTGTTTTGTGCAAAAATTGTGATTTAAAACAACAAAAATCATCTGAACATGGCAGGCTTTATTATTGATGAACAACTCATCATCAGTAGGTGTTCAGATCTCTAAAAAAGCTGATGTTTTGGATGTTTGCCGGTCTGGAGTGTGGACTGTATAAACCAGTGGACGAAGCATTCGGTCACATGACCCATTGGTTTCTGAAAACCCATTTTGAAGGCCACTTGCTGCTTTGGTCCCAGCTCCTTGAGCCGAACCGCGTCAGAATATCTGCAGAGCTGCCATCAGACACTTACAGCGGGATGTACCGTTTAACATGTTGACTCGATGGCGAAATCGAAATGATGATCATCAGCCAACGATGGGTTCGTGAAAGCGGCTGAATCCGCTGAGGGCAGTCAGTTACGGATGAGGAAGAGATGACGGCTGGCCATTGGTGGAGTCAGTGGAGACTCGCTTTTGGTCTGGAGCAATCAGGTTTGTGTTAAGACATGAGAAGAAACTGGTCTTCACGTCAATGTGAGAAGTTACAAAACTCTTTCTAAAAAATGTGTAGTTCAGCCTTCCGCAGTGAGAATAATAATTCCCAGGAGTGGAATTTACCCCAAAGTCAGAATGTGTATTTGTCAGACAAATATCTGTCTGCAAGCCCCACTGAGCATATTGGATGTTAAAGTCCGTTAAAGCATAACTAAAAAAGATTGGAGAAATTGAAGATTCTTTTTTTTTTAACAGAAAGGCTGGTAGAAGTAAGTGTCCAGCATACCAACACGATTACTAAGGTATGGTCAGATCACGTTTTTTTTTTAATTAAAAAAAACCCAACAGGATTAAAAGAGGAGATATTAAGTCTTCCATGCAACTGTAAATGTTTATGGTGTGTGTGCACACCATGCTGCAGCACACTCAGCGTTGCTGCTTTTGTTACAGATAGACTCTACTGAGCATCGCAAACAAGCAGCTTTGCGTCTTCCTCAGCCTCATCAAACAGACCGGAGACAGTGATAATCATTGGTCGAAAGCAGAGTGAGATACTTGCTCGCTGTCCTTGTTTAAACTGCTGTCTCTCAGTAATAACTGAACACTTACATCCCTGCAGACAAGAAGCAGCGACTGTAGCTCAGCCATCTCATAATTAAACAGGAGTGCTGTAGAAACACACTCAAGGTAATCAGCAGGCACTTGGAGCAGCTCCCCGTCCTTCAGCTATGTGGACACACCAAACAAACCGAGAAAAGCCATTAAATTAAATCAACAAGTCCACAGGAAAGTTAAATTTGAAAGGCGTTGCATTAAAGATGGTCTCATTTTCATGCAGACTGTCAACAGTGATTTAAGAAAGTCCATCTGTATAGTCAACAGAAGGACAGCTTCTTCTAATCACTGCGTGTTGGAGTTTATCAGCCTGAAGAGATTCACGTCCAGCCGCCCACAGCTTCACAATTTATACTCCTTTGTAAATTTCCCTTCACTTTTGTACAAGATTATAAAAGACACATCATGGTCAGGGCTTGGAAAATGTCTTGACTTGATGTAAAATTTACTATCAAATGCTAAAATTCTTTTTCAGCCTTGCCTTCAATGCACCCAGGCTTCAGCAGGATTCTAGAGCTGATTTCTTTCACCTTCGTAATCATGACAGACAAGAAACCTCTGGTCCCAGACTGATTCAGAAAAAATAATCCTCATATTTGTTACTTGAAGATTGGACTACTGCAATTCCATGTTAGTAGGTGTCCTGACATGACTCGGAGCCGCCTGCAGCTGATCTGACATGCTGCAACAAGACTTCTGATGAGGATTAGCAGCAGACATCAAGTCTCTAAAATCAGAAGTTTCTGATTAAGTCCAGGATAGAATTTAAAACTTCTGTTACATTTAAAGTCCTAAAGGGCCCAGCTCCGTCATAGTTCCATATCATCCCATCAGATCACCTGCTTCTCAAGCTGCAGGCTCACTTGTGGCTCCCAACGTTTCCAACAGAAGACCGGGAAACGAGGACTTCAGTGGTCTCTGATGGATACCCTCTACCCTATCTGTTTCTTTTAAATAAAGTTCATAGTTAGGGCTGACCCAGGTAAACCTGTGCCCCGTCTGAAAAAAATATATATAAATGTTACACTCAATGTTATGGGAAACTAAAAACTAAATCCACAATTCAATGACTTTTCTTTCAACCCCAAATATCATGTTACCATAACACCGAGTTGTGAGAACCGCACAAATATCAACATTAGAAAATGATACCAATAAGGTATGAAAATGTCTAATTTGAAAAGAAAATTCAGAGATGTCACTAAAAATACAGATTACAGATACAGATACAAATTAACAACAAAGCAGGGGACAGGGGAAGACGTCTACGGTTTGGGTGGCGAGCGTAGACGTTCTCTGATCAGTCAGATGGCACTGCATCAAGAACAATCAATCATCGGCACCTGCAAAGATTACCACAAAATCTTTGTTAAGTACTATGATGTGGAACGTTTGTTTACAAATGCCATTTAAAGCTTTACTTAAGAAAATAGCCCTTATGCCAACCTTGCCCTTTGTTCAGAGGCGGCACCGACATCTCTGGGCTCGGAGGCATCTGAGATGGACCATCACACCTGAGAAACTTGTACTGTGAGGTGAATCAGTACTCCAGGTTAATTTTAAATAAATGGGTGCCATGGGCTCCAGATCAAAGAAAAAAAAAGATCACCCGGACTGTTTCAGCGACAAGTCCAGATGCCAGACTCTGTGATGGTCTGTGGTTGTATCGGTGTCCTTGTCAAAGTTTATTTCCAGTTCTGTGATGGCAGCATTAATGCAGAAAAGCACACTGAGGGTGTTTTCACACTGGAACCATTTATGTTGGCCTGCAGGAGCTCTTGAGGGCAGGTCATTAAGGTCAGCCTGAACACAATAATCACGACAGAACTGAGACCTCTTCTGAGACGTGGTCTCACTACAGCTATCAGTGAACTCTGATGTCATTGTTTGGAGTGAGAAAGCTCTCAGCCTCGATTTGACCCAGCTACAGGGTGTACTCCATAAGCTTGAGCTAAAAGGCTTCCACAGCTGAGACGTGCGCCATGGTTCTTGAAGGAGCGCGTTCACAAACATGGCAGAAGGAAGCAGCGCTAGCAGTCGCAGGCATTTGACTTCCAGCTGCAGTCGCGCTTCATTTCCAAACTGCACAGTTTACCTGGAGTGATAAAGCACTATGGAAAAACATAGCCAACTCCCAGCAAAAATGTGTTTTTCTGAGCATGCTTTTCAGCTGTTAACTCAGGCTGGTTGCCATGGAAACTGCTATTGACCAATGACAGCAGTGACTGTAACGTGGCTCCCACTCCAGAGTTTGGGTTAAGAGTGAAACCAACGGTTACGAAGACGAACCGAACTGACGACGTCACGGGGCTGCATGGCGGGCGCAAAGGATGCGAGACCAACACGAGAACCTTTCCAGGGACATCAATGCCTTCTTCAAAACAATGTAAAACCACATTCTGCACACATTACTTTTGTTTTGATTATTATTTTGCACTTTCCATAACCATTATGTAATGTGAAGTTATAATAACTAGTTTAATCTTTCTGAAGCGGAATGTTGGACCTCAGTTTCCCGGCACGTCTAGCTTCCGGAAACATGAAGTACATCAAGCAGAAATCAGACCGGCGTGCACTAAATGACTAAAAGGAGAAATGAGAGGCTGAAAGTGAATGATTTATAACAGTCACTTCGTGTTATCTGAATTTTCACATCATCAGTTCAATTCTACAATGAGCAAAAATACAGATGGAGAAAAAAACCCGTTTGAAACAGTTAGATTCCTCATGGAGACGTTTCAGTGTGTCAGCACTTCTCTTACGAGTGAGTAAATGCGGACATGACTTGGATATTTCTAAGGGGAACTCTGACAAAGCTACCATTTCCTCAGGCTCTAATTGAAAATTTATTGTAGGTGTGACTCAACCACTATTTGAAATGCAAATAAAGTCCTTAAAAAAAACTTGAACTCTCTGCATGATCTTTGTGCAATACTGGTGGCAAAGATGGTATTTAATTACTGCTGGTGTCAGTCTGAGCTGTTCCCCCGCAGCCTCTCTCTTCTTTCTCATAGCCTTGGTAGGAGGCAGGAGGCCCTCCGAGGCCCTCAAAACCCAGCGGACCTGCAGGATTTATGCAACCCTCCGCTCGCCGTCTGAGGTTAATGGAGGCTAAGAGGAAGGAAACGAGCCGACTCTGGATTCCTTTTTACGGGCAATCAAACATGAGTCATGCTGCATGCTGGGGTGAAGCTGTTACACAGCGCATTGTTGTCTGACTCAGGGAGGGAGGTGAGAACTGTGGGTTTTGTGAAGATGAGCTTTACGGATTTGGTTTTGGCTGCTAGTTGATCATCAGCTGCTCCGTAGTGGCGGTCCTCTGTTTTTACAGACGGATTCATTCCTGCCGCTTCGCTTCTGCTCTGTAAATTCTTCATATATCGTCGCAGAGACAGCGAATCACTGAGAGAAACACAACGCCGCATCTGAAACCGTCTCAAACACCTCCAGGAAATCACAAACTAGGAGCACACGGAACTGACTTCCCAAGTCCTATTCATGATAACCAAGTACAGTCAGAACAGTCACCTCTGGAAAAAAGTTCATTTCAGTTCTGATACATAATCAGAGCTGTTACTTGCCAAAACTTATAATAAATGTGGTGGGTTTTTTTCTGCATATATCCAGGTGTACCTAATTATTCACTCCCATTCTTTGAGGATTATCTCATAAGCGCCCCCTTGGTGAATTTCTGGATTTTGAGATTAATAAGAAGTCCCCTGGTGCCTCGTAAAGAAGCTCTTATTGAAGAACTGAAGGTTTAGGAGCCCAGCAGTGAGCAGACATGATAAATTTGTGACATGCGAATGCGAGAAGCTTCTTGATGTGTTTTACTCTTGTGCAGATAGCAGAGATAACATATCCATCGCTGGGACGGCGTCAAATCAGATTCTGTAAACCTTAAAGATACAAAACCAAAACAACACTGGACTCAGTTTATTTGCAGATGTCAGACTGCCCCATCAAAGTTATCTAAAGTATTCAAAATTACTAAATTACTTATACATCACATACGTCTGTACATATATGTAAGTATTTAAATCTGCTTCACTTTATTTAGTAAGTAATGTAATAATCCAAAACAGTTGGAACAGTGAAGCCCTTCTCACAAAACGTCAAACCCGTCTGGCATCGAAGAGTTTCAGTTGTTATTTTGTCCAATTCATCCAGCAATTATGTCCTAAAATGTGCAACAGTACAGGATTCCTTCACAGGGACTGCAGCAGACGCGTATACTGGAGCAAGCCCCCATCCCCCCAGGCCGCCAGGCCGCCAGGCCGCCAGGCCGCCAGGCCCCCAGGCCCCCAGGCCGCCAGGCCCCCAGCCCCCCAGGCCGCCAGGCCCCCAGGCCGCCAGGCCCCCAGCCCCCCAGGCCGCCAGGCCCCCAGGCCCCCAGGCCCCCAGGCCCCCGGCAGGAGCAGGCAGAGGTGAAGGACAGGGCAGAACAGATCTTAAGGCTTCTGCAGACTGCACGATTTTTTCAGTGTTATAAGATGACTGCATCTCACCCAGTACAACTTGGACCTGCCTAATCTTGGGTAAGATGTCCAGAACGGTGTGTACACACTGTGGAATGATGCTCCCTCGTGTCGTAGGCTACAACCTGATACGTTATCAGCATGTGGAGCAGTAATTAAATAAAAGTAAAAATGAACCACTGAATAGTAGTCGGGGCATCACTCACATTAAGAGATGTGACACAGCCGATTTGGACCTGTGATGACGGATATTTCCATGATTCTTCCACAACGGCAATCTTTCATCTGACGGTACTTAGGAGCATTTAAGTTGCGGATGCAGGGCAGGAAAGCTCTGTGGCAGAGGCTGCACTAGTGGCTTGAGCCAAGGTGTTGGAGACCAAAGATGTGACAAAGTCCTGGTTGGAGACGGCTGCAGCAGCAAAGTCCAGGAGTGGGAGGCGCTTGAGGACCTTGTCACAGGCTTGGGAGGAGCCGGTGGCAGAGAAGACCTTGACACGGGTGACATGGCAGCAAAGACGAAGACCTGGGCCAAGGCTTGATCTAGGCTGCAGCTTGGGAGGCACAGAAGACCTGAGCTAAGTCACTGACCTGGACTTTGTCGTAGATGAACACATCTTGACATTAAGAGAGATATCAAACCCCTTGGAGACATGGTGAGGAGCACCATTGAACCCCTAGCTGTAAACCAATCAGACGGGACCAAGGGAAGTCAAACCAGGACTTAAGACACAAAGAAACAGAGTTTCAATCTAAAACAAGAAGTAAAGGAATCATCACAACATGAAAACAAGACCAAAACATGAGAACTCGTGACAATGTGTGATGGTCCATCCCAGAAGCCTCCGAGTCCAGAAATGTCAACGTCACCTTAGACTTGTCTTTCCCCTTTACACACCAAAATTGTACCAGATTATTTAAACGGTTTAATGATCCTGTGTGCTGTAGAAAGAGAAAAAAACTAATTCCTTCCCATCTTTCTTTGAAGAATATTTCAATGATTTCAAATCTATTAAAGTGATTATTCTCTGCCCATCTAGTATAAATAATCATAATGAACAGTCAATTTCACTAAAATGTTCCATTCTTCTTCCCTATAGCAACATCATACACCCATCATGTACGATTACAACCCAAATGTATTCACAATATCTATGTGATTACTGCAATCAGACATTCCTCATTCTGATATATCCCATTAAAAGACATGTTCAGCGGGCTAAAAGGTCCAGGAGCACAGTGTTAACCCAAGTGTTGTGACTCGATATGAAGCATTATGATGGTCTGAACTGTTACTTCATTTATTTCCAGGCTTTGTCACATCCCACACTTGTTATGTTCAAAAGGTGGAGATGTCTGAAGTGTGTATGATTTCAGCTGGCCTTGTTGGGTCAGGACCATCACACCTGATGTCAAGGAAAGATTCTGTCACATCCGACTGCTTCACAACCAAGCATTTCTGGTTTTGGATGAGAGTAAGACAAACTATGACTAGAATGTGACTTCTAATTTCACCGATTTCTGCTTTTAATCATCCGTTTGTTCATAAATACTCTATCATGTTCAGGATCGCAGGGAGGCTGGAGTCTCAACCACGTTTATGTGCTGAAACAGCGCTGAACTGTGATATTAAACAGCTTGTGCTGCTTTCATATTCATTTAACCCAGTTACAAGATCTCATTGAGTGTTTGTATTCTTCCATTAAAGAAAGAAACACCAACAATGATTACTCAAATGATTTGAAACTGACGAAAATCCTAACACATAATTTACTGAACACTGACTAAGAAAAATTAGACACCGCTTCTGAATTGTGGTTCAACAGAATCATAAAAAAAAAAAAATAAGAAGGGACAAACAAATAAATCTGGTCTGGACAGAACTGATGGACTCTCAACTTAATAGTTTGTTGCACACTTGGATGCTTGAAGTCGCTTTATTTCAGTCCAAAACCTACATCCAGCTAAGCAAATATTGATGTCAGTCAATCCCTTTATTTTTGTAGGACTTTTTGCTGATAAAAATGGACAAGTGCTTTACAAAAAAACACTGAGTAAAAAAGTTAAAGAAGAAAATAAATATACAAACAAAACCAGTAACTATTCTAAATGCATTCAGGTGACGGAAATGTACAAAATTCCAGAAATTCTTGTCCTTTTGCAACCCTGATTCAGTAATTGATTGAAAAATGAAACATTCCCATCAGCTTACTTATTGACGTCCTCGACTGATTCAGTGCTTTTGATTTAGTGGGAAGTTTCTACTTGTGTACAAACCTATAAATATCAACCCTAGGTGGTGTGTGTTTGTTTTATCTTACATGAAATGTCAATGTTACATGCCTAATCTCCAACCTGCAAGACTGAACGCAGGGCTGCTCATATTTACATGCCAGAAATCGAAAGATCACAGAGTTTGACTCCCTCAAATGCCGCATTCACAAGCTGATGAAAATCAGAGTTTTAAAGGAAATCAATTGAAGCATCTTCTCTGTGATTATAAACAGAAACACACAATTATCTGATTTCTCTCAAGGCTGCAGGCACTCAGAATAATCACTGTAAGAAAACAGACTTTTATTCTCATCCAAAACTCTGATTAACAGCAGCAGAGCTGTAAATTGGACCTTGACTATGACACACAACCGAAGAAAATACATTGAAGAAAGATGCCATCACACCACTGACGGAGACGTAGTGATACGATGTGAGAAGTTTACTGCCTGAACACACTCGCCACCTTAGGTTGTGTGTGAAGCTGGTCCTCAGGAACCATCGTCCTGCATGTTTTAGATGTTGATGTGCTCTAACACACCTGGCTCAGGATAGGGGGCCCATTGACAGACTTGTTTAGACCTTCAGAGCAAGCCGATGGTGACTCAGGTGTGTTTGAGCAGGGAAACATCTAAAACATGCAATGGGACCTGAAGAGCGGGGCTGAAGAAAACACTACACTAAAACACTACAGTACGCATCAAGCATCCATCAAGCATCCCTCCTTTACCCCAGCGTTTACAGGGGCTGCATATATATAAATCATTTTTTATATATATATACTGCAGCATCAGAGCAAGTTCTGGAGCTCATTACGTTCACAGTTATGGATCAGATGAAGACAAACAGAAGATCAGCTGTAACAAAAGGTTCCAGTAGTTTTCAATGAATTTCAATGAAACCTGAATGAATAATCTGTTTGTGAGATCTGATCTTGGACGGGTCTTCAGGAGCAGCTTCAGGCCCTCAACACTAATTAGACCTCATTAGCATTCACTTGTGACAACTAAATCAATAGAAATGTTTCTTCTCTGGGTCTAGAGGTCATCCCAGAATTGACAGTAGTCACTGTCTTATTTGAGAACCAGTTTATTTTCTTTATTTGTATGAATGCAGATTGTAATTCTGCTTATTTAACTACCAGAAGGAGCAAAACTAAACCATTTAAATATCAAAACGCTCAGCTTCTCCAGGACATTTACATAATACTTTCAGTATTTGTAACTCGTGGTTTTTACAATGTTTCAGTTTTTTTGTCCTTGCCGTTTAAATAAATCTTACATTTTTAAATCCTCTTAAAACTTTGTGTTCTGAGAACTAACTACTCCAGCAGACTTCCAGAAAAAGCAACTATTCCAAGTTTAAACAAGCTCGGGGGAATCAGATGTCTAATATCCTCTGCCATTTTCACAAAATCGATGTTTAAGCTTTAATGAATTGTTTCGCTCTTCTCTCAACTGGGATGCAATGATCAGGTCTCAGAGTGGAGGTCACATGACACGCTAAATTCAAGCTGCTTCAACGTTTCAAATCATCAAAAGACACTTCGAGTGTCATTTTCTTCAAACATTGAAGTCAGCTTCCAGCTCTTTCAGTTTCAGCTTGTTGGGTGGAGGTCAGAGAACGCATCAACTTTCAGCATTTTTTTAAGAAAATGCTATTTTTACTTGTTTGTTTGTTTAATTATTCTTTATGAACACTAAAGCATACCAGGGTTTGAAAGATTAGGAGTGGTGCAGCTGATGGGCAGAATCCTGTGATACAGATCTGCTTTCAATTTGCTCAGCAAAAGTCAGGTTTGAAGCTGATTCCATCCCTGTTTCCTGCTCTTATTTTCCCCTTTGATACCCTCTCTTCATCTTTGTATTCTGCTCTTTAATATGCAGGAAAGCAAACCAATCGTGCTCTTTGTTCAAGGACGGCTCGGCTGTCCTCGGTGAGGGAGGAGGAGACAGGGGTCCTCTCTAACCTTCAAACATTTATCAAACAAGTGTGAACATTTGCCCTGAGAGTCTGGGAGATTTCTCTGCAATTAAACTCTTCAACTTCTGATTTTTCTGACTGGCTCCTCCTTGTCTCTGATCATAATCAGTGGAACAAGCTGCACTGGGCTGAGAGACGCGGGGGCATGACGGCCGGTCGAGGCTGATTGGATGCCGAGTGCTGCTCACCTGCAGAAAGCGTCAGAGCGGCAGGTGCGGCGGAGCTCCAGGCAGTTGGGTTTGTGCCTCTCCTGGTGGGAGCAGGACGGGACAATGGTGCGGCGGCGGCGCTCGGCACACGCCTGGTCCGGGCACGAGCAGAACAGCAGCGGATAGCTGAGCTCCCACGAAACACGCTCGAAGAACTGACGCAGAGCCTAAAACACAGGGCAGGTGGGATATGTGCATGTTTCACTTCAGTAAAAGCACATTTCAGTGTGTGTACAGCACAACGATTATAGGAAGCAACAATGTGCTGCTCGTCAAATGCAGTTAAACTGATCAGTGTAAGCACATCTGTAAAAGCAGACGTCTGGAGTCTGGTCTGTAAATGAATCATCTCCCTGAGATGAAGACCAGCTACAATCCAGGACTCATGGTGCTGTTGAGCTTCCAGTTACACACAATCAATTTCCCAGATATCCCCAAGTGCAGTACGAGAAACTAACTTTGAACCAGTCTTGTATTGTACAAAAATCTATTTACCAATAAAAGGACCAGAATTCGTCCTCAACCATGTGAGAGACTCGCGACATCACCCAGGGACACACACCTCCTGGGTTTTGGCTTTGCTCTTCTGTCAGTAAATAAAGCCACAGTCTAATGTGCTCACACATACATATATATGGAAAATAGGAGGAATCAGTAAATAGTTCTTATCACTAGCCTCCAAAGAGGTAAACACAAAGAATGCAGCAACTTGGCTGCGCCTCATACGAAGAAACCAACGGGTCAGTCTATGAGATTTCACCAAAGTGAATATTTTTTTGCAATCTGTTGATATGCTGAGTTGTTTGTATGAATTGTCATTATAAGAACTTTGAATTTCTTTCTTGACCTGGTTGGAATAATTGATATTAAATAAATTACACTAAACCGAACTGATCCGAACTGAACTGGACTGAACTGGACTGAACTGGATTGTCCTTGATTATTGAACTTGTCTTCTGTTTAAAGTCCTTTCGAAGACTAAAATGGCACTACACAAATAAAAGTATCAAGCAGCGAGAATTAAAATAAAACAATGAACAAGTGTGTACATTTTCTCCTCCTGAAGACCGAACGTCACTAATTAACATAAGCAGTTTGAAGCTGCGTGTAGTTTGATAAGATAGTCAAAAATCATCCCTGCGCTCACCTTCTGACACCTCTTCCTGCTGCAAGGCTCCTGGTTGGCTGCAGAGGACTGTGGAGGCGTGGCCTTGCTGCAGATGGCGTTGTAGGCAGACCGCAGGCGTTTGCACGTCTCGTTGAGGTTGCAAGCCTTCGCTGCATCCAGGCAGGGGTTACAGGGCTTCCCCACCTCGGAGCAGGGGCTCATCTTGGACAGAGAAGAGTCTGAAGGGACAGAAAATGGAGGATTTAAGCTTTTACAAGCTTTAACACACTGAGACTGGGACTGTTTATACATTATTCAACATTTTCAGAGATGTGGCTTTGGATGCTGCTAAATTGTTTGCAATGACTAAACTTACGATTAATGTGTTTTGTGTCACTTCATCTTTGTTTGTGCCGTCTTTGGCTAAAGTTTTAATCTTAAAGTTTTGATTGTTGCACTTGTGACAAACATTTTTTTCCTTTATCTGTTTATGCAGCTTTTTTCAGCAAAATCTTCGTTTCCAGCACTACTGCTGAGTCAGGAGAAAAGCAAAATGACCACAATAAACTCACAAGCCACAAAAAACACATAAAATGACACATTCAAAAATGTGAAAAAACAGAGGCACAAAACAGCCACAGAGACACAAAATGACCACAAAGAGTCACACATACGTCACAAGAGAAGAGATACCCTAACAGCTAGAAAGAGATTAAAAAATGGCCATAAAGATGCATGAAACAACACAAGAGACATAAAACAACACAAAAGAGACAAATTGATCAGAAAAAAGACACAAATGACAAAAAATGAACAAAAAAAAAGAAATCAACCACAAACCAGCAAAAGGAGAGGATAAAGTGTCACTAATGATCATAAATAGACCCAAAATCACAAGAATGAGAAACTCAAGAAAACAAAATGACAAAAATAAATATAATTGACTCAACTGATATACAAATAATTATAAGCTCCAAATGACCATAAAAAGTTTCAAAGTGGGGGACATAAAATGACAGACACATAAAATGCTGCAATAAGATGGAAAAAAATAATTAACACACAAAAATAAGGAAAAATTAGGAAAGCACACACTCGACAAGTCAGCCTGATAAATGAGATGAAACCAAAGACACGTTTATTTGTAGCACAAATCATCATCATCATCATCATCATCATCATCATCATCACAACCTCCACCCTCAAGTTGAATCCAAAATCCACCACTGCATTTGTAAAAAAAAAAAGAAAAAAAAAAGACAGAATAAAACCCATGATATTATTTAATCAAAGCCTGAAACATCAAAAACAATAAATGTTGTATTTTCCAAAAGCCCTTAAATGAGCAGAGTGATAAATGGGTCAGATAAGAAAAAGTAAAATTATTGCATCAACTTCTAATTGAGTTTTTGTTTGAGTTACAGGGTATTCACACTGCTCAGCCTCCCACGTGAGGTCCCTGCAGGGGAGCTGGAGACGAGACTCCACTCGATAGTTGGACCTCGGATCCAGGAGGAACGATGCTGGTTCTGTCCTGGCTGGGTCCAATGCTGTGAGACATTCAGTCTGGTGCAAATGAGAATTTGGTCCACATTGATGGTGGTAAATGATACGTGTTCAGATGAGTGTTGGACTCAGACCTGCTCTTCATAACAGCTTTAATGGATGGAGATTCAAGGCACAGGCAGGGGGCAGCTCTGCTTTTCTGTGTATGATCGGGTTCGGCTGGCGTCATCAGGAGGGCATTTTCAGCGACAGGCTGACACATATGACACCGGTAAACGTGTCCTGGAATTACCAGAACAATCACAACGCTGAATAAACTCAAAGTTTTCATGTATTGATTTCTAAATGATGCTAATTCAACCGTGGCTGGTGTCACAGCAGGCCACATCGCACCGCCCTCCTCCGCCTCCACACACCGAGTCAGCCGTCTCCACGGTTACTAACGTAGCTGTTTTGTCGCTGTACTTGGTGAGCTTTGAGACCCGTCTAGCGACTATTTTGTTTTCAAAAAAGCCACTAGTAACAAATCTAGTGACTTCGTTTGCAGACTACTGTATCTCTCTCGCTCTTGTCGGCGAGCAGCTGGTGCGTTTCTGGGCCCCTCCTTTGTACCAAAAGCGCTGTCAGGCACCCCGGTTCTTGCACAGCAGCCGCTCTCAGCTGCAGTCACGGCAGGACACTTTCACCTCTCCTCATCCAGACCATCTGTAAATGAAGGGTGCAGCTATCTAGAATAGATAGATGCACGCGCTACTGCAGGTGAGACAGCGACGGCACAGCGACGGCACAGCGACGGCACAGCGGCGGCACAGCGGCGGCACAGCGGCGGCACAGCGGCGGCACAGCGACGGCACAGCGACGGCACAGCGACGGCACAGCGACGGCACAGCGACGGCACAGCGACGGCACAGCGACGGCACAGCGACGGCACAGCGACGGCACAGCGCAGCACCTGAGTATACTGACCAGTTTCCATTTGTGCAGTACAACGCGGCTACTAGGACAGCAGTTCCTTTTATTACATTTTTACAGCTGTAACTTATTTTTATTGAAAGACAATTCAAAGATAACAAAAGACGGAAAACGTTCATTTACGTCAATTTAGTTTTTGTAATACATTTTTAATGTTGTCAACAGATGACCTTTTATAAACATCGTGTTTTCAAGTCTATAACTTATAAATAATCTATAATACTCACTTTCTTTCACAATCCAGCTCAAAATGAACCAAAGATCATCATAAATCGAAAATTGGAATTCCAAGAATCGGAAATCCTATCGAACCGTGAGAGGTCGAAAGATTCCCACCCCCACTTCCTACTGTGGACAGCGACCGGTAAGAAATAAACAAGACCACAAATACAAGCAGCTGAAATGTTTGTCTGTGGAGATGCTTCGACACTATCACCAAGTGGAATGACATTTGTGTTTCGTCTGAGGTTTAAAATTGTTTTTTATTTGGAAAAGCCCTGTGTTAACATTAACTGCTATTACGCTGCAAACACAGTCCAATAGATGACTTAAATAAATAAATAATATTACCACACGTTCCTCTTCCTGTGCCTCTTGGTTAGACTGATCACACCCAGAGTGATTCTTATTCACAGACAGGTTTAGAGACAGTGACAAGAGTGGAATTTACAGCATTTTATTACCACTGAACATTTCCTACTAAAAACTCTAACATCTACTGGCAGTTTACCACACACACACACACACACACACACACACACACACACACACACACACACACACACACACAGCTGCTCTGCTACTACTAAACTAATTGAAACCAGATTGTTTGCCGTTTTATTTACTAACTGCAAAAACAGAGAATACTCTGTGCGGAGGACTAGTGGAGTCAAGTCAAGACACCACCCTCTACCCGCCCACCCACACAATCACCCACACACATTTTTTGACAGCTGTTTATATTCTTTAAAAATATATTTCTCATGGAAAACAAAATCCACAAAAAGATCAAAACTGATAATAAACAAATCAAAAGTCTGATTTAGATAATGAGTTTGTATATTTGCAAACCCACAGAGGCTGAGATTGTTCACAAAAAATAACTTCCCATTTTTACGGCGGTAAATAATTTCACAACACTTCATTGAATGAGCAATTATCCAGCCATCCATCCATCCATCCATCCATCCATCCATCCATCATTTATCCATCCATCCATCCATCCATCCATCCATCCATCCATCCATCCATCCTTTATCCAAACATCCATCTTCCATCCATCCATCCATCCATCCATCCATTTATCCATCCATCATTTATCCATCCATCCATCCATCATCCATTTATCCATCCATCCATCCAACCATCATTTATCCATCCATCCATCCAGCCATCCTTTATCCAACCATCCTATATCCAACCATCCTTTATCCAACCATCCATCTTCCATCCATCCAACATTTATCCATCCATCCATCCATCCATCCATCCATCCATCATCCATTTATCCATCCATCCATCCAACCATCATTTATCCATCCATCATTAATTTATCCATCCATCCATCCATCATTCATCCATCCATCCAACCATCATTTATCCATCCATCCATCCATCGATCCATCCATCATTTATCCATCCATCCATCCATCCATCCATCCATCCATCATTCATTTATCCATCCATTCATCCATCCATCAATCATTAATTTATCCATCCATCCATCCATCCATCCATCAATCCATCAATCATTAATTTATCCATCCATTCATCCATCCATCAATCATTAATTTATCCATCCATCCATCCATCCATCCGTCCATCCATCCATCCATCCATCCATCCATCCATCCATCCATCCATCCATCAGCGTTTCTTCGTCTCTAGGGTCATGGGGGTCTGCTGGAGCTTATTGTAGCTTTCTTCAAGCAAAACTGAGCAAACAACTAATTTAGTACTAAAAGTAACCCTGTAAACTACTTACTAAGGAGTACTATCTCGCTTTAGAGTTTTGGTTTGAATAATGTAGCCTGAAATAACGCAGGTCCAGAACTGGATCTTCAGACTAGTTCCCCTCCAGTCAGGACCACAAAGTGTTCCACTGTAACAGACTGGACGAGCCAAACTATCTTCATCAGAGTGAAGAGACACGTGTGAAAAGGGACTGATTTTCAATCAATAACCAGGTTGTTTCAGTGATTGTCCTGACAGGGACAGAAAAAACAAAACAAAGACGGAAAAATATGTGTCCAATCAATATGGGGGTCAAATGGGAAATAAGGTTCGGAATCATAGATTATCAACAGAGGCAAAATAAAGTTTGGGAAATTAAATTAACTGGTTTCCTGTAATAATTTACCATAAAATGTGAAAAGATCTTCATCTAAGTTATATTATTAGACAAACAGCCCACCAAAGCATATAAAATATAAACAAAAATGTGTATTTTATGAGTACACCCACTAAACATTCTTCATACTGAAGAAGAAAAACAAATGAACCTTTGACGTTAATATATCTGGTTTGGCAGCAGCAACTTCAGCATCTCTGCTCAACGTTCAGGAGGAATTCTGGATCATTCCTCTTTCCAGAGCTGCTTAACTCACACACAGTTATAGGGCGTCTGATGTGAACGACTCTGGTGCTCATTCCTCAGCATCCATGTGGGGCTCAGTCTGGTAGATTTTCCTCTTCTGAAGCCATTCTGTGGTGGATTTTCTTTTCACGTATCACTGAGCTTCCACTTGCTGACAGACAACCACCCCGGATGGGATTTTGGTAAACTTGGGACTTCATTTTCCTCTCCATAATAGCAAGTGTTTAGGTGAGTAAAGCAAGCCCCTATCATGATGCTCCCTCAATCATGCTTCACCACTGGTATGATGTTTCTATGTTAGTTATGCCCTATTCCACAGGATCTAAATCCTCTGGGGACCTGTGGTACTTAGTGAATATTACGGAGGACGTCTGTGATTTTAATCCCGTCCAGTGTGACTGCATCACATTGTGGACATTTTTTTCTCTGAATTTTTTCCTTGGCATCACACGAAAGCTCGGGGCATGTTTACCGTTAGGTTTACTGTTACTACGGCAACTTAAACACGTACGCCTCTACACCATTTACTGATTTTGTCACTTGTACGAATGCGACGCGTCATCACTTAAATCCAACTCTTAAGTGTCTGATCAGATGATTTTAACTCAATGTTCACATTTTATGTTAAATAAAGGGTAACTGTTTAATAAAATGTGAGGCCTCGACGTCACATCTGGGATAAATGTCTGTAAATTAAGGTAAAACTCAGACTTCACATACCCAGTGTGATTATGCAGAACTAAATACAGAAGTCGGGTGTAATTTCATAATTACCGCAGGTCCAGAGGTCATCTTAGTCCAGCTGTAGCTTTTAGCTCCAGACATTGTACGGAGGATTTATCCCAAACAATTCAACTCACATCATTCCATCATTTTCCCAGCAGCTGTTGACTCCCAAGTTACCCTTTCACGATGTCTGTTTGCTTGTTTGTATATTTATTCATTTATCTGAAGAACAACAGCTTCCTGGGCTGTGCTCTCCCATCCTGCCTGCTCAATGACCTCTGTACTGTTACTCAAGAGACTTTTGTTTTTTTGTTGTTGTTGTTTTCTTTTGTTTAATCTCATGGAGGATTCAGGGTTGTGTCTTTGGAGAATGGACCTCCAATTCTAGGAAGAGTAGCTAAAGAACCAAGCTGCTTCCAATTGCAGACTTTTTGCCAACTTGCGGACTGACTGATGCTTCAACACTGATGACTTTATCACTTTCCAGCCATATCCAGATCGGCATCTTATTGATTGAACTACCTCTCAAGGCTTGAAACAGGCAACTGGACTTTCTTTTTCTTTTATTCTTAAAGACGTTTCACCTTTTGTCCTGAACAAGTGTTACCACAATCTGCACGGCCGAGTCTGCACCAGCGTTTTGACAAGTCCTTAATACGTCTTCTTTTGTGTGGCGCATGGTTCACATTAGCAGGTAAAATGTTTCTTAAAATATGTGAGTGTCTTTTTTTAATCAGGGTAGCGGTAAGCCCCGCCTCCAAACTCAGCTCAGCTCTGATGTTCAGATCTGCAGACTGTCTGTCTGCCTGCCTGCCTGCCTGCCTGCCTGCCTGCCTGCCTGCCTGCCTGCCTGCCTGCCTGCCTGCCTGCCTGCCTGCCTGCCTGCCTGCCTGCCTGTCTGTCTGTCTGTCTGCCTGCCTGCCTGCCTGCCTGCCTGCCTGCCTGCCTGCCTGCCTGCCTGTCTGCCTGTCTGCCTGTCTGCCTGTCTCCCTGCTTGTCTGCCTGTCATAAGCAGAGGAGAGTCAGTCTGTGGAAACAGGAAATAATGGAGCTGTCCACACATCCTAACGTTTCACTCAATCTTACTGAGCAGAAAACATTCGACAGCCGGAGACAGAGAGACAGAGAGCAGTCTGCAGAGAGGAAAGATGAGCTGTAATTTGTTTTACACCAAACTTTGATTATATTCTTAGTTCTTAGCTCTCAGATCAGACAGATAATTGAGTTGTCCTTGACATCATAGATTAAAAAAAAAAAAAACTCAAATTCACTGAGGAAGCTCAAGATCTCTGCTGACTTAAAACAAAAGGCCATCCAGGCTTAGAGGAACTCTACTTTAATAAAACTCTACAACAGAGGAAACGAGGGGAAAAATGAAAATCAGACAGGATCAGACCAGGATAAGATAATCTACTTTATCTTCTTCTGGTCTCTGGGAACATTTTGATTGGATGCAAGCGTCAGATTCTTTCCTACACTTATGCAAATTTATACTTTTTTTTAGACATTTTAATCATTCCAGTTTATGATTCTATTTCTGAATTGATTCATCCATTAATCGTACATTAATCAAAAAGAAAAAAATTGATTATTCATACATTAATGAATGTGACAAATCTGATGCATTTAAACCTTTAAATTATTACTTAATCACTGACTAATTCTCTTAAAAATCCAAACTTCAGGAGTTTTATGACTGCTCACTTTTTTTTTTTTTTTACATATTCTAAACCTGAGGGGAACCTCATCACATCTTCATCTTTCACAGTCAGAAGATAAAGCTGCAGCGTGCTTATTTCCCAGCAGAATGGCTGGAGCGTTCTCATTCTCTGCATTCAAACGGAGCCGGCTTTAAAGGGGGACAATGCAGCCAGAGAATACGCTCAAGGATTTAGCAGCTTATGTCCAGAAACCTGAATGAAGGCAGCTCAGCACAGCTGAGGCTGTTGAAATGCTAGAAATGCAGGGCTCGTGATGAAGCGCTGCAGCTCATGCATAATTTCTGCAGCCATTCCAGTGTGTCCTGCCGTAACGCACTCAGTTAAATGAGCGTGTTTGGTCTCTGAGGGGTAGCAAACACCTCCTCACATCCCAGTTTATTGATTATGTGGAATGAAGCAGGCCTCCAACGCAGGGAGCACGCTCGGCTTAATGCTCTGTGCAGCTCAGCACTCTTACAGTTTGAGGCGTCGCTTAATGACTGCAGAATAAAAAGTGGAAAGTAGCAGCCGCTCCCGACTGTGCAGGTTAACAGGAGGATGTGAGCCTCGGACTGCTGCAACATCACTTCAGCTGCTTTATGAGCTGAAGGCTGATCCATGAAGGAGATTCCCAGTTTATATGTCTCTAAATGATGCATTTGTTGGAATAAAAACAGGAATACTGCAGTAAAATGTATTCATTTATGCCAGTCTGTTTGCAGAAATGCAATACAGTTAGCGTGGAGACGGCTCCTTAACTCAAAGCACTTTGTATCCGCCAAGTAGCTCTGCTCTTTTGTAAAAAGAAAACATTTTGTAAAAAGAAATAAAGACTTCTTACTAATTTTGTTTTCCCAATCTGTTACACACTGTTTCCACGTAGCTCATACCATACACACTTATTTATTCAGGTGTTTAATCTTCCCACTCAGTGGGAAGGTGAGATATCTGATGATGTTACAGGTAAAATTAAACTAAAATCTGCAAAAAGGTGACGTCTTTACCACTTTAACCACCACTTTAACAAATGTATGAGAGAAACTCAGAAATATTTAATAATGTCCCTCAAATAAAGATTAGAAAGGCTTTGCATATTCTTCTTTAAGGCAGTAAACGTCTCAATGAAGCAATGTGAGTGCATAAAGAACGAGGGAGCCGATCACAATCAACATACCTGTGATCTCCAACATGTCGAGGATCGTAATTCATGGACGAGGATTACTGTGGAAATCTTTGTCAACACAATGAATGACTAAGTTGCACTTGAAACTTTACAGTGCATTAAAAAAAGCCGGATGTTGACCATTTCCAGCTCGGAGCTCGGACGCATCTAAGATGGATCAGGATGCACTGTGGCACACGAGTCAGGATTTCAGATCTTTTCAGGAAGAAATGAGGGTTTGAAAGTCCAGACCCAACACCAAAACGATCATCCAGACTGTTTTCAGACCAACAATCAGACTCTGTGATGGTCTGGCGTTTGTGTCAGAGTTCAAAACTACACTGTACTTTTAGAGCAACACCTGCTGCCTTCAAGACCACGTCGCTTACAGGAACATGTATTTTCAACAAGACCATGAAAAACCACATTCTGCACACAAAGCAAAGACGTGTTTGAGAGGAAAGTGCAGGTGTCGGACTGGCCTGAAACCAAACGTGACGAGAAACAAAAGAAACTCTCTTTTTAAACTATTCGATTACTTTTGTCACACTTTTATTTTTACTTCCACACTTTTTTTTTATAAAGTGGAGATCTTCTGTCCATCTTTGCTCCCCAAAGACTCAGCACTGAACCAAAATGATCGTTACACTCGCTCACTTGAAATACTGCTTCAGCTCAGTCCTAAATTAGGACAAAGAAAATATAAGAATCAGTGCATTTTTATTCTATTTGTATTTTCCATATCATCCCGGTTTTCTTTGAGTTGACGTAAGCTAGGAGCTCAAAAAAAGGAAGAATTAGTGTTAAAATGCTGAAAACACAATGATAAATTAAAGGCTGAAACAAAAACTCTTGTTGAACATTTCAACCCTTTTTCAGTTCAGATGTTTCACACAGCAGCACGTTTAAATCACAGGCTGGATTCACATCTGCCTCGCTCTCAGCGTGGGACGTTCATCACAGTCAGTCCCACGGTTTAACCCTCTCAACCCGAGGCATCACCTCCGAATCCCACCCCCCCACCCTCTCCGTTTCTCCTGCGCCTCCAGTGCATCGCCTGGCTACCTCACAGCAGAGCAGAGGAGGCAGCAGTGGGAGCGCCTCGTTTGAAAGGCAGCAGATAAATATAGAGAGGAAGGGAGCGAGGATATGGGGCAGTAGCGAGGGCCAATTAGAGACTTGCCCTGGGTTGTCCTGTTATCATCTCGCATACAGCCTCAGCAGGATGTGCACACCAAGCTGTGCCCTGGGGGATATGCACATGCACGTACACACACACAAACACACACACACACTCACATCATGCTTTATTAAAACACTCTGTGCTCCAGTGTCCATTATAGATATGTATTTACACACCACGGAGACGTGATCTAACAAGGTCAGGAGCAGAACTGAAGGGAGGAAGTTGCTATACAGGAGGGGGAGGTGGAGGAGGAGCGGATGGGCTGTGACAGAGAGGAGGCAAATGAAGGGGCCGTGAAGAAGACTATCAGCAGCAGTGACCCTGTCATGTGTACAAACCTCCAAAAGCTTCGTTTCTGAAAAGGTTTCTACACCTGCAGGCGAATTCATTGTAAAATTTAAAAAATACATATTAACCACTAATGCACATCTCACGTCTGATTCACACGAACAAACGCCATCTGATTAGCTGGAAGGCTGCATCTCAATCACAAGAGTCAAATCAGACTATGATCTTCTCCTAAATCTAACCTAAGTAATTGTGGCTCCTTAACCTGGTAACCAGAACAGCAAACGCTGAAATAAATGCCCAAAGGCACCTAGGATTGAGGAGTAACAACACGTGTCCTGAGTGTGGAATACTGGACCAGTACTGCACCCTGGTAGGGTGCAGTACTGGTCCATTCACTGAGGGGCCATGGGAAGTCCACACTTCTCCAAGTGTGGACTTGGAGAAGGCTTTTGAGACCTTCTCCTGGAGTGTTGTGTGGGGAAGCTCTGTTTATTTCTAGTCTCTGCAGATGATGTGGTCCTGTGGTCCATCAAGCTCTTCAATCTCCTGCTATTTCGGGAGAAATCTGCAGCAGAGTGTGAAGTGGAGAGGATGAGAGTCAGCACCTCCAAACCCGAGACCATGGCTCCGACGGAACAGGGTGGAATGCCGTCCAATGACTTCCCCAAGTGATGAGTCAAGTTTAACTAACTGGGGGCATATATAGGTGTGTAAATACACACCTGATAAATGAATTTCCCTTTGGGGACTAATGAAGGATATATAATTGAATATATATAATAAAGATTGTGACCCGATGCTTTGAACCTTTGACATGAACTAACTTTTTCACATGGCTGTAGGGAAACACAGGCTTCACATCACTTTACAACTCCACATTTTGGGGTGTTGGAAACCCACACGTCTGCAGTCCGAAGTCTTGATTTCACCTCCTTCCATCACCTACGTCCCTGTGTGAACCACATCCGGACCAAAAACACACCAACGAAGCTGTGTCAGGACAAAACGTCTCAGTCTTCTCCCCGGGGGTAGATTATCTGCCCTGCTCTCTTTTCTTCTGCCATCACTGTCCTCTCTTTCTGCTTTCACAAGCTCTCGGCTCAGATTTCTCGTCCTCCTCACTTTCTGTTTTACTCTTCCATGACTCCCTTCTGGCCTCCTCCTTCTTTGGTGTAAAAAGTATGTTTAACCACAGTTTATGGCCTAACATCACAGCCACATATTTTGTAGGTTGTTGATTTGTGGAGAGCAGATTACCTGACTGAAATACCCCGGTGAGACTGCGGCTGGAGCCCCAGAATTTGCATATCTGGAAATCCGTTTATAGGTGGACGTATGGCTTTCAAGTTTAGTATCAAGTTTTTTTTTTCTTTTTTAGCAAACATTCTACTTGTTGACAAATGTATTTTGTAATTGTTTGTCAGCATGTTATAATTTTTTGCTGCACCATTAAAATGTGAAAATAATGATGTAATCCAGCCGTGCCTTGCCACAAGCAGACAGTGTTCTCAGTCACTGGCAGCCGTACCGACGTGACCTGCAGTAATGCTTCAGTTTGTCTTCAGACCTCAGCTGTGCGGCAACACCACGACAAAGACACTCAAAAATAGAGCCAGGCATGCAGATGCACTCTGGTCCAGCAGGATGGCACAGCAGCCATGGAGAGCCCCTGGATGGTGGAATTACAGCATCCTTTAGATTGTATATCTGAACTGCTACCTGCTAATACACTAAGTTTATAATGCTGCAGTTGCCACGGTTGAGTACTTACTTGGATCACATCTATCGTTGCGTTACAATAATGCATTTATAATAATGAGGCAGATAAATCATTACTTCCAGCATATTCTACATGCTGTCCAACCATATTAGTGTTTGTGGTTTTTCAGTGTTTCTGTATTTACTTAGTTTTTGTTCAGTAAGTAATGATTCAGTGCCAGTGTTAATTTTCATGTTGCATCTACATTATTATAAGACCTGCTAAAGAACCGGATGGGTTTTTTTTTATACTTAATATATGACAGCTTAATGGAAAATGTCATTTCTTGTTCCTGACTGAATGGTAAGGTAGTAGGCCTGCATTAAAGCAGAAAGGCGTTAATGATTCTACACTGTAACAAATAAAAAACAGAAGTGGTTTTTGTCATGGTTTGGGTTTTCTGCAGGGTTTTGAGTTTCCTTTTTTGTTCTACGTGGTTTTTAGTTTTGACCTTGTGCCCCATCCTGTCTGCGTCCCCCTGCCGCCGCCTCAGCTGGTGCCGAAGCCCTGCCCAGACCTCTGCTTCCTGTTCCTGCTCCTGACCCTGACTCGGCCCCGCTCTCGTCGCTCTGCTTTGTGTATAACAAACATACTGTTGACCAAATAGACATGTGTCCCGTGTCTCTTAAAACGCAGAGGACATTTCCATGGTCGTCATCGTCAGTGAAGCAAGCAGTACATGCATATAATTTAGCTGGGAAGCAACACAATGTTAAACCTCTGGCACAGAAATTGTAAATTGACTAAACTAAAGTTTCAGTGATATGTTACTTTTATTTTAATTACATTCGAAAACCGGTTCTTCGCTGCAAATTGCGTTTACGTTCCCAATGTCTTCTGGTTCATTTTACATTTTAACGTTTATCACTTCAGCCAAAGTTATGGGATATTTTAAGGATCTGGGTTTCATCTTTATCAGTCGTCTCATACGGCCGAGCTGCTCGGAGTTGACTGACGAGTCAGCAGCTCCTGCAGAAAGGTTCACGATGCTTGGAACCGAGTGTGGCTGGGACCAGTTCTGCTGAGACCCAGTAGGATCCTCTTGGTAACCTAAATCAGCTGATGATCCAGTCATAATCCTGGACCAGCAGGTCAGCGTGGCCTCTCCAAACCCCTCATTGTCTTCTAGTTGTGCTAAAGCATTATTTCACACAGTCAGTTATAGGAAATGCATATAATTGCTTAACCATGTGTTTTTATAACTAATCTAATGTGATTAGTTCTAAATCAATCTGATCATCAACAATGCTTTCTTCTCAGTGAGAATGAGAGCTCGTCTCATTTCATGTGATGGACGTCTGTGTTCTTCACTTCATCTTCAACTGTAGTATGTTGTTTCACATCAAAGGTTTCATTTTAGTGAAGCACAACATGAAACAGGGAACATGGCCTGGGTCCAATAAGATATATAACCTGTGTATGCTCCACATAGTGGTTAGAGCGGTCAGCGCTATGGCTGTGTGCAACTGTCCTCAGATGAGCATGTAGACAGTGAAGGTGGGAATCTTTGCTGGCGGATCAGGTTGGTCTGAGTTCCCTTTTAATGCTTTCAAAATTCAGAAAACTGTCTTTAATGCAAAAAGTTGTTTCCACTCAGTGCCCCCCTTTAAACTGTAGATAACGTGATAGAATGAGTGGTGACTACATAGCTAATCGAAAATACTCAACAGATTAGTGGACTACCAAATAATTGCTAGCTGCCGCCCAACTCAGGTTTAGGTTCATTCATTGGAAAAGAGTTTATGTTAAAAAACTGCATCATGTTGTGGCTGTCAACCTTGAGGTCAGAATCCATTTTAAAACCAAGATTTGCGATGGTTGGTTTCATATATTGAGACAGGTGACCCAGATCTAGTGAGCAGTTTCCAGTGTGCAACCCCTTCAGTTTTTTCCTAATTAAAATTTTAAACGTTTATATCATTTATTTGATGCCTTTATGTCATCAAGACCCTTCAGTAACTATTTTACAGAGTAGGCATCATTCTTCTGAAGTCATATATATCTGTCTGTCATCTGCATAGCAGTGAAAAGAAACATGTTTATGAATTATGGCACTAATTGAGAGAAGATACAGAGTGAACAGAAGAGGGCCTAATATTGAGCCTTGTGGAACCCCACACAATATGGTTGCAGATGAGGACACAGAGTCACCAATGCTAACACAAAACTTTGATCTTTCAGGTAAGACATGAACCGTTCTAGTGCTCTGCCCCTGATACCCAGCCATTATCTCCATGAGAAATTAAGATGTTGTGGTCCACTGTGTCAAAAGCAGTAGTTAAACACAAAAGCACATTTTTGATAAAAATGGTAATTTAGAAAAAGACCTGTAATTTACAGGACTGTGGGGTCCAGACCTTGTTTTTTATTCATAGGCTGAACTACTGCATGTTAAAAGTCATTAGGGACAGCACCTGAAGACAGACTAATGTTTATAACTGCAAGCATTGATGGTCCTAAAATGGAAAAAGAACCTAAAAATTGAAGGGGTAAAACAACTTAAGGAGAACCTGAGGTCTTACGATGCACAACAACCTCTTGTAACATAGAAAAGGTTACAGGCTCAAACTCATTTCAAATTAGCAGAACCAGGGACACAGACTGAGAGGTCATAAGCACCAGGTGGGATTAAAACTCCAGAGTCAGCGACTTTTTTAATAAAAACAATTTAGCAAAGTTTTCGCAAATGGTAGAGAAAGGTTCAATACAAATAGTCTGTTAGGCATTAAAAACTAAATCAATTGTCCTAAACACACAACGCGTGTGACAGTTGGTCAGAACGACATCCCAGAAATACCCAGAAGTCTTGTAGCATCTCTAACTGTCCCTCCCCTGAAGTTGATGGCGAGTTCAAATGTTCGTTAAATACTGGAACAAATTACAATTTTATAACGTGAAAGGTAAACAAACAGTCACGTTTTTACCAGTCAAATTGAGATAACATGCTAGCCTGCATGATGAAAAATAAACTGCAAACCTCATTGGCCACACAAACTCAAGGGAAGATAAACCGGTCTTTCAGCACCATCTGTAGTCATTAAATTAAGTCTTCATAAACACAAATCTGACATTATCTTCAATGTTCTGTCAAAACTGCATCTTCATAGACTATAACAAAGGATGGAGCATTCGGTCACATGACCCACTGGTTTCTGAAGACCGGTTTAAAGCCAATGGCTTGACTTGAAGCCAAATTTCGACTCTAAAGTCGAACATTTTAACATGGGAGTCAATGGCGATTGACTCACTTTTGGAGTCAGCTTCACTCGGTCAGTCGAGGAACTACAACGAAACTTAGTTCTGCATGAGCCTCAATCTGGACGTGATGGTTGGAGCTCGGTCTTCTTCATTGCATTACTTAGACTGCAGGAAATTAAAGTCCAACCCCCCCAAAAAAACAATGAACAGTTGTTCTGCTTACATAATAAAAATACCTTCATAGACACACACATGTCAATAATGAAAATAAATAATGGTATATTTCTAAAATACAGCAAAAACTATTATTATTTATAACAAAAAAAAATTGCAGTTATATTAACCTGACTGATGGCATGGAATCCCTAACAGAAATGGAGGAAGGGTTTTATCTCCACCATGGTCAGTCTTCATTAGAAAAAATGAAGATCCTGTAGAGTTTGGCGATCGCACACCAGTAGAGCGTTGACAATTAGGATGAGGAGTGACACAAACAAAACCACACATCGGACAGCAAGACAACACACCGGCGCAATCTTGCCTGGATTTACCTTCTGTGTTTACCATCCATTTACCTTCAAGTTCATCAAATAAACACACATCAAACTAAATCAGTTTTCTTGTTAATTTATTTTCTTTTGTGGAGTAGATTCTTATCATCATGCCTAATAATCCATTACAAGGACACTGAGATTTAATGACGGGATCCAGTAGACGAAGCCCCATGTGAGCAGTTGCTCTGTTCATTTTCTGTGACAGCTGCCACCAAGTCTTTGTTCAGGTCTTTACTGAGTATCATCCTCTCTTCTAAGACCTGACGGTGCAACTTCCCAGGTACAGGCTTTAATATTCTCTCACGTAAACTATGCGTTACTAAACATAATTACTGGTTCTTTGATAACAGTGTGAGGTGTTACTCTGGGAATCACCTCGATGTGACCTACTATGGAAGCTCCACCGGCATCACCTCCATCTGTGGCAGACCAGTTGAGACATACATAGGACTGCACCCCTCCTCATGCTCCTCTGAACATCAACGGTGCCACTGTGGAGAGGGTGAGCAGCACCAAGTTCCTGGGTGTCCACATCTCAGAGGACCTCTCCTGGACTGTTAACACTGCATCACTCGCCAAGAAGGCACAGCAGCATCTTTACTTCCTCCGCAAACTGCGAAGAGCCAGAACCCCGGCCCCTATCAGGTACACCTTCTACAGAGGCACCATCGAGAGCATCCTGACCAGCTGCATCACCGTGTGGTACGGATCCTGCACCGCAACCTGCCGCAAGTCTCTCCAACGTGTCATGAGAGCAGCTGAAAAGATCGTTGGCGTCTTTCTCCCCTCACTTCAGGACATCTACAGCAGCCGTCTGACTCGCAAAGCCCTCAGCATCGTGACCCCACCCACCCGTCACACAGCCTCTTCAGTCTGCTGCCATCAGGGAGGAGGTTGCGGACCCTCCGGGCCAGAACCAGCAGACTGAGGGACAGTTTCATCCACCAGGCCGTCAGGAAGCTGAACACTCTTCCTGCTCTTCCTCCCTTTCCCTCTCTGCCTAAATTATAAATTTACACTTTGTGTTTAGAAGGTAATTTATTTATTGTGCAGCACTGAGGGTTTGAGAGTAAACCCCACCCCCCCACCCCACCCCCCTCCCTCACTCTGACCTCTGTATCTGCACCAGGTCACTTTAATCAGACCGAAAAACTGTTATACACTTAAACCAAATCTCATGCCATAACTTGTATTTATTGTGTAGCACCGAGGGTTTTAGAGTAACATAATTTCGATTCTCAGTATGTATCTCACATGTGGTAGAATTGACAATAAACGTGACTCTGACTCCTCATGCTGCCTGGGTCAACTGATGAGTTTGTGCTCATTCTAGGCAGAATAATCTACAGATCCCACAATTGGACCAGAGGATCAGAGGACCAGAGGTTTAGCAATCCTATCGTTAGGTCTCCAACTTGTTTTTTTTACTTCTATCAGCCACTGCTGCAAAGCAGTGCTTGTCCCATGGTCTTGGGATCATTGCATTGCTGGCCCAGTTGTCCTCCCACCTGTCTCTGTGCCTTAATTTTACTTGGCTGCCCTCTAACTGCTACAGTTGTGGCTGCAAAGCCAAATCTTTGCTCTTTTGAGGGATGAGAGCTGGCATTCGTTGTAAAAAGAGTTTGGAAACGTCACCTCATCTGGTTCTCTCCATTGATTGGCTCAAAGACAGCTTCCATTATTTCAGTGTTTTGGGAATTACTGAGGTCTAACAAGTTCAAACATAGGGCCCTCTTGCCTGAGACTGCCAGGCCCATCAAAGAACCACAGCCCTGAACTGCTCCTCTAGATGTGCATGGGTGAGATCAATTACAACAGAAACTTCGTCCCAGAGGGCTTGGAGTTCCTGAGTCCAGCTGAAAGCCCACAGCTACCCAAATATCTCCTTGATATGCAGACAACAGTGTGAGGGTGTTCAGTGAACAGACTGCAGCATGTATCTACATTTGCTTAAAAATAAATGAGGTGACACAATCTGTCTTACTGGGAAGAGGGATCTTGAGGATCCTGAGACAACACAAATTCACCCATCCCTTGTATCTCCGGCTTAGAATAGCCTGTGGTGGAAAGCATGATCATAAATGGGTGTGAACAGCTGCTAAGCAGGAACAGCTGGTAAGAGCTGTTTTCCTGGTGGAAGCCTCTTATCCGCCTCTCAGCTCCTTCTGCACCCTGAACCTCTGGCCACCCCGGCCCATCTGCAGACATCGTACAAATTGTTGTCTGTTGGGGATGCAACTTTAGGTCCCCTACGTTGCCTTGAATATTGAACTGGAAAAGAGGACTCATCCTCTTCTTCCTACATGTCATCCCTATCTTCTACTCCCAGGCTCCTCTCAAGAACCTTTAGAGGCACTGAAGAGCAGTGCTGACTTTCCTGCTGGTTTGCCATTTATGCCTGAGCACATTTAGCATCCAGGCATGGTATGCACATCGGGTGAGGGTCACCACCCAAAATAAAGGCTCTGCATGATGTGGGGCTCTGCTGTCAGACAGCCTCCTTAGGTTTTGACTCCAATCCCTTTAGCGGAGGTAGCAGCCATAGTTAACACTGCCATAGCCATAGCTCGTCTTCACATGTTAGTTTCTCCATTGAAAGCACCTGCTGCATAGTTAAGTACGAGCTCACATGAAGTCATCTGGTCATGACATATTAACTGATCTTAGTGTCTACAAGTGTTGAATAAATGTTAAGCAAAACCAAGGCTCACCTAGACACATTAGTTTGACTTGCACAAGCAAACACTACCCTGCTATCCAAAAGCACCAGCGGAACAATCTGCCTGGACGTGATCACTGCTCCACAAGGCTGTGTAAGAGCTGGGATATACTTGCTGTTCACAACGCGTATGCGACCACATCATGGCTGACACGCGTATCCTGCGTTCGTTGGACACGTTGGTCATACAAGTGACAGTGGCGCCGGTCAACAGCTCTGTAATCTGCTGCGCCGGCAGTTTCAATCTGATGCAACAGGTCAAATTTTAGAGTCTGTTCAACATCTTTACATAAACACCTCACGGGGCACACTTAAATATAGAGTTTCTTGCATCGGTAAATCCAGAGAAACAGACAATGATCCAACTGGCGTCCATTTAATGTCCTAACCACCATCTCTTCTGCACCGCTGTTTTCTCTGTCAAGACCGAATCAAAACCAGTTCAATCCAAACGTGGAAACTAGCTGTGAAAATTCCACTGAAAAATAATACATTTTTTCACATTGCAATCACTCTGAAGGCTTTTTTCTTTATAGCTTTGTTGTAATGTGTTTGAACATTGTAATTCACACTATTCTTTTTGTGGCGTCCTTTAGAGAAATAAAAAAACAAGAATGTATAATCACTTTTATTCTCGTTAACCAAACTGTATTTTCATACATACATATCTTCCAGCAAACATTTATTTTCGCTGGGAGTCAAAGCAACAACTCACAGACTCTCCGTCTGTTTGTTTGAATATTCATTTTGAGATAAATATCTTCCCTACATGTATTCTGCCCCCAGGTAAAGACAAAGAAAAATTGTATTCATTCTGTACTTGTAAATGTAGTTAATTCTTTAGTTTGTATTTTTACTTTTTATACATTTTTATTTGCTCAATACTAAAAATGATAACATCCTTTTCCAGCAGTTTCCTTGTCGTACATTTTATGACTGTATTTTCTAAACTGAGGTTACAATCTGTCATCTTGTGGAGGTCACCGGTATCACGCGTACAGGCGGCGTTGCAGTGAACCAAGAAGCGCTCGCAACGCAGCTGGTTGTGTGCGTGAACGCAGGGTCAAACAGCAAGCCGACATTTTCTTTTAGTTTATTTTTCCCTATAGGCCCACGCAACACATGAATGTTTGTTGGTTATATGTTTTGCCTATGTAGTAAACATCACCCAATGGTTCATGCATTTGATTTTAGTACTCACAGTTCAGATACTCACAGCTGTAATGTTCAGCACTCTTAAATTTCAGTTTGCTGTTTTATTTAAAAAAAACGTTAGTCCAGAATCAGGGAATCAGGAGTGAATTTGATTACACATTGAAAGCACTACACTTATGGCAAAGGACTTGATTTGCATGATTCAGACCGGTGCTGGGAACTGTATTCAGCAGCATACATCTCTGAAACGCCTGACAGCAGTTGACCAAAAACTAGCTGAAACGCACTGAAGGAACTTTGCAGTAGTTTCTCACAGGAAGAAAGTGAAAATGAACAAGAAGCGGTTGGCTGGCCAACGCAACCCAGCTCAATCGATCTGCCACAGACAGATGTGCTGTCACTGGAGCTTCCTCTCTAGGTCATGCCAAGGAGACTACTACAGTGAAACACCAAGCACAGTTCGAAAAAGAAACAAATGCTGTCACGGCTTTTCTCCTTTTCTGGAAACCTTTGCCTCATTACATGTGATTTTACTCCATCTTCTAGTCAGACATTTGGTAGTTTCAATTTCTGGTCCTCAAAAATGATTGCTGACATCATTTAATGTGTCGTGTCTTTGAGCTTTGTGTTCCTTGAATTTTTCTTTCCTTCTTTTCCTGCACTCTGATAACATCTACAAGCAGCATATCTGCAGCAGAAGAGAGCATATCTGCTGACAAAGGCATACCAAACCTTTCTGCTACTGATAAACATCTTGTTTGGCTGCAAGACTTATCATAGTCTGTTAAAAGTCCAGTCCAAAATGAAGCGAGGACCATTTTCATTCTGGGCATCAAACATTTTGAAATGATTTATGTAGAAAAAGTATTGTTTTTATGCAGAGAGGTTTCACTTTTTGCCCCAATACAAATTTGTAATTCATTTCCTTCATTCTCTTCAACAAAAGAGAAACAGCAAAGTTTGCTTGATTAGACAGAAAAACCATCAAGCTATGAACATGGATTGACTATATTATTAAAGTGACGTTTTAAAAGCCAGAAACTCAAACAGTAGAATAAAAGTAGTTATAAATGTTGCACAGGCTAAAAAAAAAAGGCTAATTTGTGTTTTATAAAAGAACTGAGTATAAAAGGACTATAGATAAGGAAATATATGATTTGTTTTTCAAACTTTAAGTTAATACAACTAAATGATCACAGGTGCTGGCTGCTTCAGTTCAATGTGCTAGAGACCAGTGTTATATACCCGGCTTTGAGATGCGTTTAATCATGCTGATGTGACAGATTTCAGTGTGTTCATATGAGTGAGGAATCTTCCTCACATGACAGTCATGGCGTTCCACAGGGCTCTGTATTTTGACAAATGCTTTTCAGATAATATGTTATTTCATTAGGTACTATTATTAGGCAGAATAGATATATATTAATTGATATATAGATGATACTCAGTTCTACTTATCCATGAACCCAGGGGAGACCTAGAAACTAACTCAAGTTCAAACACGACTCAATGCATATTTCCTCTTACTAAACTCATAGAAGACCGAGGTTGCCGTCTTTGGACCTGGCCACTTCAGGAGCAGACTCTCTAAGCTTGGAGGAACTCTGGATGGCATTACTTTGGCATCTAGAACAACTGTGATGAAACCTGAACTTATTTTGACTAGAATTTGTCCTTTAAATCAAACATTAGCCAGTTCTTCTTCCTTTACTGACATAATCCAGCAATCTGTTTTACACATTCTTTATTCTGTTCAGTCCATAGACTGTATAAGAACATATTTCTGGTAGCACCAGTTTAAAGTCTTTTTAAGAGGCCCTGATGCATTGCCATATTGTCAGGAGGACCGTTAATCCAAAAATGGCTAACTAAGCAGAAAAAGCAAGCCTAAAAGCTGTCTGGAACACACCCATCGTAGTTCAAGTTAGCTACTTTAGCTTTGCTGGGTTAACTGGGTTGTATTCTTGTTTGAAGAAAGAGTTGCTGACTCTAGACTGTTTTGTTCCTGTAGACCTCTCTGAACTGACCTACGTCTCTGTTAGACCCCATCCCAACTCAACTACTCAAAAATGTTTTCTCTCTTATTGGTACGACAATACTGGAACAGATCAACTTGTCCCTGGTCTTAGGATATGTACCACAGGCTTTTAAAGTTGCAGTAATTAAACCATTACTTTAAAGAACTTCACTTGACCCAGACGTTTTAACAATATTATATCTAAATTTCTGGAAAGTTGGAAATTCTGGTAGTTGAAAGCCAGCTGTGTGACCATTTGTATAGAAATGATCTATTTGAAGTTTTTCAGTCAGGGTTCAGAATGCATCAAAGCACAGAAACAGCACTGGTTCGAGTCTTGAATGACCTTCTTATGGCCTCAGATAGTGGATTAATGTCCATACTGGTTCTGCTGGACCTCAGATAATGGATTAGTGTCCATACTGGTTCTGCTGGACATCAGCGCTGCTTTTGATACCATAGATCACAGCATTTTACTGCAGAGGCGAGAGTATGTTGTTGGGATTAAAGGGACAGCTCTAGATTGGTTTAAATCATATCTGTCTAATAGATTCCAGTTTGTTCATGTTCATGAGGTTTCTTCAGTACAGACGAGGGTCTGCTATGGTGTCCCGCAGGGTTCAGTGCTAGGGCCAATTCTGTTCAGCTTATACATGCAGCTCTTGGTAAGTATTATCCAGAACCACAGCGCCTGGAGACAACTTGTGTTGTAATAGACACTATATGAATAAAATTTAATTGAAGTGAATTAATGAGAATGGCTTTCTGTTCCCATGGTAGTAAAGAAACAAATTAAAGCAGTATGAGTATGAGTCTGCCAGTGGTTTCTTCCTGTTAAAGGGGAGATTTTCTGTCCACAGTCACCTGGTGCTTCCTCAGGGTGGGGTATTGTATCCAACAAGTTTTTTAATGCAACGTCTTAGTTTCTTTAATGAAGCAGTAATTATTTTTGTTATTTTATTGGCGTTGTATTAATTGGACTAATTTGGATGAGTTGAACTGTAATGTTAAAATGCCTTCAGATGACATTTGTCATGATTTGGTGCCATATAAATAAAGCTGAACTGAGCTGAATAGATGTGATTCTAATATTTTGAACAACTAGAGAGCCATCGGTGATGTATCTGATTTCATCAGCATGCATTTGTTGGGTGCCTTTGGGACTTTGTTTAAGCAAACTACACTGAACCAAATCTAAAATTCAACGTCCTTAAAGGGGGGTGGATTTAGTTGTAAATTGTATATTTGTACAAAACAGATTAGCTTTTTAAAATGTATATATTGGGTCAAAATTGAGCACATTTCAAGATAAAATAAATTTGAAATTTTCCATCCATCCATTTTCTGTTGCATGTCTAGAACTAGGTCGCTGGACAACACTAGACGCAGAGATCAGAGCTACTTTCTCCAGCTCCATCAGGGAGATGCAGATGTGCTCCCAAGCCTACTCAGAGACTCAGGTCTGCCCTCAGGCCTCCTCCTGACAGGACTCTCCCAAACACCTTCCCTAGAAGGCATCTTGATCAGACCCCAAGACCACCACAGGTGGCTCCTTTTAAAATGGAGGAGCAGTAACTTCCAGATGTGTAGGCAAAAGAAATGCAAGCCAGGAAAAAGAAGAACAATGGAGGCCATCCAGCACATCATTCATTCTTCTTGCTATGTGGCTGTTGAATCTCTGAATGTCACTAGGTCTGGGCCAAACAGCCCTTTAGGCAGGTAAGGTGGCCACAGAGGTTGGACGGGGTCTCAGCTGAGGTTTTTGACTGACTTCCTTTAAATAGCATGACCTGAAACATTACTGCACGGAATAGTCACAAATGCCGATAAAAAGGTTAAACTAATGTCTGGATACAAAAAAGATCATTTTGACGTGACGACCATTTGTCAACCAATCAAAAGACCACAGCTTTAAGCTCCTCCATGCCACTTGGGATGGTACTGATTGCTTTTGGTAACCTAATTTTTGACAAAAGACACAAAAAAGAGCTCAGTACTCAAGTGAACAGTTTTGTGGCAGTCAGTGGAAACCTGCCACAAGGGTGAACCCGGTCACCCGGATCCCAGGCTCCCTTCTCCCTTCAGCGTGACAGACTGGGACGGTGTCCAAAGAGCAACAACCCACCTGCCAACTGTGAACAACACCTCCAGACAAACTCAAACTGATTCCCAACCCAAAAAAGGTTTGTCAAACCTGATGGAAAACATTTCCAACAAAGGATGCTTTGGTGAAAAACCCTAAAAAACCAGGAAATTTAGTTCCTTTTAATCAAGGTTAAAAACTTGCTTGTTTAGATTTGCCTTTGACTGAATTATTTAAACTTTTCTGAATTTAAATTTAAACCATGTTTACGTCAGCACTACATTGTAACGGTTCTTTTTTATGCCTTTGCACTGTAACTAATAATTGTTTTTTTTTCTCTTTACTGTTCATATTCACAGTACGTAATGCACCTTTAATTGCTCTGTTGCTGAAATGGGCTGTTCTAATAAACTGGCCTTGCTTTGCCGAAAGCTTAACAGGACAACATCAAGTATTCAATACTAACATTTAAATTTCATAGCCGGTATGCAGTTGTGTGAATGAATTATGATAAATGGTTCTATAAAAAGCTCTTTTTTGTCTCACACACATCTCGTTGCTCCTTCTTTAAAGGCTGAAAACAGTTTATTACTTTTCAAGCTCCTTTTGTCATAAAAACACACTCAAACCCACAAGTTCATATTCACAAACACTCCATCAAGCCCAGCCTTCCCCTCCAATCAATTTGTGACAGTCTTGTCTGAGACATACTTCAATGTTCCAGTGCTCTTTCTTCTGTCACTGCTATTTAACACACTTCTGCATTATCCTCTTATCTCTCCGTCCCTCCATCCTCTGCTCCCTCCTTCTTTCTTTTCCTCTCTTTATCTCCTTTAAGCATTCTTGCTGTGGATTCTCACATCACGCTTTCAGATTTCAGTCGACAGGTGATTTGAATGCAGACAGTTTAGACGAACAGCAGCCTGCACGTGCATTAGCAAATTTGCTGGTGTCATGTTTTCTACGCTCTGAAATTGGAAATAAGTGAAATTTTACACAACACCTGCAGTGTGACACTACCTGTGTGTGTGTGTGTGTGTGTGTGTGTGTGTGTGTGTGTGTGTGTGTGTGTGTGTGTGTGTGTGTGTGTGTGTGTGTGTGTGTGAAAGATAGGGACACAAAGTGCTTTTGAAGTTGCATTGGTTGCAGCTCTCCTGCTTTGACTGCATTTGTACTTGTGTTAATCTGAAAGAGCAGAGGCCAATTTACAGAGCTGCGAGTCTATTTCACAGCTGTTTGAACACACACACACACGCACACACGCGCACACACGCACACACGCACACACACAGTGTAAATGACGACGTATTGCTCGGGGCTTCTGACATTTAAACACTCCTCAGAAATGTGTTTGAAGCTGACAGTGTGAGTGAGTTGTGAAGCTGCTTTAAAGCGCTGTGGATGCTCAATCACAGATGGAGGACGATGGTGGCAAATGAGAGACAAACACGGGTCAAAATTCACACCATATCGCATGTAATTATATTTGTTCTCGTTTGACTTACTTTTACTTTTATTCATGTCTGTTGCAGTTTGACAGCCATGCATAAGTCTGTTCTTTCAAAAGTCATTTATTCAGCGCTTACTTATTGTGCTCTGAAAAATAAAGACGTAAAAGATGACAATTCTGGTGCTTAAGGCTCATGTGGATGTGAACAATATTGCAACAGCTTGAATGTTCTTGGAGTTTCCTACACCTGACTCTTGTCATGGAGGTCTGCACATGTCTTTCTGTAAACGTCAACTATTGTTTGTAGATAATGTACAACAAGTTTTAGGAGAAGTGGTCCAACTGTCTCAGAGAAAATATTACACGTTCAGTTTTTTTCTAATTATAGGGGTATTTTATGGGCAGAAATGGGCGTGTCTGAGTGTAACAGGACTGAGATATGAGCCAAAATGTGTAACAGCTTGTCATAGCGCCATCTACGGGCCATTTCACTTGCACAAGTCACTTCAAGTGAACAAGTCACTTTACTGACTATGGACCAGGTTTGGTGCCTAAACAACTTAATGTTGTCATACAACTCATAAAAAGACATAATAGCTGCTAACGGTGGATCTAGACGCTCTGAAGCCCTGAGGTGGGCTTACCTGCTCACAGACTGCTCTGTTATGACTTAGTTTTTATTGGTAAAGTTGAGAAAAACAGTGTCTTGGGTGTGCGATGTCTCCAAATAAAGAAAAGGCAGAGTAAATATAGACTCAGTGTGTTCTTGTTTGTTTTCTTGTTATAACAGGTAACGAGGACCCCCAACGAGAGAGACTCAGCAGCAGGAATGGTGAACAAAAAGTCTTTAAACAAATGCACTGCAGGAAATCCCAAAACAACCAGAGAAAACAAACACTATCAAGAAACAAGCAGAAGAACTCAGTGGTCATGATTAAGACAAAACCAGCTCCAAATCTAACTAACATGAAATAAAGCAGACAGAAGACGTCCTGCGCAGAAACAAACACAACGAGCGTCAAAGCACCGACCAGTAGGGAGGAAACACAATACACACACACACTCAAACGGGCTGACCGAACAGGACTACACCAACCAGGAAACAGACCTTCAAAATAAAACAGTAGTAAGTCATAAAAACAGACCAAACCAGAAAAAGCCAACAACAACCTCAAGGGAGACACAAGAAAACCAAACCAAAACCCACATCACCACTCCTTCTGATTTGGGATTGTACATGATGAATAAATGAATAAAACACAAAACATGCCTTTTCAGTTCGTAGATGTGTGATTATTGCGTAATGACCCCTGATTAAAAAGCACAAATACCAATTTGAATTAAAAAGATTTGAATAAAATAGAAGACGGTTAGAAAAACGGCTCCGACTGCAGCAGCTTTGTTCACCTGAGCAACATTTGTGTGCCAGGAAAAACCTGATAGTAATTTACAAAAAAAAGGCATTGGAGGTGATTATTGTTAAATAATTGTAACATTATTTTCTCACACTCAATCCGTAATGAAATGTCTTCCTCAGCTGTAGTGTGTGTGTGTGTGTGTGTGTGTGTGTGTGTGTGTGTGTGTCTCACACATTAAAGTCAGTAATTACAAAGACATGCATTCACTGAGGCATTCACAGATGGAGTGAGTGGGCTAGACCCCCCCCCCCACCCCCACATCAACATCCATTCACTGCTGCAGCAACCTTCACAAAAAAGACACACACAAATGTGCACACACACACACACGCAGCGTTACCTGAGATGATGGAGGCATGTCGGAATTCCTCGGAGAAGTGGATCGGCTCGTACGGAGACGTCTCGTAAAACTCTTCCCCTGAGACAGAAGGCAAACAGAAAAGCATTCAGCTGTTACACAAACGAACCAACAAACTAGTAAACAAGACCCGCGGCAGACGAGCATCTGGACCAATCGGAGGACACCTTTGAAATCGCCTCGTCTGCGCTGTTTCATTAAAGAGAGTTTTGGGAGCGTGTGTTGTGAGAGTTTTGTAGAAATTAAGTTTAAAAGGACCTTCTGGTCCTGTTCCTCAGATTAAAACAAAAAGAACCCTCCATCCTGCAGCCGTTTACAAAGAACTTAACATGACACAAACAAAGGAAATAGCTGCAAACAACCAAAACGATTCTGCAACTCGGAGTACTTATGACTTTTTTTTTTAAACCTTGTGATCACATGATTTAAATATTTTTACATATTCAAATATACCATATATTTATAGACCCCCCGCAAATATGTGTGTGTTCACCTGGGAATTTCCCAGTCAGCACATTAAGTGGTTTGGTGAGACGTATGAAGTGGCACGGGCAGGAAGGCGGCTCCCTTTCAATCTGCCTAAAGCACCGTGGTAATTACCTCATAACCTCCTCTGCAGCAGTTTATTGTCACAGTGTCAGATTACATTTTCTATCAAATCCTTCACTGATTCAATAGGAAGAAGCGCTGCATGTCAATATCTTACACTGGAAGCAAATCGAAAGCCCTTGACTGATGATGAAGAAATGTCAGATTGCTGAATGACAGAAATATAAATTTCAACCATCTTTAAGTCAGTGATGCTTTTACACACTAATCTCTCTGAGAGTGGCTCCACAGGTATTTGAACCCGAATCACGTCAACTCTTTTGATCAGTTGTTGAATTAAAAACTGAGTTGAAGTAAAACATAAAACCTCCAGAGCAGCTAAGCTGGTGGGGCACACGTCAGGTAGGTCACCAGCCCGTTATAATATCTGGGAATATTCTCTTCCCAAGGAAAGTTCTGTTCTGATGACGAGTAACAGAGGAGATCATTCTCCCGTCTCGGCTTGTCTTCATTGGGTTCCCTCCATCCATCTCCGCTTCTTCAGGTTCAAGTCAAAAATGCAGCAGTCTGAGCAGAGAAGCCCAGATCGTTCCCTCTCCATCCGCCTCGTCCAGCTCTTCTCAGAGCATACTGAGGCAATCCCAAGCCAGCCGGGAGACATGCCTGAACCACCACATCTGGGTCATCTTCATGAGAAATGACAGTGGTTCTACTTGGAATCTGAGGACGAGTCAAGACACCTTCTGGAGGAAATTCATCTGCTGTTTTCCCAGAGTTGTTCTTCTGGGTCCGACCGCCCGTTTATGCACAAATGAGAGCAGGAACATAGATCAACCTTAAGCAGAGAGCCCTGATTTTGGCAGTTTTTTCTTTATTATAATAATTGTCATCTCCTGTCCTCAGCATATCCAAGCAGCTCCGAGTCAACACTACGCCCCTCCCAGCAGTTCTTCAGGGATGTGAGGAAGGACTTGTGTTGACCTTGAATAGGTACTTATTGATGGGTGGCTCCTGACAATAGAGGCAGCATTTCCGAGGCCTGATTGAACAACTCCAGACCCCTGCTAATACAAACATGCCTCTAGGTGACATTTAGGTCCAGATGACGGCAAAGTCTTACCCTGATACATGCACAAATGAGCAGATACAGGTGTTATGGATGCTGGTGTCAGGCTGAATTTTGCATGCCAATCAAGAAATGCAACACCCCTCGAGAGGACAGGGACAGCTAAAACAAATACCACTGACGAAGTGTCCAACTGCCTGAACTGTTCTGCATGAACACAAACATTAATCAAGAACATGGGCTTCTGATTTCACAAATGTCTGGTTGTAAATGTTTTATTAACAGCGCTAAACTTTCATAATGATACACTTCTGATGTTTCATCATCTTCAGTAACATGTAAAAGCACATTGCATTGTCAGGCCACAGCTTAAGCCATCAGAATGTCCAGGAATTTTCATTTTAGCTGTGTGCATTTCCACAGTTGGGAATGGGGATCAGATTTCTGTGTCCACATGGCTTTGGAGAGAGGGAGGGAGAGAGAGAGAGAGAGAAAATAAAAAATAGGTCATTTCAGTCAGGTAGTATGAACAGAGCATTTGCTATTCAAGTATGTAGTAGAAAACTGTTGCAGTGCACGCAGACACCATGCAGTCTGGTACCGTCTGGTACCGTATCATACCGGATCTGCCAGGGTCTCGTGGTACAAAGACCACAGCCTCATTATCAAGTATCATCGGAGGAGTAAGTGGCTTTCCTCCCTCAGTAATCATTACCAATTATAATTCTAGGGCAGCCAAAGTCACAAACACCAGCCTTTTTTACTGACTACTTGCAGAGAAATTCCTTGCGACATCCTCGTTGAGACTTCCTGTGTGGCAGTTGCGATCGACTGGAGACCAAGGGTTCATCAATTTTCTGTCATTTGTCCTGGAAGCAACCCTGAGCCGAGGCCTGCTGCAGCCCGCCCGTCATCCTTGCTCGTCTTATCACAGCTTCACCCAAAACAAGAGTCTGACTGCCAGACAACAGCAAACAGTCCTCTGAAAGTCCTGAGAACCAACATAAATGTTGAAAAAGATCATTTTAAAAAGTGTGTTAGTATTTTGAGAGATTCAAATGTCCAGGTTCCTGTGAAATCACAAACCAGGACCAGACTAGAAACATCCAGCCTCATCATCACATCATGCTGCATTCACTGCATCTTGGCGGGAGGGCGGGGGGGGGGTGCAAACTCACCATGTCAATAGTTCTCTTCAAGAGTTACAGAGTTTGTTTAGGAAAGAGGCGAGTCAGCAAATCTCTATCTGTACTTTAAACAACCCTCTTATTGGTGTTTGGTAACATGCATGAAAACCATTGAGATGCATCGGCTTGTTGTCTACAACAAGAGTATACAATCTTATACAGAATCTGTAGAAAAATTTAACATGCAAATGTGTCTTCATTTTGACTTTAGTACAGAAACAATCAACTTTTCCAAGCAGATTTTACTTTCATGAACACATTCGGAAGTCTTCAGCTTGTCCTTTCCTTTTCTTTTATGACTATACAATTTTAAGGTGATGGATTATTCCCTAAATCTTTATATTGCAATGTAAAGTATATCATGGAAAAAAGGAAATATTGCAGTGCCAGTTTCTACAGCTACCGAGGTGGAGTCTGCATTTTGCTGACTTGAAGTACAGTAGGAGTTGTGAGTTCCTATGAAACTTTGGTGACAGTTTGGAGTTTGGAGAATGTCAAGGTTTCTTTAAAAGTGAGCTGCAACTATTGAGACAGAGCAGAATGGGGTTATTTCAGCTCCGCTGGGTCAAGACACAGACTTGTGGGATTCCTATCAGACCGAATAAAGAGTTTCCTTGAAAAGCTCTGGGAAGACAACTCATATTCTGAATTACAACAATGGAGGTGAAGAGTGCAGTTAAGACAACTCAGAGACACCGACATACAGTTTAGAGTAAAGAAAAAGACGTGAACATTTTTCCCTCCATATCTGACGGTAAAGTTGAGGAATGCGTCTTCTTCAGTTAGGATTTATGCTCCTTAATTATCATTATTAATGGTAATATATCAGAACGGAGAGAGATTTTTACACAATGTTTTTATTGATTTGACTGGGGCCTTCAACAGCTTTGAGAGTTTCACATGAGGATGATTCTGCGTTGGAGGTTTCTGACGGGCTGACTGACATTGGAGTTAACTGGAAGCACATCTGTGGGTGGATTTAAGGCACACCTTCAACCACGAGGCCGTCGTAGTATAACGGCACAAGGAAATCTAAATACGGCAAAACAAGACATCAGGAAGCGAATCACAGATATTCAAAAGTGTTGTTTCTCCTGGGATACAATTTCCAGATGCCTGAAGGTTCCATATTCATCTGGTCACATGACAAGACACCAGAACAAACAGCATGGCAGCAAACAACCATTATCCCATTCAGGGAGAAGACAGCCTCTGTGTCCCTGGGATGAAAAAGCTTCGGGTCAAAATGTCAAAAAGAACCACAAGGCAACAAAGGACTTTGTAAAGATGACGGTTGGAACCAGGACAGACTATCATTGTCCAGTCAAACGCGTTCTGATATGTTGTGAGCTTCAGCTTCACAACCACCATAAAGGTGACAGTTTAGGTGTAACGTCAGTGTGGCGTGGGGCTGCTATGCTGCAGGAGGCACTAGTGCACGTCACAAAACAAATATCACCATGACACACACATACATATATATATCTATATATATACATATACATACACATATACACGTACACACATACATACACATACATACACACACACGTATACACATACATACATACACACATACATACACGTATATACACATACACACATACATACACGTATATACACATATACACATACATACACACATATACACATACACATACACGTATACACATACACGTATACGTATACACATACACGTATACACATACACGTATACGTATACACATACACGTATACGTATACACATACACGTATACGTATACACATACACGTATACGTATACACGTACACGTATATACGTACACGTATATACATACACGTACACGTATATACATACACGTACACGTATATACATACACGTACACGTATATACATACACGTACACGTATATACATACACGTACACGTATATACATACACGTATATACATACACGTATATACACACACATACATACACATACACATACACACACACACACACACACACACACACACACACACACACACAATATAGTATGTACAGTATATACTGTATAAAAAAAAACTCAAGGCTTCAGCCAACAAGTTAAATATTGGGAATGGATGGATCTTCAGCATGGTCAAACCTCCAAAATTTGTTGCAAGGCTTTAAGACTTCAAACTGAATCCTTTTGGAGAGGGCATCAAAAAAAGCTCTGACCTCAATCCTACAGACGATTTGTAAGCACCACTGAAAACGGCAAGTGGAGGCACAAAGACCCACAAGCTGGACTCTGCTCCAGCAGTTCTGTCTGGAGGATCGGGCTGTTGGACGGCTACCAAACCGTTCAACAAGACTCTGAAGTTAAATATAAAACACTAATCAGGTTTTTGTAAACCTCTATCTCTGATACTTAAGATAATGCATAAAAATCCTCAAAGGCTCTCTTATTATTTACTGTCAGACAGTCTTTTGACAATATATTTCATTTTAATACAATGCACAGGAAATGGAGAACTCTGAAAGACACCAGAATTATCTTTCATTACTCTTCTCTTTCCCTGAACTCATATTGAGACAAGTGTCTCCACTATGAGCAGTGGATGACGGAGATCTGCTTAGAGTGCATCTCTACAATCATTTCTTAGAAAAAGGAGCATCACTTTAAATTTCTGCATGAAAGACACTAAATAATAATAAAGATATGAACGTAATGATAAAAAAGCCTTTAGAAAGGATGGGACATGAACTGTGGCTGCTGAGCTAAAGATGGTATGACTCACCCTGGAGCTGATGAGGATGGACTGAGCGGGTATAAACATGCAGAGGAGAAGGTGAGAAGGAAGAGGAATACTGAAGAGGGTGGTTAGGAGGAAAAGGGGAAGGCCAAGAAGGAGATTTATGGATGCGGTGTTGGAGGAAGAGGCAGACGAGACTCCTGGCGGCAAAAATCTGAGATTTGTGACATTAAATCCAGCAGCAGCAGCATCACCCTGCTGCTCAGGTGGTGATGGTAGATCACCACCGAATCACAACTTCAGACAGAATAAAAAGATCTTCGTTTACACCAGATACTCAGTACCAATCTAATACAAGTTAAGTGGCAAAAGCCAACATTTTCTGGTCATCCAGGACAATACATTCTACAATTTTTCCTTATTGCTGCAATTTTCTCACTTCTGCAAAGTAAGTGTTTGCTGCTCCTTTGTTTTCTTTCCTTTGACTTAAGTTCTTCATGCTCTTTCACCGGATCGTTCCTAATTTAAATGTACTGCTCCTGTTTCATTTAGCAACATTCCTTTGGAAACTGCAGCCTTGCATAATGAGCAGTCCAGTATTAAATAAAACCATTTTCCAACAAAATACTGATGCTACATCGCTCCCTCAATCCAAAACTCACATCTCCACCTTTTAACTCAAAACAGGACTTTGCAAGCCAGAATTGCATCACTTCCTGCGCTGATTTTAAGATCCAAGATGAATTGGGAGTCTTTATGAAAAATGGTATCAGTTGGTGCACAGATTCAATGCCCTTATTTTTGGCAGAATCTTTGAGTCTTTCCAATGCTCGACTTTCAGAGATGTATGTTTGACTCTGCATGCAATGACAATTAAATTCCCCGAGTTGAGCCATCACCAAGTATTTATAATTGACTGTTACTCTATTATTTCAGTCTTACTTAGTGGTTAAAAATACAAACAGAGGTATTTTAGATATTTTCCACAACCCCATGTTCTCAACATTGCCTGTAAATGAGCATCTCAGATCCTTCCACACATGATGGAGGCAGAATCAGATCGACTATATGAGGGTTGACAACATGAGAAACATCTGCACAAACAAGCAGAAACACTAAGGACAATGTCTCCACACTCTTCAGACTCCATAGTTGGCAACGATTGAGGCGTCTTCAATCATCAGTAAAACTGATCACATTTTTCACTGAGATGCATTGAAATTCATTTTCTTCCTTCGCCATCATGACACAGCATAAGTGTGTGACTCAGCAACTTTAATCAATGTTTGGACCAAGATGCATGCACGCGCGGGTTGTCAAAACCGACAGAAAGATGCGTTTTGGACTCACAAGCTTCTAAAGCCAGAGCAGTACCAGAAGGCCGGTTCAAAACTCAACTGTTGGTGAAGCATCACCAAAACAAGTTCACTGTTGCTACCTCAGAAAAAGACATCCAATAGGCCACGCTGAATCGACTCCAAGGGTTTTGCAGCATATTTGTGCCTGGTTTTTTGGGCGACTCTGGTTACATAGACATTGGGAAAAGTATAATATGGCCACTATAAATTCCATATTTGATGCAGCAGCCGAGCAAACAGCCAGCATTCTTCTCACTTTTAGCTGGAGATGTACTGAGGATTATAGTAACTCACACCTCCTCTTATCCTGCAGGCAAACTCTCAGCCGAGCTGCCTGTTCACGCTGCATTCGGATGACATTCCCACTGGGGCGTGTGGAAATGCTTGCTACTCATTCAGTGTTTTTGTCTTTAATCGTTGCGCCACATTTCAGCATGCCAGTGAACTCGACGGCTTACTCACTTCAGCTCTGTATCGGCGCTGGCCTGAATTCTCTCGGCAGTCATTTACCACCCGTGAACATTTGCCTGGCAGTGAGCAGCCACGCAGCCTCCCACCGCTCCTCTGGCACAGCGCCTGCATCAGTTAGAGTGCCGAGGTCGACACATCCCGCAGAGTTTTCACTGATTTACTCTCAACAGCTAAATAATGTTGAAAGGCTGCACCGACAACTGGAGTAACAAATAAACAGATCATGTTCTGATCTCTAATCACACGCTGAAGTTGTGACAGGAGACGGTCATCGTGCTTAAGAGGCTCAAACGCAAAAAGAGATGTAAACAAAGCAGACGGTAGAGTGCTGCAGCTGACTCCTGCCCGTTTCTGGTAATCAGGGTGATGCTCATAGACTGATCTTGAGGGCAGATGAAAGGAACACTGAAGAGGCAGCGATATTGGCCAAAGTGCTTCTGTGAGGCCACAATTACCAGAACGAGCTGCATTTTCAGAAGCAGCTTTGAGCTGCCTCAAGAAATGACTTTTAGAGAGGCAGCACAACGAACAAGACTGTTACAGACGTCTCACTGAACTAAGTGACAACACGGAAAACAACATATGCGGGCGGCTAGTCAGTAAAAAGTTCATATTTAAAGCGGTGTAATAGCGCCGCTCTAGTGGCTGCTTGTTGCAGCAACTCTACTCATAAATTGATTTTTTTTTTTTTGTGAACACTGATCTTCGAGACTTTGACTCCTTATTTGACTGTAATATCACAATTACACTGGGTAAAATAACGTTTTTGTAAAGTAAAAAAACAACGGCACATTCAGAAAACCAGTTTAATACTAATGGCAACAGAATTGGTTTTTATCTCAGAGGTTTGTAAGTTCCTTCAGCATGTTAGAGTTGTGCGTTTGGTTTTATGCAGCTCAACTGCTTTTGAAGAAGTAAACACTTTTCATATTTTTTCAAACTGCCATTTTGAACGCAGCCTAATGTGGCACATTGAACAACAACCAAGCTGTCAAATCTTAAAAACAAACCACGTTACACATAATTACATATAGTGGTCAAAACGTTTTATGCCTCCTACACACTGCACATTTTCAGGCTGTTACAGATGAAAGACGGCCGTTGTGAGGGAATGCTGGGGTCATCTCTCATCATATATCCAAACCTGTTGTCGGACGTCCTACAATGGGAGGAGTTCCAGGACCGCCCTTCTACTGGTCTTGAGACCAAAGACTTCCTGACGCTGTCATTTTCTGGGAGCGCCAGATATTATTTGATTCCGTCTACTGACCAACTAATTAAAATGCAGCATGAAATGATATATTAAAGCGACTGGAGTCGTTGCAACAGAAGTCAATGCAATAAAAGGATTTCTAGTTATCACACTGCAGTTTGCAGCTGCAGAACATCATAAATTAGGCTGGTCAGTATTTTGTTGTGCATTTTGACAGTAATACAAGGCAGACTGTTTCCGAACCACATACTGTAAAACTGTGCATACAGTGTATTATAGTATGTAGTTTAGACTGGTATGGTGGTCATTAGTATGTAGTACATTAAGCAGAATAAAGGGACGATCACATGACTGCTGTGATCAGCTAGTTTCAAATTCTATTGCTGAATACTAGGTACAATACTGTTCGAAGTGGACTGACCAGAAGCATAAACTTTCCTGGATGTAGGAAACCCTCTACTGCAGATTTTGCATTTGGTCTCATTCTGCAGGCGATGTACCACCAACACCCTCCACTGATGACTGCTGCTTGAATTTGGTGTCCATTCTTTGTTCATTTGTTTATGTAAGTTTCTTCTCTACCACCTTGTTTTCACTGGTCGGGATAATCCCACCCTTTGCATCTGACCCAGCAGGGTTTAGTGAAGCAGAATAGCACCAGTATTCCTGGATCTAAACTACTGCTGTCTTCTGTCGAAGAGCAAAGAACTGGTTCTGAACCAGGACTGGATCAAGTTTGATTGAAAAGGTCCATTAGGAAGACATTCAACAGTCAATCTGAATCAGCACTTAAAAGAGCACCACTAGATGAGCTACCTTGCTTTTATAAATCACAATCATGCAGTTGGGTTTCATGAGAAAATCAGAAACGCCAGCTGTTGTTCAGAACATGTTTGACAATAGATGATGCCTCCCTGCAGGGGGCTCTGCTACGAGCCTGGGCTTCCACACTCCTTCATTTAGTGGGTCACCGCTATTTCTGCCGGTACGGAACATACCAGACCAAATGCGGGGGGCGGGGTTTTGTGTGATGACTCATACGGGAGCGTTCAAGAGCCACTTTTCAAAACAACTCAGATGGCCACAGAATTGCTAATTGCAAAAATCTCCTTGAATCAATTACATTTTTACTGCAAAATAAACCGTCATTTCCCAGAATTCCTACTCCACTACAGCAGTAAGGAAGAGGAAAAGTATTAGCACAGCTGTCCAGGCAATTCCTCTGCAGAAGTCCCAATAAAAATCAGGTGAAAATGTTTTCCTGAAGGTCCTCAGTCTGAATCCGTTTCCAGCGACCAACAGCTGAGCCAAAACTGCTGTAAGAGGTGTAAGAGGACATCATGGTGTCATCTTTGTATTATATAACACAGGAGAGCCAAAATGCTTGTTTATACCTTTGTTAAGGCTCTTTAGATCAGTGTTTACCAAATCTGCTCCTCAGGGCACACTGCCCTGCCTGTTTTAGATGTTTCCCTGCTCAGACACACCTGATGAGGTCACCATCAACTTGACATCAAGGTCTGCACAAGTCTGTCAAGGGCTCGGTCACGTGAGTCACGTGTGTAAAACATGCAGGAAAGTCATCCCTGGGGAACAGGCTTGGAAAACACTGCTGTGGACAAACGGACAATCATATTCTATAATTATAAGTTCATTTTTCTGCTTTCCCTGCCGTTAACAGCAGCTGCTCTGCAGCTAGCTGTCCGGAAAGCTGCACAAAATTCCATACACCTCTAACTAAAGATGCATTAAATGTAGAGCTGAAGGAAAAAAATTATGAATAAATGCATCGACTTTTAATTAAAAGAGTAACATAATGAGTAGGATACCACTGACTTGCGGAGGAAAAGACATCGTTTTAAAGAATACGCTCATTTAAACGTTCTGCTCAGTCAAACAGATAATGATTACACGTTCAGAGTCTCACCTGAAGGTTAATTATTGTGTTCAGAGATGATGAGGCTCCTCAAAGCCAGCGAGTGTGTCAGGAGGATGAGCGAGTGTGTTCCTACATGCAGCATGCATCAGTGAAGATGAAGTGACAGATGTTTGAACGTACAGGTGATCCACCCTGCGGGGGAAGCAGCTGTGCATGTATGTTCTTGTAACGTGTACACTCACCCTGCTGCCGCCATGCAGGTCTTACTTTTTACAAACTTCCCATTCAGCTCAACTCAATTTTATTTAGGCAGTCTATTACAATACAAAATGTTTCCAGAGACCCAGAACATGACCCCCGAGCAATTATTACTTATGATTATACGTTGCTGCTTCAGTATTCTTAGATCATGTTATTCACATTTTTGTAGTTCACTCTAGAACATTTATAATAATTTCAAAAGTGCCAAAGGCTTTTATCGGCCATTACATCAGATTTATTCAAAGATTTAACATTTACACTGTCGAGTCTTCTGCTGTTCACTCTGGAATAATGGAGATCAATTTCTGGGACAAATCCTGACTAATGCAGATCCATTCTTGCTGATTTAGGGCCCTGGGTTGATGATAATAGGTCATTTTCTACTTGTTCACCTCTTTTTTAGGACAGACCGCAGGTCCCCAATGGCATTAAAATCTCTAGGTCTAATATTTCAATTTCAATACCATGATGTTCAAGCCACTTTGTGTTCACTTTTGCCTTGTGACATTGTGATCCATCGTCCTTTACATCTTCATTTGGCTGGCTTTTCCCTTTAAAAAGGGTTCCGGTTTTTTATTCTGTCCCAGCTGCTTTTGCCTTAAAAGAGAGAGGTTGATAAGAAGGGCGGATGCAGCTGGTCAGGTCTCCTCTGCGGTTAGGAATAACGTCGGCACCTGAGATGAAGCCTACAAGGAACCGTTCTTGGCCCTAAGTAGACACTGCTTGTTTTTCACTTGTCCGTGGTTCTCCATATGTCGTAAACAGCTCTATCAGGTACAATATTTTCAGTAGACGTTTCCTTGTATTTGAGATCATTTTAATGGTTGTGTGTTTCTTTGAGGTAATCAACTCTAACACCGAGAGACAATGTCTACGTTCGTTTTGTGACAATCACTCTTATTATTCTATCAGGATGATAAAAGAGCTTCAGCTGACTTTCACCTGTTAATTGTCCCTGTGCTGATAATTGGATTGCTAAAATGTTCGTTGGTCACATGTCACTGGGCCAAAACACATATAATTGGGTTATGTGATTGAGTAAATGACTGACAGCTGTGAATGGCAGTACATTTAAGTATATCTGCTCACTGTACACAACAATCTAGAAACAACGTGAATCACCACCAGAGGCTGAAGCAGCAAACGATGTTCAACAGAAAAAAATCGTATCTCTGCCAAAGTTTTTGGCCACAACTGTACACACACCTGGCAACGCAGCGCTCGGGTCCAGTGTGGGTGTGAAAAATCAAAGCAGTTTTGTGCCGGCGGCAGCTCTTACTGCAGGTATTGACTCATGCATTCGCAAAAGAATTCACAAAGAATTTCAGTCTGTTATTGGTCAGAATCCACGGCAGCTGACAGCAGTGCAAAACAAAGTCAGATCTGCATTTAGCTTTCTTGCATAAATAAAGTTAAAAGTTGTTGTTTTTTTCTGTCCATACATCCATTTATCCATCCATCATCTCTATACACTTGATCCTGCTCAGGTTAATGGGAGTCTGCTAAACTCCATCCCAGCTGTCTTCAGGCGAAAGCTGTGGCACAGTCACCAGTTCATTGCTCGCCCACCAAGACAACATTAATTAATCAAAAACGGCACTGTTTCATGCAGAGTAACAGTGTTGGGTATCAGTTCAAGTAAAAGTGTGATATTTTCTCATGTTCTGATGTTTATTTTCACACAATGCTCCGAATTGGGCAGCACGGTGGATTGATTGGATTATCACTGTTGCCTCACAGCAAGAAGGTTCCTGGTTTGATTCCCGGCCCGGTGGGACTTTCTGTGTGGAGTTTGCATGTTCTCCCCGTGCTTGCGTGGGTTCCCTCTGGGTACTCCGGCTTCCTCCCACAGTCCAAAAACATGCATACTAGGTTGATTGATGATTCTACATTGCCCGTAGGTGTGAATGTGAGTGTGCTTGTTTGTCTGTCGCTGTATGTGGCCCTGCGATGGACTGGCGGCCTTGCCCACAATGGTAAATCACTGGTGGCCCCTGAGCAAGGCCCTTAACTCCCACCTGCTCCCCGGGGCGCTGGTTCTAGCAGCCCCACTGCTCACTAGTGAAACTAGTTGATGGGTTAAAAGCAGAGGTCCAATTTCAGTGTGTATCATACATACAGCGTGTACACGATGTCCACACTGACAAGAATTTTGCCCAACTTATTTAGTAATCATTATTATTTGCCTTTTTTTTGTTCTTTAGTGATAATTTAGTGCATGTGTTTATTTAAAAAATAGGTCAAGGCATGACAATAAAAGGTGGAAAATTGTTTTTTTAATGTTCTATGGTTTCTGAACAAAAACTGTTATTATAATAAGATATTTTCTATTTACTTATAAACTTTGCCCAAAGTCAAACCTGGGTTTTAACTAATTTGATATCCAAAAGGAAAAAATTCACAAAAACACTTTAGCTCAGATTTATCAAATTAATGATGTATGCTCTTCAATAATTCAAAAGTATTGGTATCATATCGGCGATACCGGCCCAGTATTCACTTGGTACCGGATTGATATCAAATCGTACAGACCACGACCAGAGGCTCTCTCTACCAGGATCGACTGATTTGATTGGCTCCCAATGACCTTTGCACGTAGTTAATGACTCGAACTCGGTAGCTCGAGGTACCTGTGAAGCAAATGCAAACCGGCTGTACGTTTGGATTTCTAAGGCAGAAAAAAATTTCAAGGTGTTTTCCGTTTTGGAGAATGTTGATTATAACACAGCTACAATCACAAAGCTTAATCTCAGAGATTCAAACAGTCGGTGTCAGTAAATTCCTTGTGAGGACGAGGAGAGCACCTCCTCTCAAGCATTTTCCCCGACCATCCTCCTCTCGTCTAGACTCAGCAGCTGGTGATCCATTAGCCTCCAACAGTTTCTACAGAGACCACTGACATTAAATTGGACCGAGTTACTTTCCAGGAACGAATGACTTAAAGAGGCAGTGTGTTTGGTGACTCAAAGATTAAACCGGCTGTTCCAACAAAGCATGTGCACGATTGTGTGCTGCATTCATGCATAATGCTGGTGGTTAAACAGGGGAGGATGAGCGAAAAGATTTTATGCTTAATGAATACATACACACAAACACAACCACTGAGCTGAGCACTGGCAAACAAGAAAATGGGAATCATTACAGACCTAATCACTGCAATTACTCTGTGTGTTTGCTTGTATCAGTCATGTTGTTGGGACTTAAAGTAAATCCGTTTACACAATCGTCTTTCAGTCACACCCCTGAGCACAGAAAACCTGAACAACCGTTTCATCATTTGTGAGTGAAGACATTCATGAACTTAGGGTACGACTTGGTTTTGCTTAAGTTTAAGTTGTGGATAAGTCAGGTTTAGGTTTGAATTGTTTCGCGATATTTTCACCTGACTGCTGAAGGCCTGGGACCTGATTCTAGACCTGTACAGGTTCAGGGGTAGGAAGGGAATATCTGCCAAACTCCCAGCACCTCCACTTGTCCAAGTTTGTCTTAAAACATTGTAATCAGAGTGACTGTAGAGAACAAAATACTGCACAATAAACATTAGTTGTGTTCTACGTCAGGAGATGCATCCTTCAGAAACTTGAATTTGAAGGCCAACTGTGTCATGGCAGTGAAAGGAAGGCTGTACCTCTGCATGCGTCACGCTTTACTCGGACAGAGAAGGCTGTTGGACCCTTCTCAACCAGCATATCCTAAGATTTTCCCCACACCTGGAAGTTGGGGTAGACATGGAGAAAGAACCTTGGTCTTATCTCAGTCTGAAATTATTTATTCAGATTCAATTTCCTCTAATAGAAAACCTAACATGTCGTGATCCTGCCTGGCGGGAGAGGTGTATGTCTTCGAAGTTCTAGGTTGGGCTGAGCAGGCTCCTCAGGTCACAGGCGGAGCCTGGCTGTCTCCTGCTGCCACACCTGGTCTTCATCAGGACTCATCAACACTCCCTCTTAAGGAACAGCAGGAGCACCAGTCTTTGCCAGATTGTTATACCCTCTCAGTGGTAATCAGGCCGAGTTTTGTGTTGCGGTGCTCTCAGCAGCTTTTACGTAAGTAACTCATCCTTTCTTTCTCTATCCAGATTTTGTGGATCCCTGGAAGTCTTGTTCCCTGATGTTCTTAATTGCGACCTTTTGGATCTCATCTCAGTCCCTGCACCCTTCACCAGCCGTAGCCCATTTGAGGAAGCTGCCACCTCTGACTACTGCCTGCTCACCCTCCGTGCACCACCCGTCACAGCCAGCAGATCAAACTCCTCCCAATGTCGATCCCCACGGAAAGTGTCCCTCACCCAGCTCTGGACCAAAACATCCATCCCTCAGCACTCCAGTAACTGCCTGTTCACAATAAAAGACTTAATTGTTCACTGACTGAGTTCTGCACTTATCTTTGTTCGTATTCTGGGTTAAGCTTGCTGTGACATAAACCTTATAATGGAAAAAAAGCTATTTTAACAATACACTGTTAAAAAAAGCTGTTTTAACATATCACAATTTTAATCCCAATTTGCCAAGTATGTCAATAAGAGGCACGCTGGTGCCAGCAGTTGCCTGTCAGCCAACGGCAACTTTTGGACAGATGTTTGAAGATGCTTCAAAAATGGCAGTAATGAGTCATTGTCAATGGGTGACAGACATTAAAATATCTGAGGCTTCTGGGCAACTCCATGTATGAGCTACAACCAATCAGACAGCGTGGCATTAGGTGATGTCAATGTGAAAAAGGGAAACCCAAAGAGAAGCCTGCAAAGCAAAGGAGAGACACTGTAAACGTTACACAAGATACACTACATAGACAAAAGTATTCGCTCACCTGCCTAGACTCGCATATGAACTTAAGTTCTGCTGTTCCTTAAGGAGGGTTGAGTCCTCCCCACACCGTAATCCCTCCTCCACCAAACTTTACACTTGGAACAATGCAGTCAGACAAGTACCGTTGTCCTGGCAACCACCAAACCCAGACTGGTCCGTCAGATTACCAGATGAAGAAGCATTTGTCACTCCAGAGAAGTTGTCTCCACTCCTCTAGAGTCCAGTGGTGGCTGCTTTACACCACTGCATCCAATACTTTGCATTGCACTTGGTGATGTTTGTCTTGGATGCAGCTGCTCGGCCACGGAAACCCATTCATGAAGATCTCTGTGCACTGTTCTTGAACTAATCTGCAGGCCACATGAAGTTTGGAGGTCTGTAGCGATCGGCTCTGCAGAAACCTGGCGAACTATTCGCACTATGCGCCTCAGCATCCGCTGACCCCACTTTAATTACCATTCTTGTAAGTATGTAGATCGTGCACACGATGTATGTACAATACACACCGAAATTGGACCTCTGCTTTTAACCCATCACTAGTTTCACTAGTGAGCAGTGGGCTGCCAGCATCAGCGCCCGGGGGGCAATCGGGAGTTAAGGGCCTTGCTCAGGGGCCCCCAGTGATTTACCATTGTGGCCAGCCCTGGGCTTGAACCTGGGTCCTCCACGCCCAACCACTAGGCCACCACCCCTTCATCAGTTCACTTCATCAGTTTATGTGACCTACCACTTTGTGGCTCAGTTGCTGTCATTCCCAAACACTTCCATGTTCTCATAGTACAGCTGACAGTTGACTGTGGAATATTTAGGAATTTTAAGAGCGAGGACATTTCATGACTGGATTTGTTGCACAGGTGGCATCCTATCAAAGTTCCACGCTGGACTTCACTGAGCTCCAGAGAGCGACTCATCCTTTTACAAATGTTGTAACAACAGTCTGCATGCCGACGTGCTTGATTTTATACTCCTGTGGCCATGGAAGTGATGGGAACACCTGATTCTGATTATTTGGATGGGTGAGCGAATACTTTTGGCAATATAGTGTACAACACACTAAACCACAATTTGATCTTTCGTGGACTTTCCTACCCTCGACTCTCTGAAGAGCACACCGTTTCTGCCGGATTTCCCAATCCATTCCTCTACCGACATTCCTTGTCTTTACTTCTTTAATTCGTGTTTTGCACAGATCTTGCCCAAACTTCTAACGTTCATTTCACCCCTTTTTTTCTTTTAATACACAGAGCTGTGTGTTTGAAAATACACTTTTCTGATTTGTGAATGGGTACACCTCAATCTAGAATGTGTTTTGTTGACAAAATGTGATGTTCAATCTCAGGTAATTGAGTCATAGTAGGGGTGTGACCTTCAGTTGCGTATGAGTTATGTCGTGTGAAAACAACATTACAAGACAGCAATACAGCACAGAAATCTGCCAACTCTTAAAGTCATGTGGTGCGAAAGTGAACCACATCAACGTCAGGTGACCGGTGACATTTACAGGAAGCTCTTGGAAGATAAGACCATCTCATTTCACCACCCACCAGTTCTGCTTTTGGCATGTACACTTGGAAAAACATTGCCCCAAATGTGAAACACAAACAGGCTGCAGTCCTTTATAAACGTTTGATTTGGTTGTCAAGAAATACATTATAATGTCCTGTGCAGAAATACGATTTGGTTGAGAAGGTGCTACACAAGTGTGAACCATTTGCTTGTGTTTGAAACCAGCCTAGGGACATCTGTTTCTCACTTCCCTCTTATTTGTTGACATTTATATTGACCTCCTTTTCTTTACTTCTACCCTGCCTTTTGCATTAAAAATAATGTAATCATCTTAGTTAGGCTTTGAAATACATTTAGTGGCAAAAGTCTTCACACATTTTGAATGTTGCATAGAAACTACAACTTTAAAACCAGCTCGGAAGCTTTCGCGGTATCCTGACCATTGAAATTCAACTCCAATCCCAGCATCACAGTATAAGTATAAGTTAGAAAAATCTGCATCTCTTTTTCACACAATGCATGAAAATATAAAACAATATTTTGAGTCCAGAGTGACTAAAACTGCTCGGAAACAGAAGCTTTAGTCAGTTATTTGAGATGGCTCTTCTCGTCCAGGAGCTTGGGTCTTATCGAGTGCAGACGCTGCACTTTCCGACTCCACGGGTACAGCTGTTGTCAATCGTAGCCCCTCAGGTCAGTCACAGTGGTCCCATTAGAAGCTCTGTGGCGCATTACAGAAACGTCGAAGTAACCCTCTTCACCTGAGCGCTGCTTCTCTGTGGCAGGGCTCGGGTACATCAGCAAACACAGGCAGATTGAGCTGGCAGGAACTCAGACGCGAGAATGGCTTTTAAAGCTGTTCGCTTTTGAAAATAAAACAAACAGATCTGACTCGTACATGAACATTTCATCAGTGTCAGGAGACTACAGGTCAACAATTCAGAGAAGAGATTTCAACCACGCTCAAAGAGAAGTTAATTTTGGAAGTCAAAAAAGACATTTTATTTGACACCACTCGACTTTTAAACGAGGCTAGTAACAAAAAAGATAAGGCATGTGAAGAGCTTTGAACATGCAGAATATCCTGTGATTGTCACAAGATTTTGAAAGCTTTAGGTAGACTGGCAGCTGTCAGTGGCTACGCTGCTGATCATCGTAGGGGTTTCTAAGTTGTGCATTACTGCAGCCCTCAGAAATGCTCCACTTCTGAAACACTCCAGGAGGGACTCGGGAGTGATCGTTTTGTCTTTCTAATCACATGCCAATAACTATAATGGGATAAAGACAAACAGAAAAATGGATACACCCAGAGGGAGTTTGCTCCATTTATCTGAAGGAAGATTCAAAAGTATCTGACAGTATCTGACGTTAAAAAGAAAAATGTCCCTTCTACATTAATGGCAGAAAGTTAAAGCGTTAAAACCTTACAATTTAACAGAAATCAATGACCCAAAAACAGGCTTGGATGCTCCAACAGGCCTTGTGGTCCCATTGGATGCTCGGATGAGGTCTGGCAGTTGAACGCTTTTTTTTTTTTCCCCTCCCAATTTGGCACAATTTGGCACTACGTGAACTCAATAAAAATCAGTCATATTTTTTTAATTAAAACATGAAAAAATCCTGCCCAAATCCAACATGTGCATGAATAGGAGAAAAGCACCATGCTCATCTGGCAGCAGGACTGTGAACACACATCTGGAGCAACAGCTGAAGGGGGAGAAGTCCTGCAGCGTGTGGTGGCTGTCACTCAGTTAAGTCAAACAGAGCTGCTGTAATTTAACTGAATCACCACGTAGCTTCCTGGAGGTTATTTCTCAGTTTGATCCTTTAATTGCTGAACACACAAATAAGTACGGACAATGGGTCGGAAAGTGAAGCCTATCACAGCTGCAGAAACACAGCAGGAAAATACTTTCCTGTAATTGTGGATCTCCTCCTGATCTATCACAGACCAGCTGACAGTCATTTTTAGATTTGTGAGTAAGGAGAAGATAATATGGGAACGATTTATTGGATCTGAACCTATAAAAGTCACACGGGGGTGAGTCTGGTTGACACGGTTGTGGGCATGCTTGTCGGTTTACGCATAGACCTTGCAAACTGCAGAACCTATCCATCCATCATCTATACCTGCTTAATCCTTCTCAGGGTCACGGGGGTCTGTCGGACACACATAGTAGGCGAGAGGCAGGGGTCCACCCTGGAGCCAGTCCGTCGCAGGGCCACATAGAAAGAGAAACTTGCACACAAACATTCATACCTACAGGCAATTTAGTATGATCAATTGTGGGAGGAAGCCGGAGTACCCAGAGGGAACCCACGCAAGCACGGGGAGAACATGCAAACTCCACACAGAAAGAGGAAATCGAACCAGGAACCTTCTTGCTGTGAGGTGCTAACCACTAAGCCACCGTGCTGCCCTGCAGAACCTAAGTATTTGATAATGCAAGTAAGATCTCAGGGTGCAATCATGGGCTGCAGACTTACTTGAACAACAAGAGCCCAGTAATCCACCACACACCCTGAGCCACAGTCTCTCCGTTTGGTGGGTGTCAACAGTATTTAAGAGTTCTTTGACCTCATGAAGTCCTTACACGCCTTTTTGTTCAGGATCCATTCATTGATGCAGGCATTACTATAGAAGACATTAAAATCACTGTCATTGTGTTGGGGCTGTCAGGAAGATGCATCTAAAGCCCTGAGTGAGAATTATGCACGAATAATGGATATACTAAAGAGCATAACACCTGACGCATGAAAAACATTAAAAGAGCAAAAAGGCATTATGTTCAAAACTGAGTGGTCTAAATATGGCATTTATGGATGGAAGATTATCTTAAGGAGATTGAAAGTGTCAAATGAAGCATTACAAAAGGCTTACATGGGTCTAATGATTGATCTATGCCAGTTCGGGTCGTTAGGATCATGAGTGGTATCACTTGGAGATCAGTGTGACCATTTAAAAAAAAACAGAAAAAAAATGTTTCTGGTGTGAGGCAGTCACATGACGAAGAACTACAGCAGAATAAGAGGCACGGCATGTTTTCAGATTAATCTACCGAGCATACAGTTTGTTTGTCTGGTTTTCTTAGATCCCCATTAGCTGCTGACCTTTCACAGCTACTATTCCTCTTCAACTGACTGTCATTCCCGCTTTTCAAACTATCTCATCACGCTCTTTTAAAAAAAGGTATTAAGAAAAAACGTATCAACAGCTCACTTCTAAACAGTCCATTTTATTCTCCCTGAGTAAACAAAAATATATTAAGCTTCTTCTTAAAGCTTACCATGTTATTATCTCTAATGTTATTAAAATCCAAAAGTCTGGAAACTCATTCAACTCCACCATCGCTCTGTAATTCGTTGTCTTCTGTTTTAAGTTAGTTCTACATGGAGGCAACAGTAAACGACCAGCAAAACGATTATCATCTTCCACACAATGTTTCTGACGTTTTACTCATAACTACTTTTTTGATCCTACATTCTACACCTAACCAGGAATCCATGCATTATCTATACCCGCTTTATCCATTTCCGGGTCACGGGGGTCTGTCGGAGCCTATCCCGACGCATATCAGGCGAAAGGCAGGGGTACACCCTGGACAGGTCGCCAGTCTATCCAGGGCCACATACAAACAACCAATCACACTCACACCTAGGGAGAATTTAGAAAGATCAATTAACCTACACGGCATGTTTTTGGACTGTGGGAGGAAGCCGGACTACCCGGAGGAAATCCACGCAAGCACGGGGAGAACATGCAAACTCCACATCCAACCGGGAACCTTCTTGCTGTGAGGCAACAGTGCTAACCACTAAGCCACCGTGCTGCCTCTAACCAGGAATTATGTGATTCATTATACTTACACTGGTCTGATAAAGGCACAGAAGGACTAAGCGAGCTGCTTTGTTCTGAGCTACCTGCAGCCTTTACCTGTACTGGACTGCTTGTAGCACCTGTTTAATCAAATCATTGGTCATAAACTTCCGGCAGTATTTAATCACAGTCATACCTCTAGTATAATGAGGTGCACTATTTGGTCAACTTGTCTGTTCCAGGACATTTGACTCTCTACAATAATCCCTAATAACTTAACTTCTGTTACTTGCCCTATCACTGTATCAGTCACAGTTAAGCATACCACAGGATCTTCTATCAATACGTGTTTTAAACCTAAAATAATACACTTTGTCTTTTCCTTATTCAGAAATAATGTTTCTTATCGTCCATTTTTCTGGTAAGTAATTCCAGATGTGAAATCCCAGTTAATTCAACAAGTGTATGTTCCAAAGTATAAATTGTCGAGTCGTCAGCATACATTGCAATGGTGGCACAATTTAGAATTAAAGGTCAATCATTAATGAATATTGAAAATAAAAGCGGACCCAAATAACTCCCTTGGGGCACCCCACAGGTCACAGCTCTCAGCTCTGAATAGCTACCATTAAAGTATACCATGCTTTTCCAATCAGACAAATACCCATGCACAAATACCCTCTTAACCCATGCAATAGCAGCTGACTGAAACCCATAGCAGCTTAACTTATTCAATAGCACATAAAGTTCAAGAACATCAAGTGCTGCACTTATAACAGTATAGCACAAACTAGATGTTGTCCAGTTCCATCATCCATTCCACAAATCATTTGTCATCTGAGCAAGTGCTGTAGCCGTCAAGTTTTCTTTTTTGTATGAATTTCGATGCGCAGAATTTAACCCATTTTTCAAAAAGTAATCTTGAATTTGCTCATATATTTGCTTCCTTATTTTAAAAAGAGCAGGTAAAAAAAACAAACAAATTCTACTGTTTTAACCTGAAAATAGTTCTTTGTTATTCTTTGGAATGATTTTAGCTATTTTCTATTCAAAATGACAAAAAAACATTTTTAAACTTAAATCAATAATGTGAGCAACAGGCAGCGCTATCAGATCAGCTACAGGTTTCAATAACTTCATATCAAGGTTGTCAGCACTTGAAGGTTTTTCTCAGCTTGCTTTGAGCAATTTCAATATTTTATCAGCATCAATGCTTTTAAAAGTAAATCTGCTTTATTGGTTATCCATTATTTTAACTTTTATCAATTTGCATGATATTTTATCATCTTCATCATCAAGGTGCAAATCATCTTGCATTATATGATTTTTGTTACTAAAGTAACTACATGACTTAATAAGAATCTGTCCATCTTACTCTAAAAAGGATTGCATTGACCTCCCTTTTCTGCCCATTAATTCAATAAGTGTATCCTTTTTTCTTTTTTTTTTTACAATGTAATTTTGCAAAAACTATTTTGTCTTGATAATGCCTTGTCTTTTTTGTTTTATTCAGTTTTCTAACATAATTCTTCAATTTATGAAACAAATCCCACAGTATTGCATCCCCTGATCTCATTGCCTCCACCTTGGCTTGATTCCTTTAAGTCATGTGATCTCTGAGCTCATTGTCCAGCCACAGAGCCTTAGCATTTCTCAGTTTGCTTCCCTATTGGTGCATGTCCATCAATAATTGCCATTAGCAAGTCATTAAACACAGTTAAAGCCCTGTTAGGACTGCTCTTCCAAGACTGTAGACCAATCAATGCATCTTACATCATTATACTACTGATTCCAGCTTGACACTCTCTTTAAAATAATCGTCAGTTTCCACTTTTAGTTGGAATCAATTAGGCTTACATAAATATACCACTAGATGGTGCATTAATACATCTCTTCTTAAAGATTCTGAGTTTAGCATTTAAAAAAAAAAAAAAAAAAAAAAAAAAAGAGTGGGCATCCTTCCTAGAAATAAATTATTCCCCAAAGTCATCATCATAGTACTACGGGAAACTGGTAAGGCAGTTCTACTGGGTAAAATCATATTATACTCTGTTTATAAAAAGAAGAAAGAAAAAGAAGATCACTTAAACTATAGCAAAAGATTGAAACACCTGAAACATTAAAAGCAAATAACTCAACAGAAGGAATTAAGAAAGTTAAACGAGATCATAACCAAAGACTCAATTCCTAACTTAGAGATGCCAACAAATAATGTCACCATGACAATAAATCAGGTAGACATTTAGCTAATCAGATCAAATGAAACAAAAAAAAGATTGAAATGATTCCCACTATTAAGGACTCGGCTGCAAAGCTGACAAACTCACCTCAAGAAATCAATAAAATATTCAGAGAAATCTATGCAAAATTATACTCATCTAATATCGACCCAGGACAGGAAGCCATTGACTAATTTTTCAAGACCATTGAGGTCCCTCAACTTAAACACCAAGATGACAAACTGCACCAAACATGCACCATTTGTGGCATGCGCAAACACAAATCTCCAGGACCGGACAGCTTCTCTGCTGAATATCTTATCTCCAATATTCATCAGAGCAATAACTGAAATAAAACAAAACTCAACATTTCCAAAGTATACGAATACATGACTCCACCAAATTATAGTTTAATTATAATCAATTTCTCTTATTAATGTAGATTTCAAAACCATTACCAAAGCTCTAGCTCACAAGATTGAAAAAGGTCACCCCTTACATAATCCATCCAGACCAAATGGGTTTGATTAGAGGAAGACAAGCCTCGGGTAATGCAGGCTATTTGATTTCATTCATTACTCATCTTTACAGCAGAAAAATACTATTATAGCTACTTTAGATGCAGATAAAAAAAAAACCTTTTGACAGAGTCAATTGGAATTTTCTCATCGGTACACTGCAAAAATTCTGCTTTTGGAGATTAATTTATTATTTGGTTCAAGATCCTATACAATGCATCTTCAGCTACAGTGACCACTAATTGTATTACATGACAAAGCGTTACATTGCATAGAATAGTGGGCAAGGATGTCCCCTTCTTTATTTATTATATTTATTGAACCCCTTAGCAGCAACTATCTGTCAGAACCTCCACATCACAGGAATCCAGACATCTCAAGCGCACTATAAGATAAGCCTATATGCTGATGACATTTTACTATTTTTACAAAAACCTTAATAATCCTAACAAGAAAAAGTAAAACTAATTAATTTGTACTACAAAATTGCTGATTACTCAAAAACTGGAATAAGTAATTTATTCTTCCATTGCGCAATACTAAATGGAATGAGGCAGCCACACATCAGCCATCACATATTTAGGCATCACAGTTTCCTCCAGACTGTAAGAGCTGATTGGACTCAACTTTACCCCACCATTAAAAACTGTAGGTGATGATCGTCAACGCTGGGTAAATCTACCTCTGTCTACCATAGGCAAAATAGCAAAAATTAAAAAGGTAATTCTCCCTAAAATATACTATTTATTATCAATGATTCCAACGCAATCTTCTTGCATCTGGTTTAAATCTTTAGATGCAATTATTACGAAATTCTGTTGGAAGAATAAAACACTGATAATTAAACTACTTTACTAAAACCTAAACCTCTCAGGGAGGCTTAGAAGCTCTAAATTTCTGCCATAACTCTTTCACTAACCAACTTCCATATATATACACAAATGAACTCAACCCAGTCAGTCAGACATCACTTGGTCAGACATTGAGAGGAACTATGCAATGAAATCCAGATCTCAGATATGCCATTTCTTAGTCAGTTCTTGTTTTTAAGTAATAACAATAGCTTCTACTCTGAAAATAAAATCACAAATTCACCTTTTGCTATTTCTAATTTCATTCAAATCTGGAAAAACTGTGACTTCATAAACAACAACAAAAACAATCAACTTTAACACAAGGGCTGGTAAGGGGATCACTCATCTTAAACACATCTTTCACTCCAATTGTGTGGCATCATTTTCCTACCTAGTCCAGGGGTATGGCATCAGGAACAGTCTGTTTTTGGAATATCTAAAACTGAAATCATAGATTAAAGCTAAAATCTGCATTAGATTGACAAACTTAGATCTTCCGCCTGCAGCAACACATTTCATAAATCTCTTTTCAACAAAGAAAACCCTCTCTAAAATATACAAAACAATAGTTTGTTCAGATAAGATCATATCTCTCCCGTCAACAAAATGGGAAAATTATCTTTCTATTGCTCCTGATGCTGAATGTTGGACTATGAAATCTGTACAAACATTTATCTTATTACTAAAAATCCTAACTTGTAAACCATCCAGGACAAAACTCTCCACAGAACTTATTACATACATACATTTATCTGTCAAAAGAAGCGTGTTATTTGAACACATTTCCTCAGCTAATCCATTACTTACTCCCAGTGACACTACCGAGCCACAATCCATTTGGCATTCGAGTTTTTAACCTAATACATCTACCTGTACTAATATATTAATAATGTTATACTAATTAATGGTGACTATTATCATTATCAATATTACTATTCTCTCATCATTAATTTTGTCTGAGTGCCAATTAGCTACACTAATATCAATATGCACACACACACACACACACACACACACACACACACACACTATACAGTGGGTCCAAAAAGTATTCAGTCAGACACTGATTGTGCAAGTTTCCCTACTTAGAAAGATGAGAGGTCTGTAATTTTCATCATAGATACACTATGAGATACAAAATGAAAAATAAATTCTGAAAATTACATTATAAGATTTAAAGAATTTCTTGCTCAATTATGGTGGAAAATGGGTCGCCTATAAAAAAGCAAAATTTCTGGCTCTCACAGCTCTTCTGTCCTCCTCTCATTAACTGTATTAATGGCACCTGTTTGAACTCATAATCTGTATAAAAAACACCTGTCCACAGCCTCAAACAGTCAGACTCCAAACTCGACCAAGACCAAGACCAAGACCAAAACCAAAACCAAAACCAAAACCAAGGAGCTGTCAAAGGACACAAGGAAGAACATTGTAGACCTGCACCAGGCTGGGGAGAGTAAATCTGCAATAGGCGAGCAGTTTGGTGTGAATAAATCAACTGTGGGAGCAAATGTAAGGAAATTGAAGACATACAAGACCACTGATAATCTCCCTCAATCTGGGGTCACACATAAGATCTCGTCCTGTGGGGTCAAAATTATCATGACAACGGTAAGCAAAAATCCCAGAACTACCATGGAGGGACCTGATGAATGACCTGCGTAGAGCTGGGACCAAACAAAGGCCACCGTCAGTAACACACTACCCCGAGAGGGACTCAAATCCTGCAGAGGCAGGTGCGTCACCCTGCTGAAGCCAGTACATGTCCAGGCCCGTCTGAAGTCAGATGAAACCAAAATAGAGCTTTACGGTATAAACTCAACACGTCGTGTTTGGAGGAAGAAGAATGTTGAGTTGTATCCAAAGAACACCAAAACTACTGTGAAGCATGGGGGTGGAAACATCATGCTTTGGGGCTGTTTTCTGCAAATGGGACAGGATGACTAATCTGTGTTAAGGGAAGAATGACCAGGGCCATGTATCTTGATATTTTAAGCCAAAATCCATCAGGGAGAGGAATGATCCCAAACACACCGCCCGGGCAACGAAAGAGTGCCTCTTTAAAAAGCAAGGTCCAGGAGTGGCCTAGCCAGTCTCCAGACCTCGACCCCATAAATAATTTGTCGAGGGAGTTGAAAGTCTGTGTTGTCCAGCGACAGCCCCAAAACATCACAGCTCCAGAGAAGACCTGCATGGAGGAACGGGCCAAAACACCAGCTACAGTGTCAGCAGACCTGATGAAGACTTACAGGAAACGTTTGACCTCTGTCACCGCCAAGTTTTGAGATGACTTTTGTTATTGACCAAATACTTTATTTTCCACCATAATTTACAAATAAATTCTTTAAAAATCCTACAATGTGATTTCCTGGATTTATTTTTATTTATTTATTTTTATTTTTTGTCTCTCATAGTTGAAGTGTACCTATGATGAAAATTACAGACCTCTCTCATCTTTCTAAGTAGGAGAACTTGCACAATCAGTGGCTGACCCACTGAATATCTGTGGCGTAATCAATATGATCTTCGTGATCTTCTTAGCCCTAGGAACCACTGATCCACATACCTTGGTGGAAGGATAGAAACATACAACACTATGAAATGTAAATGTTGCCATTATTGTTATCATGCCACACTCCCCTGATGGGCTGTGAGCTGCCCGTTCCCTGCACTTTCTGGTGGGGGGACGCAGGTTGGTGACGTTGGAGGATCTTGCCCCCTTGTTGGCTGTGTCTTTGGTAGAGAGGGCCGGCTGTGGGCCCCATCTCACAAACACCACAGTGATCACCACACTACACACACTGCACCCATCACTATCTTGTCTTTCTATCAGTCTTGTCCTTTTGTGTTTCACATCGGTGATTTTAGTCCTTCAGCATATGGAATCTGGTTATTATTTTATTAAAAAAAATGTTTTAAAAAAATGAAATAAGACTGGTGAAGGACACACACACTATCACACACATTCACGCACTTTAAGAAAACTGACATCTGATGCAAGATTAAAATGCGTATATATGTCATGGATGAAGGTTTTTACCAAATCATAGTACTAACCACTAATATACAGTATATGCAGCCAGCTGTTAAAAATATATATATATATATATATATATATATATATATATATATATATATATATATATATATATATATATATATATATATATATAAGGAAGTTGCACTTTGCAAATGGCTTCCAATCGCCCTGTTCTTAGATCTTCTCTAAACTTTACTGGTACATGACTCTGAACATAAATTGCAACTCATCCACCATTTATATTTCTATCCAATCTATAATTATTGTACCCATCTATATTCAGTTAAGCATTGTTTGATTGTAATATCCGAACGAGTTTCTGAAATTGCCATGATGTGTGAATCCCACTCTAAAGTAATTTCTGAGATATCCTGAATTTTCTTCCTAAACTACATACAACTAAATTAGCTATTCTTAATCTTCTTCTTGGTAATGTGAGAGTACTATGCATCATACAATTTCAATCTTCCTTTAAGATACACATGCCAACCATTGTCATTTCATAACCAACAACTGAGCAACATAAAACAGTTACATACATACAAACACAAAAACACACCTAACATCCATTCACCCCACAGACCTACAACATCCAGGTACATCCACCAAGACGGTCTCATACACACACACACACACTTCAACACACATCTCAGTCCAGAAATACACATTGTCAAGGTTAACTTTGTCACGCCATCTATCTTTTACAAGAACAACATTCTGGTGGCCATTATCCACTCTGTTAGGTTCAATTAGCTCAAGTGAAAAGGTACAGACAAACCATTTTGTCTCTACTTTTATCCTGCATCTTGTAGCGCTGAAGTTTCATGGCCCTCTCTCCGGATTAAGTATGGGTGCAGTAACGTTGAAAGGCATAGATAACCAGCTGGAAACATTCAGCGTTATCACTTACGAGCTAGTCAGCTGTTTAGGCCGTAGAACAGATGCATATCAGAAAAGACATCGGGGATTGTGCAGGTTCATGTCTGCAGGCCCATGAAAGTGTTGGGCCCTGTATGATGGAGGATTTACGAGTGCTTATGTGGTTCTATTTTATCATCATAACTGTAGCCTGCATTTGTAACTGAATGCAAAGGGGGACTCTCCAATACTTTGTGCTTCTGCATTTCTAATCTGGCGCTGATCAGACTGACTTCATGACTGTATTTGACTCCTCGCCGTCTCATGTGTTTAACAGCGCTCCCTGGCCACGTGTGCTCTTCCTCACCAGACTCTTGGTGACTGCTTTCATGCGAGCGTCCGTCAGGCTGCTGAGAATAAGATGAGTAAACACAACAGCGGCGTCCCTCTGTGGAGGGAAACCAATTAGGCCTCCAGCTCCCTCATTAAACCACATGCTGAATACTCTGCTCATTAGCCTGCACGTGAAACACATCAGTCAGTTGTCTGACTGGCAAATTAGCCGTTTATTTGGCTGCATGCTAAATACCAATGTCAGAGTTAACTGTGTAATTTAGCAGGTTGAACTCTAAAGCACCTCTGTGATTAGGTGATGCTCAGGCCAGTTATTGGACAGAATCCTTAAAGTGCCACACATTAGCAGGCACGCCAAACAGCTCCGGTCAATACTAAGTGGCTTGATCTATTAGCTGAAGGATTTGCCAATCGAGTCAGAGCAATTACTTAAATACCGGCTGGTTGCAGGGTGTCTGAAGCAGGAGAGGTCCTGTGCTGTCAGCTGCTCAGCCTGAAACTGTAAGAGTCCACTGCCATCTTTAATGACATGTGAAAATGTAAATGATGCGAGCCAGGATCCAGTGAAGCGGTGCTGCTCTTGGTACCCTAATGCAGCGAAATGGCCTTATTACTGCGGTGTCAAAGCTCCTCAATCTACAGATCACTCACATGAACGGTTCTGAACAGACGGTGTGCCTTTCATTTATATGACCACTGCTCTGATTTTGTTTTTGTTCTTTGTTCTTTTCTTTTTTTTTTTTTATGTCTGAAGTACTCTGAGGTTTAATCAGCTGTGGCACTCGTATCGACCTGAAGGATTCTCCATCATATGCTCTTTAGATAAACACTTGTTTCAATTCAAGTTCCAACGATCACACAACCTATATATATATATATATATATATATATATATATATATATATATATATATATTATATATATATATATATATATATATATATATATATATATATATATATATATGCAGCTGGTCTTCAACACAGCTTCATCCTAGATCTGCTGCTGTAGACCTGCTGCAGGGGGACACCAATCGAACCAGGAACCTTCTTGCTGTGAGGCAACAGTGCTAACAACTGAGCCACACACACACACCATATTTTGCACAGTAAAGCAAATTCATATATGAATGTGGCTCCAGACTCTGATGCTTGACAAAGTTAATTCCACTCCATGTGGTCAGATCTGGTGTTGAATAACAAATCTTGATGCATCTGAAGGATCAGACATCCACGTCCAGCTTACTTCTGGATCCCACCTCTTGAAAATTTCAGTCCACAAATAATTACATTCCTGGCTAAAGCAGAGATTTCAACGAAGGGCTCCCAGCTATGGCAGACATACATTGTTGATTAAATGTAGAAGCATTGAACCAAGCTTTATACTTGCTTGCTTTTCCTTTGTACTTGAAAATTCCTCCACATTCTTTAAATTATTTGATGATTTTAATCACAAAATGGAGATCCTCTGTTTGTCTTTGCTTCTCAAAGAGCGAGGTGTGGAGGCCCCAACTCCAGGAGACAATGGAGGTAGAAGTAATCAAACAAAGTTGTTTAATTAAAATGGTAAAAAGCACTGCACAGGCAGGAAATTCAGACCAGAAGCAGAAAATGAACCAACCCGCAAATATGAAGACAGGAACAGGACTAGATAGCAGACAGGTAGAAATAACAGGAATAATAAAACACTGATTCACAGCAAATGATGAGACAGATGAACAGTCAGGAGACACTGGTCAGGGGTGGTCAAACCAGATCTTCTATCTAAAACCAGAAGAAGAGCTAAACACAGGTCAAGCCAACAAACACGCACATGCAAACCAAAACCAAAACTTCAACTAAACAAGACAGATACCAGGATGCGAAAACCAGGACCGATAGACTCAGCTTCTACCTTGGTTCTAAGAAATGATCCTTTCAATCACCTGTTGGAAACAGCTTGCACCACACTGCAAGACAAAACCCCGCACTAACTTTTGGTGTTTCTGGTTTGTGGTAACATTTGGAATTTCTTCTAAGAAGTTTATTTTCTCATAAATTTTTCCAGGTGGTAAAGGGTGTGGGAGACCGTATAAATGTTCTAGTGTCCTTTCCTAGTTTGAAAATACAGCATGTTCTAAATTTATCTCCAACTGAGGTAAGTTGTCTGCCTGCAAGGCTGCGCAAAAATTACTAAGCTAAATATGATGAAACTTTTAAAAGTCTGAGTGCAGGCAAATGGTGAATAATTTCAGTACATCCAAATTAGCTGAGCTGCAGTTCCCCGGGACTCCGGCGAGGATTTGTCCAGCAGAAAAGTTGGAATGTCAAAAAGGCCCTTCGCTCTCACATCTGATCAACAAGTTTCAATCTGCTTTAGCAACAAACAGAATCAGAATTCTGAGGATAAAAGACTTTTAAAGCCAGATGGAAGAGAACAAAAAGAAGAAAAAAAATGAGTGGTATAAAAAAACAAAAAAAAAACAAACGGTGTCTTTTAATCTCAGATGAAGATTTAAAACTGGATGCAGCGCTCCAGTTCCAGTTTAACCCACCAGTGAACAGCTCCGTTGATCAATAAACTATGTCTCCAAACAAACACAGTTGTTTGATTTGCTACTGGAAAATAGATTTGGAGAAGCCTCGACCCACACAGTCGATTCTTCACATCATCACAGAAGCATCAGAGGTCTGTTTGTGTTCTGTTTATCTCAAGTGGGAGTTTTTAGACTCAGGAGGGAAAGCCTGAAACCACAACCTGTCCCCATATTCTGCTTTTACGGAAGCTCTTGAACCTCTTTGCTTCTGCAGTTGCTGCTGTCTGAAAATTTTCTGGTTTAGTTAAAGTAGATGTTACATTATGGCTATTTTCTTAGGCTTCTTTACATGTTACAGACATGTTGCAGGGAAATGAGGAAATACAGAAGTACGCCACGGCACCACATGAACCACTAAGCAACATGGACATACTTTATGCCGAGTAAATGCCCTCGTTTGGATGCAGTGATGAAGTGGCTCGTCTCTGCACCAACTGCAGCTTAAACCGGCAAAAGCCAGCCAGTGCAAAAATGTCCCAGGAGATAAAAGTGCTTTTTTACACAGTGGTGCCATATGGGAATGTTTGTAACACGTAGGAACAATTATGACTTTACCGTTTTTCTTAATAAGCAGGCAAAAGAGAGGCTGATCAGGCTGGTCAAATCAATCAAAGAGAAACCTCAGAAAGCGTCGAAAGGAGCGAAAACGGACCAAGCAATCATGTCATCAACTGCTCCATCAAATCCCTCAAACCTCTGACTGGACCGCTTAAAACTGCTTGTTTTGTGAAACAAACCTCTGACACCTTTTCCATATGTGTGGTTATTTTTGTCCACCTACATAAAAAAGGAGGGAGAAAATTGTTTCTCACGACGCAACTCGGTGCCTTTCACTACTGGTCTTTGAGACCAGCTAGCGGTTCCTTCCTGTTTTCTCTGTTTATTAGAAAACAAAAACAAAAAACAATGTTTTTTATGCCTCAAACCAGGAAAAAAGCTTTCACATTTTTTTTTTCTTTTCTTTCTTGTCAGTATGGACATCGTGCACACCACGTATGTACGATGCACACCGAAATTGGACCTCTGCTTTTAACCCATCAACTAGTTTCACTAGTGAGCAGTGGGGCTGCTAGAACCAGCATCAGCACCCGGGGAGCAATTGGGAGTTAAGGGCCTTGCTCAGGGGCCCCCAGTGATTTACCATTGTGGGAAGCCCTGGGCTTGAACCTCCACGCCCAAGCCCACCACTGTTACCACTAGGCCACCACTCCCCTTCACATGTTTTCTTAAAATGCGCTTGAGAATTACATGAAATCACAACTATTCTCAAACAATGCAGGAACAATTCTGCCGATTCAGAGGTTTCTTTTTTTTTTTTTTTTTTTTTTAACCAAGATCATTTTAAGAGGAAGAGACAGGACTTAAACGGGCCTGGTTTGTGTGAGATTTACTGAACCTAATGGTGGCAGCAGCTTTGGGAATTGAAGCATCTGGAGAATCCAGGAGAGAACTCCGTTTACAACGTTCTTCAGCACCTCCAGAGGTGGATGCTGCACATGTGAGTTTAAACAGCAATAAAAGGCCCTTGGTACAGACAACAGACTGTATTAAAAAAATTAATTAATTAATTAAAGAGCAGACAAATCCCCTGTGACATCACCTGCTGATCCAAGGTGAAGGTTTCTTGACTGGAGCTGCTTTTAAAGTTAAAGCTGGTTCAGATGATGTTCTTTGTTTGACTCTGGCCAGCAGCCTTCAAACGAGAGCGAAGGCAGCTGCTTCAGGCTGCTTTGCTAAGTTTCCCCCACAAATCCTTCCAGACCAATCCCAAATGGCTCGCCGTAGTCAGTGGCACAACAATCCATATTCTCTTTGATTCAAGAATGGTTCTGTGATCTCTGTTGTGTCACATTTACCAGCTCATACGTCAGGACAGTGCAAAGTATTTAAAGTGTCAGCCATCAATCAAAAGACAACACGCCTAATTACGCATAAATATGCAACTTTATATGATTTACCTGATGAATAAAAATTCAAATTCAGCTAGTAGGACCAAAACCATATTGGTGCTTCCCACAGGATCTCAGAGCAGAGGAGAAGAAACCGGCTGCTCTTCATGACTCAAGCTGCCTGCTGTTGCTTGGCCCTCCTTCCAGGCATGGACCAAACCAGTCCCCTGTCCCTGTGCAGTCCTGGCTGTCCCCCCCGCTTCCAGTCACCACCACACTGACCCAAATAAAGCTTTAATTACACACCCAGTTGTGTTCTTTAATCTGCAAACTGTTGTCCTTACATTCTGTGTCAAAGAGGATTCAAAAGTCATGAGCTCGTGAGTGCATCAAATCCGTTTGAGGGGAGGTAAGTTATACCCTCACTCTTCTCACGTGCATCTCTGAGCTCTGCAGAACCTGGTGACGAGCAGCCGCATCACACTTCAAACAGCTGTTTGTGTAAAAGTCTATACAGATTTAGTTCCTCCTATTTCTTCATTTGCAACCTTTTTGCAATAAAAGGTGATAATTGTTTTATTTTTCTTTTTACCTTCCTTCTCCGTTTCTCTTCTCCACATTGTTCTCACCCGTTTTGCTCCTCTTTGTGGTTTATGTGTTTAAATTGTGACTACAGTCCATGTTGTCTGTGGGCAAAGGTCAGTTTTCTATCAAGTGTTGCAACAGCAGCAAACCAACAGTTTGAGATTTCTTATGTCATTTCTGTTGATCTGTCAGATGCATTTTGTCCTGTTACATCACCTCCTAAAGAGAGAGAGAGAAAAAACAAAGGCGCTCCCCGGAGTGTGACACCACCAAAGAAGGCACTCAAAAAACTGCGGAACATGATCAGATCGCAGGAGACTACATGTCCAGATGCAACCACCGTTGTTGTAGGGGGCCCCTCTGCAAAAGCATGCCCAAATTCCACCAGTTCATCCACTTCCACGCCAGAGGAACCATACCTTGGACAAATGGTACTGTAATGTTAAATATGCTTGTGTTCCTGTCCCCAAACCGCACAGTGGGAACTGTGACCACCCTGCAATTCTGCTACAGCCCACCTACATGTGAAGCTGTGGATTGATGATGCAATGGCAGAACTGCAGAGCTGCTTGGTGGCCACAAACATTTTTAAGGAAGCAATGGCCAATATTCATGAATACAGACACCGTCAGCAGCTACACTGACTGGTGCACGTGCATATGCATCCCCTCCTGGACTATTCATGTTTCCTAATCAGAAGCTCTGATTCAACACAGAAATTTGCAGCAAGATAAGGAACCCATGCACAGCTTTCAAGTCAAGATAATTATACGTGTTCCCGCTACGAGCTCCAAAGATCCATCGGCGCTGCCAAACGGACACTCCCAGAGACTTGAGTGCAGGAAAACAACACACAGAGCAGGTGGCAGGGAATCCAGTCTATTACCAGTTACAGGGGGAACATGAAAACGATGAAGACGATTCATAACCAAAATGCCCCAGCAATTTCTATGCCAGGTTCGACCACCACAACAAAGCCATTCCCACAAAGACCCCCTTCAATCCGGAAGAGACTCCACTCCAGGTGACACACACACACACACACAGGTCCTCAGGGCTCTGGAACAGATGAACCCACGTAAGGCTACGGGACCTGTCCGTGTAGGACCAACAGACCATAAGGCCTGCACAGAACAGCTGGCAGAGGTGTACATGGATATATTCAACACCTCTCTGTCACAGGAGCAGTTTTAAGTCCCCTGTTATAATCCCAGTTCAAAACAAAGTCCAGCACATCCTCAATGAACGACTACAGGCCGGTGGCACTTACGTTAGTCGCCATGAAGTGTCTGGAGACACTGGTTCTTCAACATATCAACTCTGTAGACCCAGGCACAGTGGACCCCTATCAGTTTGACTACCTCCTGAACAGATCAGTGGACGACGCAGTGGCACTGGCTCTGCACTCCATCTGGAGCATCTGGACAATCAAAACACATGCATGACTGCTGTTCCTGGACTACGGCTCTGCCTTCAACACGAGCAGGCCCATGAAGCTGACTGTGAAGCTGACTGTGAAGCTGACAGAACCGGGAGTACCAACACCCACCTGTGAAGCTGGGTCCTGGACTTTGTCACAGACACACTAGAGGCGGTGATGATCGTAAAGAAGATCTCATCCTAGCTCACTGTCAGGACAAGAACCATGCAGGGCTGCTGCCTCAACCCAAAACTCTTCTCACTATACACACACGCCTGCACCTCCACTTGGGACAATAACATCATTAAATACAGATGACACGACCATCCTTGGCCTCATCAGCAGGAGATGATTAGTCTTCATACAGAGAACTGGTCAAAAGCATCACAGTCTATAGAGAGGACAACATCGTTCTTAACCCTGGATTTCAGAGGAAGCAGCCTCTCACTATCAAGTGAACCGAGGTGGAAAGAAACAGCTTCACGTTCCTTGGCCTTCACATCGCAGACAAGCTCAGGTGGGTGAAAAACACTGCAGCAAGCTCAGCAGTGGCTGTACTTCATCAGGTTGCTTGGGAAGACGTGAGGCTAAACCGCTCACCCATGCATGCAGAGGACTCCTTAAAAGCGTCCTCATCAGTGTGGTACGGAAACACCACACTGGCTGAGAGGAAGTGGCCACAGCGGGTCATCAAGTCTGCAGAGACAGTCACGGGCTCTGACCTCCCCTAGACCCAGCACTGCAGGAGGAAAGCACAGAGCTCAGGGACAAACACCATCCAGCCCAGGGACTGTTCCGGTTGGTGGACTCAGGCTACAACCCGAGACACCGCAGGCCAGTGGGCATCAGCACTCACAAGACCCGGTTCCACATCAGTTTCTTCCCAGCCAGTCAGGCATTAACGAGGGAAAAAGTGCAGTTATTCATCTTTATTAAGTATTTATTTTCAAACTGTTCACACCTCCCAGTATTTTGACTTTGCTTTTACTATTCCAGTGTACCTGTACTGAAACGTATGTGTGAAAACAGCAATAAAAATCTCTTCCATTCTGTTCTAAAGGCTTTTTACTCTACTGGATTAAAATCTGATACCACTTCGTAAAGAAACAAGGAAACGTCTGCATCACCGTCTCAGGGATTTATGCTGATTCTGATCAACATCTGCAGCTCGGGTTCCTCAGATGAGGCTTATGTTGTCAACGTCACTGTCACCCTAAAGCCGTAGATTCCTTTTCTTGGCAGTAGTGATCCTCTGCTGTTGTAGTCCACCCTCCTCAACATTGTCCTGAGTGTGAGGTTTTGTCCTGATGAACTGATGAACAAATACTTCAGTCCTACTCTCCCAATACTTACGCAGCTTAGTATATGTGGCATATTTTTACTTTACAAATAATGACAAAAACAAATGTGAAAAAAGTAGAAATAGTTTCACAGAATGCAACACTCATGTCCTTGTATGTGTGGTGGAGGCATGGGAGCTGGGAGCGAGTCAATACGCAACGTCTCGCCACAGCTAAACTAAAAAAAACAAAAAAACTGGTCCAACTTGAAGGTAAAAACAGAGACTCGCTGCACACCTGAGTGTTACAGCCATGGGATGCCGGAGTTACCCCACACAGGGAGAGACCGGCACATGAGGGAACTCAGATATCACCTGTGGCCTTTTCAGACAGTTCAGGAAATGATATATATCTGGGTGTTTTCCAGATTAGTCCGTCTCATCCAGCCGGGATGGCGGGATCAGGGATGGCTAAGAGATGTCAGCTTTCTCCTGCTGAAAGACTCCTGTTGCTATGGGAACCAGCGTGGTGAGTACTTGTACTGGTACTGACATGGAGCCACTTCTCCCATCCTCCCACTGTTACTGGGACCGGTTCAGCAGAGATCCAGAAGGATCCTCCAGGTAAGCTAAATCAGCTGAAGATCCCGAAGTCTTCCTGGAACAACAGGTTCTCCCCAAACTCAACATCTTCTAGTTGGACCAGAGCTGCCACTGCCGTGTAATTATATGACTTCAAGCAGTCATGTGTGTGCATTTGTCAAAAAAAAAAAAACAATCTACTACATTTACATTATAAGTCAAAGGTTACATCTGCATAAGATGTTTTAATTTCAAGTGATGTGTGGTTTTGGTTTCATTCGTCAAAATATTCAATACATAAATATTAATAGTTCATCTGTGTGAGATTCACTTCAGTTATTTTGAAATCTAAAGATGTGGCCTAATCCTGGCCAGTGAGAGCAAAACATTCAAACAAAAACAAAACGGTAACAGCTCTTTAATCAAAGATAAAAATGATCAAATGTTACGTGAACCATAACACTGATTTGAGGTCACGTCTCACAGCTCTACGATATACGATCCACTAAGAAAAGGTTTTTGCCTTTTTCACAACGTCCCAACTTTTTCTGATTTGGGGAAGTGAAACTAGTAATTTACTCAGATTACTGTTTTTAAGTGTGAAAGAGCAAACAGAAATCAGTCATTTTGCTTGTTTCAGGGGAGAAAAGTGTGAAGGAAAAAGAGCCTCCCGTCTAATAAAAGACAAACTAAAAGCTTGAAGTGAAACAAAACAGAAAAGATTGCAGATTGTCGAGAAGCTCTGGCACAAACATCTAGACTGGCGTCAGTCTTTTACCTCTTCACCACCGACTGAAACCCGGTTTGTGGTTTCAGTTCTTGGTTGGATCCACTTCGAACAGCTGGTGTGTTTTCCTCATCGTCACACTGACGGTACTGGTTATAGTACACTAACAGAGGAGGTGAAGGGACAGTGAGCTCATGTTCTGCTGCTGCTTCAGCCTCTTCTCCAAGTTCTCTACTTTGGTGTAGTCTGGTTCAGTGGCTTGGTCACCATCATCCATCATAAGAAGATCTGGCTGAGTGAAGATCTGATGCACAGAACGCCTCCAACTGGCTACCAAACAAATGAATATGGACCAAGGGTGGAGTAGGAGGAGCTGTGGCTGGGGTCATGCAGCAAAAAATAAATTCAAGTGTGATTTCCTGCAGTGAAAACAATCTGCCAAGAGCTGCAGAAGGCGCCTGATTGCAGGGTTTACAGTTCTGAAGTTGCATTACTTCAGCCCATGTCAATATTTTTATTTTTAAATTATGAAAATGGATACCATTTACTTTACACCATTTCCTTCTAGTGTGGCCATGAAAAGAAGTCTTTCTGAATGAGCTCAGCGGCTCTAAACGCCTCGCAGAACGCTGACAAGAATATGAATACTTCTCTGTACAACAAACAACGCGGATGATCATCAAGAGGGACGGAGGTTTAATGGACCGCAGCACAAACACGACGGCAGGCACCAGACAAACGGCACACACCAGCGGTCCCATGATGAGGCAGCGCAGGACCACCACGCATCAGATCTCCATGCATCACCTAAGACGTGTGCAGCAGCTCGTAAAAGCAGAATCATCTCTTCGCGTTTCTGCGACCAGACAGAGAAAACGTTCAAATCAAAGCCCAAAGTTTTCCACCTCAGCTTTAAAGCGGGCCGTTTGAACATGGAAACATCGGCTTGACCTCCATCTCCGAACAGACACAGAAGCACAAGCGAAGGTTCAATCTCGGGGTCCCCAACCCCCCTCAGCCGTCTATCTGCTCTCATCTTTCTGATCTCTCCCGTCTCCCTTCGACGTTTTTAAATTGCTGCTTCCTCCATCATCTCACTTTCATCTCGCTCACTGGAATCTCGTCTTTGATGTGCATCCCCCTTCCGCCTTCTCCCCCTTCCTGTCCCCTGTCATTCACAAAAATGCTGATGTTTAATCAGCATCTTGTTTCTTTTTTAAACAGCCTCCAGACAACCAGGCGATTAATCTGCTGTCAAAAAAAATTTGCATCATTTAACAATGCTTTGTTTTGCCATGCTGAGATGTGCAGCCTACAGGCTGCTACTGTACCTGGGAACAAAACCTCCTTTCATGGAGCGCCATTAACTCATCTATGAACTGATGAGCGTCTGATTACACAACGAAGGATAACTGTGGAGTGTCGTCACTGATAAGCAGTAGACGTATTGTGACTGTTGGAATAACCTGGTGGGAGCAGTGTTGTCTCACTGGTTTGAGGTTTCAGGGCTACATCCGGCTCGCTATACAGACGCCAGAACAGAAGTGGACAAAACAGGCAGTTCCTCAACTCGCCACTTGGGGATGGCTCCAAGAGTGAGCCCAATTTTACTTATTTTAAAAAGATATGTCATCTTGCACTGTTGGATGTATTACCAGACTGGTGCAGCTGGATCTGGGCCGGATCCAGCAAAGAGTGAGCATATTGTCCAACTCCTTTGGGGGTTTGTACGTTACATTTACATTTTTTTAGCGTTTGTTTGTTTTTTTATTATGAGTGATTCAAGTCAGCTGGACAAAATTGTAAAATAAGAGCAAGTCACATACAAACTTGTAGTTTTAGGTACTTGTACATCCAAGGTGGTTTACACAGATTGTACATTTGTGTGTGATAAAATAAACGGTTACTGTAAAAGTGTTTCAAAATTTTCAGCCTTTCTGGTTGCTGTGACTCCGGAGAGTCCCTCTTCTCTCATTCACTGTGTTAAAGTCTCCTGGTTCATTCTGTTTCTTCTTGACAACTCTGGTCCATTGCTTTTTGCAGATGATCTGCAGAAATGATGAATAACCTGCCATATGTTGGGAAGAACATCGCTCTCCTCTCGTCGTCTCTCCTTCAGGCTGTGAGCAATGTTGGAAATATTGGTGACAAAGATTTGAAATAGAAAACACAAATCGAGAATGATGAAGAGTTGTCCAAATAAAGATGAACAAGAGAAGACATTCATGTATGAAAACAGACAATTTCTCTGCGAGCAGCAGCGCAGCAGAGGGAAGAACTGAGCGTCTCTCCTCGACTTGTGATGTCAGACAGCAGAATCAGCACAGTTATCTTCAAAGTTCTTCTGGCTGTTGAAAACATATACAGGAATAAAAAAAGCTGAAGAACACACAGTTAGACGCAAAGGAAACCCAGATACATGGGTTTTCAGTGTGTAATTCTGCTCGACCTTCCCAGCACGGCTCAGAATTTACTTAAGGATCCAACTCCGACAGAGAAAAAGAACAGAAAGAAGGAAATCAGCTTGGAATAAACAATGCCATCTTTCAAAATCACTTAAATTCAAAAAGCTTTTCCTGAGAAAGACAATTTTAAATGATTGTGTTTAGTAAAACATCTAGTTGGTGTAAACTTTAGTGTGTTAGTGCCAGTAGTCCCAGCTGCAGCCGCAGGACCAGACCAGAGCAGCTGGTCTTAAACATGCACTATATGGTATTGACTCGCATACGAACTTAAGTGACATCCCATTCCTAATCTATAGGGTTCAATGTGACGTTGGTCCAACCTTTGAGATGCACAGCTCCAACCTCTTCGTAAAGTTTGTGGACGACACGACTGTGGTGGGTCTCATCAACAACAACGATGAGTCAAACTACAGGAGCGAAGTGAGCCGCCTGGCTGAGTGGTGCAGCGACAACAATCTCTCCCTGAACGTGGAGAAGACCAAGGAGATTGTTGCTGACTTCAGGAGACAACACACCCAGCATGCTCCTCTGACCATCAACGGTGCTGCTGTGGAGAGGGTGAGCAGCACCAAGTTCCTGGGTGTCCACATCTCAGAGGACCTCTCCTGGACTGTTAACACCGCATCACTCGCCAAGAAGGCACAGCAGCGTCTCTACTTCCTCCGCAAACTGCGAAGAGCCAGAGCCCCGGCCTCCATCAGGTACACCTTCTACAGAGGCACCATCGAGAGCATCCTGACCAGCTGCATCAGCGTGTGGTACGGAGCTGCACCGCATCCTGACCAGCTGCATCACCGTGTGGTACGGAGCTGCACTGCAACCTGCCGCAAGTCTCTCCAGCGCATCGTGAGAGCAGCTGAGAAGATGGTTGGTGTCTCTCTCCCCTCACTTCAGGACATTTACAGCAGCCGTCTGACTCACAAAGACCTCAGCATTGTGAGAGACCCCACCCACCCGTCACACAGCCTCTTCAGTCTGCTGCCATCAGGGAGGAGGCTGCGGACCCTCCGGGCCAGAACCAGCAGCCTGAGGGACAGTTTCATCCACCAGGCCGTCAGGAAGCTGAACACTCTCCCTGCTCTTCCACCGTTTCCCTCTCTGCCTAAATTATAAATTTACACTTTGTGTTTCGAAGGTAATTTATTTATTGTGCAGCACCGAGGGTTTGAGAGTAACGTAATTCGGATTCTCTTTATGTATCTCACATGTAGTAGAATTGACAATAAACTTGCAGCTTCAGCTCTTCTGGGAAGGCTGTCCACAAGGTTTAGGAGTGCGTTTATGGGAATTTTTGACCATAAACCAACTGAGCCAGACCAAGGTCTGGCTCAGTCTTCACTCCAATTCATCCTAAAGGTGTTCTGTCGGGTTGAGGTCAGGACTCTGTACAGGCCAGTCAGGTTCATCCACACCAGACTCTGTCATCCAGATCTTTATGGACCTGCTTTGTGCACTGGTGCACAGTCATGTTGGAAGAGGAAGGGTCCAGCTCCAAACTGTTACCACAAAGTTGGAGCATGGAATTGTCTGAATGCTTCAGCATTCCAAGACATTTTAGAGTTCCTTTCACTGGAACTAAGGGTCCAAGTCCAGCTCCTGAAGAACAACCCCACACCATAATCCCCCCTCCACCAAACTTTACACTTGGTACAATGCAGTCAGACGAGTACCGTTGTCCTGGCAACCGCCAAACCCAGACTGGTCCATCAGATTGTCACATGGAGAAGCTCCAGAGAAGGTGTCTTCACTGATCCAGAGTCCAGTGGTGGCTGCTTTACACCACTGCATCTGATGCTTTGCATTACACTTGGTGATGTTTGTCTTGGATGCAGCTGCTCGGCCATGGAAACACATCCATGAAGTTCTCTGAACACTGTTCTTGAACTAATCTGAAGGAAACATGAAGTTTGAAGGTCTGTAGTGACTGACTCTGCAGAAAGTTGGTGACCTCTTCTCACTATGCACCTCAGCATCCGCTGACCTGCTCCGTCAGTTTACATGTCCTAACACTTTGTGGCTGAGTTGCTGTCATTCCCAAACACTTCCATGTTCTTATAATACAGCTGACAGTTGACTGTGGAATATTTAGGAGCGAGGAAATTTCACAACTGGATTTGTGGCACATGTGACATCCTATCACAGTTCCACGCTGGAATTCACTAAGATCCTGAGAGCGACACATCCTTGCATAAATAGTTGTCAGTCTGCATGCTGAGAGGATTGATTTTATTCACCTGTGGTCATGGAAGTGATGGGAACACCAGATTCTGATGATTTGGATGGGTGAGCAAATACATTAGGCAGAACAGTGTAGCTTCATCCTAGATATGCTGCATTGAGCTCCGGATCCTACAGGACCCGTTTTGTTTACAGCACCATTTTGGCAGGAAAGAGAACTGCTCATGCAAGTCAAAAGTCACGCACAATCATGAACACGCCTCCAAGTTTTCTGTCCATTTAAACCCAAATGATAAAGAAAACTACTTTGGAAAACCTGGTTCAATATCACTAACCCCTTCAATGGTCCGGTAGTACTTTTTAAAATATCAAAACTTCAACAGAGCTGCCAGACCTCCAATATCTCCGACATCTACACCTCTTAATCAACTTTCCTTCATCCGACTCTGAGGATTCTCTTAAAAATTACAAAAGCCTGGAGGGGAAAAAAATGGAAAATTATGCTCTGGATTTAAACATTCAGCTTTGGAATCTTTCAGCAAAGGATTATTTTATCATTACTGGAAGGGTAAGTGGCACTTCATTCATTTAATTAACAAAGGCGCCAAAATAAAAGGCACAACACCACCACAGTAGACTGTAGACTGATGTAATCAGCATGTTAATTAGAATCAAATGTTTTCACCAGATAAATTAGACTGTTTACTGAATGAAAATTTCAAGGCACCACTTCATGCATTCATTTCATATGTCTATGATAAATAGTTGTCATGCAGCTGCCTTTTTATTTTTTAGTTGAATCATTCACAAAGCCTACATGACCCTCATATGAAGGCATGGATAGTCAAACAGGATGGGCTTGTGCTTGAAGCCCACTGAAACTGCACAGCTGGATTCGGTGAGAGCCGTTCTCATGTCAGCTGTCTTGGTCTCGTGTTTTATGGCATAAATCCGTTTATCTCCCCTCTCTGGATCTTTACGAATCCGATAAAAAGATCTCCCCTTTTTCTAATATTCTGGCACAACAACTGTCGGGCATCATTTCTACGTTTACCAGTTCTGGGTCTCTGGAAAACAACTTGTATTCTACTAGACGATATATAAATAAAATACAACTGTATCATGAGTACAAGTCATGGCTGGTTTGATCGCATTAAAATCTATTTAAATATATTTAGATTAATATACTCCCGACACACAAACGACACGTCATCATTCAGAAGCCCTGAAATGTTCAAAATATGATTGGTTGTCTGTTGAAATTGAACTTCAGCAGAGAAGAAACTCGGGTTATGTTGAAGTAAACCTGCTCTTGACCAGGTTTATGCCACAGTCAGTTACCGCAGCAACAGAGTGAGTTTGAGTTGCCGTGGTTGCTGAAACGGCTCAACTGAACCCTCTGCTCGGGGTTAAGTGCTGATAATCTTCTCTTTTGTGTTTTCCTCCTTCCGCACATTGGCCCCTCAAAGTGTTGTTCTCGTTCTGAGTGTTTGCATTCAGTTTCTTCACCATCACAGAGACAGACAGAGGAGAGTTGTGTTCCTGCACTTAGTGACAGTTTTCACTGCCGCGCTTCAAGGTGCACGTCACCACCAACAACAAATGTGGAAGCACTCGAACTTCTCCAGCTGGGAGTCTGGAGACACCACCAGCTGCTCTCAGAGCAGGAGACTTCCTCTGAGAGCGTAAAACGTCTGGAGTGTAAAACCTGGATTTCCTTTCAACCACATGTCAGTTAATTAATCTAAGTGACAGACTAAAGACTTGATTAAAAGATTAAATACTTTGTCTGATATTACACAGACAGAAGATTTATTGTGTGTATAAATTTAAATTTCATCTCAGATTTTTTTTAAAGCTCTTTATTTAACTGAAGAGGATTCTGATTCCAAACACTGACCACAGCTCTGTTCATCCTGAATGTTTAATCCCTCTCCTAAATCCGACCTGTGCGTTGTCTTCACCTGCTCCGCCTGAACACATCATCGACCTCAGATGCACAGAAGCCTCTGAATTACGTCTGGCTTACCTGTTCCTCCTGCCTGGATTTTATTAGAAGTTTTAAGCCGAAAAGCGAACAAATCCATCTCTGTCTTGTTAAATTATTCATGCACGAATGACAAGCTGAAGACAAACAGTGCAGGAGAGATGCTTTGTTCATTGTTACATGAAGGAAGAAAATAGAACCGCAGACTAAAAACTGTAAGAGGACAATTTGTTCCAGACTCCTATAAACCCATCAGAGGCGTAAAATAATGAAGAAGACAGCAGATAAAATATCTGAGAGCTTCTTTGAACAGACAGATGTTCAGTAAATATATGCACACAGACGCATTTGAATATGCCCCACTCAAATCACGCCATAACTTTTTCAGGTTTGTGATTAAAGGCTGCAATGTAAACTCATTTATATGTAATTTTGAAAATGAAAATATTTAGTAAATTTAGATTTATAAATCTATTTACAAAAGACCCCTTATGGAAATTAACAAAAAGGAAAACCATTTGCCCATGCCTGGACATGAGTCACTGGGGACCGCCCTCCAGAGCCAGGCCTGGGGGAGGGGCTTGATGGCGAGCGTCTGGTGGCCGAGCCTGTGCCCATGGGGCCCAGCCAGGCACAGTCCGAAAGAACAGGGGTCCCTCTTCCCATGGGCTCACCACCTGTGGGAGGGGCCGTAGGGGTCGGGTCCAGTGTAAGCTGGGTGGTGGCTAAAGGCGGGGACCTTGCCGGTCCAATCCTCGGCTCCAGTCAGTGTGGTCCAATCCTGGACTGCAGAAGCTGGCTCTAGGGACATGGAAGTTCACCTCTCTGGTGGGGAAGAAGCCTGAACTGGTGATGAGCTTGAAAGTTCCAGCTAGATACACTCAGACTCACCTCAACACATGGCTCATATTTCAGAACCAATCTCTTTGAGAGGGGTTGGACTCTGTTCCACTCTGGAGTTGTCTCCTGGCTCGGTGCCTGTACAATAGAGTTCACACCGGTGAACAAGAGAATAGTTTTGACTGTTTGTGCTTATGCACCAAAGAACAGTTCAGAATGTCCACCTTTTTTGGAGTTCTTTGGTGGGGTGCTGGAGAGTGCCTCTGCTGGGGACTCACTCGTCCCAGAGTGAGAAGAACGTTATTGGGAGGTATCATCAGACTTGCTGCCACACTCGGGTTTAGAGAGGAGCAGAGCTGTTGGCTGCGGTGGAGGGGGAAGATGCTAGTCAGACCTGGTAGGTCCAAATATATTGTGAGGCTTTGCTGGAAACGAGAGTCTCCTGTCAGAGAGAACTTCAACTCCGATCTCTAGCAGAGCTTTAGCCATGTCCCGGGGAAGGCGGAGGACATTGATTCGAGTGGACCATGTTCCGCTCCCCCGTTGTAAAAGCAGCTAATCAGAGCTGTGGCCGTAAGGTTGTCGGGGATTACAGCCACCACAGGCACCGAACGCGCTGGTGGAAACCTTTGATTAGGATGCCACCAAGCTAAAAAAAGAGTCCTATAAGGCCTTTTTGGTCTGTTGGACTACAGAGGCAGCGAATAGGTGTTGGCAAGCCAAGCGGAACACAACTTTGGCGGTTGCTGAGACAAAGACCCCGGCGGGGGGGCATTTGGGGAGGCCATGGAGAATGAATGGCTTCAAAAAAATTCTGGTCCATTCTGATTTGGACCATCTGGCAGCTCAGGAGGGGGTGGATGAGATCCGCCCTGTCTTCCTTAAGGTTATGGATGTTGTGGGGCCAGAGTATGGGGTGCCTCATTTTCATGTTGGGTTTTGACTCTGCCAAGGCTGCCCTTTGTGCAGATTCTGTTCATTACTTTCATAGACATAAGTTCTAGGCACAGCTGAGAAGCTGAGGGGGTCTGGTTTTGTAGCCTCAGAATTGGGTCTCTGCTTTTTGCAGATGATGTGGTTCTGTTGGCTTCATCAGGCAAAGACTTTGAATTCTTGCTGAAGCAGTTTGCTGCTGAACGTGAAATGGCTGGGATGAGAATCAGCACCTCTAAATTCAAGTACATGGTCCTCAGTTGGAGAAGTGTGGAGTGCACTCTCTGGGTTGGGGACCAGATGCTGCACCAAGTAGAGGAATTATATCGAGGTCTTGTTCATGAGTGAGGGAAGAATAGAGCTGGATATTGATAGGTGGATCGGTGCGGCATCTGCAGTGATATGGACTTTGCAAAGATCTGTCATGGTGAGGAAGGATTTTCTTGATTTACCAGTCGGTCTACGTTCCTACCATCACCCATGATCACAAGTTGTGGGTAGTGACATCAAGAATGAGATTGAGGATACAAGCAGTGGAAATTACCCATCTCTGAAGGGGACCGGGCTCTCCCTTAGAGATAGGGTGAGAAGCTCAGACATCTGGGGGGACTCTTGAGTATGAGTGGATGAAGATGGATGGATGAATTTTAATAAGGTGTTTCATACATGCAATTACTTTGAAGAATTAAAGTACACCTTACAAAAAGATAAGACATACTTCAAGTGATATAAAAATATAAAAACACACGCACAAAAAGTAACATATTTTTTTAAGTCGTGGGCACCAAAATTTTAAAGCTAACATATAGTAAAGTATTTGCATTTTTCAATCTGAGGTCATTCAAGTGGTTCTTAGGAAATCTGGGATTCTTAATCTCCCGACCATACTGATAAAAAGTTGTGAAAGTACCACTGCCTAACTCTTCGTCAAGCAGTAGTGCGTCAACACCACAATAATAATAGGACAATAGATAATTTACTTCACAGAATTAGAGCAACAAATCCAACTAGAGGCTTATAAGGACTAAAAAAATTAATACTAATTTCCAGAGGCAACAGGCAACCTGCAAGCCTGTTGAGAACTTGGTGATTATTCTGGTACAGAATGCACAAACAATCTGAGGACCATCCATCCGTCCATCCATCAACCCATCCATCCATCCATTTCCACTTTTCCAGTTCTGATAATGAGAGAAGGAGCCTTAGCAAATATACCCAAAACTATCTTCCAAGGCACCTCCTCCAAGAGATAAACTCCCACCAGTGTGTCCTGGGCCTGCCTTGGGGCCTTCTTCCAGTTGGACATGCCAGAAAGACGAGTTCAGGACACATCCCAACCAGGGGACCCACCCCAACAGTCTCCTCTAGATGTGGAGGAGCAGTGACTCTTCTGTATGACTAAACTTTTCCTCACATCTCTGAGGGAGAGTCCCGACACCTTACCAAGCAAACTCATTTCAGCTGCTTGTATCCTTCTTTTGGTCACCAACCAACAGCTCCTGACCAGAGGTTGGAATTTGAAGACATTGCAGATTATTCATTGACTGTTGGAAGGCGTTTTTATGAAGCCCTTGAGTGGCTCTGACAGCATGTTTTATTAACTGCAATCCAAAAGAACGGAGCAAAGGTGAAAGCAAAAAACTATAACTCAAAATGGTTGAAATTTCCTCAGAATCAGTAGTCATGGGTTGTTTGTGTGTGTGTGTGTGTGTGTGTGTGTGTGTGTGTGTGTGTGTGTGTGTGTGTGTGTGTGTGTTTTTAAGTCAAATATTGGATCAGCCATTGCATCATTAAGCAACATTCATTTTAAAGCCAGAAGTCTGTATAGCAGGTGGGGGCCAACACCACCCACCTTCTGGTACATGGAGATGCTGGTGTTCAGCATAAACAGAGGACGGCTCATTATGGATGGAATTCCTATCAGCCATCATCCCTCAGGGTACCAGCGCCTCAGAGGAACTATGACTCCCCGTGTTGTTAACCTTTTAATGGCCAACATATGAGATAACAAAAAAAATACAAAAATAATAAAAAGCTATTTTGTAAGTGTTTTTATTTTAGTGTTAATTATATACTAAACTCAAAAAACACAGTTTAATACAAAACACAATTTTGTATTAAACAATTATTTTCCTTATATTATGAAGACAAATTGTGAGCAACACAATCTGAAGGCAGACAACAGCGCCACCTATAGAGGCTATGCTGAAACACACGCACGCACGCACGCACGCACGCGCACACACACACACACACACACACACACACACACACACACACACACACACACACACACACACACACCTCATGAGTCCAATACAAAAGGAATCAAATGCACTGCGCTCCGTGTCACCAAAGCTGGTGTGTGTCAGAGGTCTGAGTGTGTGTGTTTGAGTACACACACGTGCACACGTATGTGCGTGTGTGTGTTGCCACCACAGAGACATCTCAGTGGAACAGAGAACAAAGAAAGAAGCTCTTAATGAGCTCTGCTGCAACTGAGACCCGAAGTAGGCCATCCAACATGTCGCGCACGTGTGCGTGTTTGCTGTGCTGACACCCACACAACCAGAGAGTGAAACCAGCAGTGGGATGTGAATACCGCCTTGTGCAAACGCTTGTGTGTTGTGTTAAATTCCTGCAAACAGCTGATCCATTGCCGCGCTGCTGCAGTTCAACCACAGATGACTTACAATAATCATCTGTAGTTCATTTACATACAAAATAAACTACAGACTTAAACCACCGTATAACAAAGTGTGAACAAATAAAAAAAAAAAGCCAGCAGTGAATCATCACTTTGCAGACGGTTCAAAGCCAGGATTACTTCATCTTGTTCTTTATCTTATTTATTAATATACATCCATTTGTCCAAAAAAAGTAGCAGCAATAAAGTTTCTACTACCTTGTAATGTTGTCACCCGTCTGCCCAAGCGTGAAGCTAAGTGATGAAGAGTTCCAGCTGTCCTGACTCTACTTGCAAACCCGTGTCCAGATGTGCAGCCGCAGCAGTCGTCACAGTTGTGGTTTCTAACTTGACTGCTGGCAGGCCGGTTCACTATTGTCCTCTTCGTCCTCAGACATGTCTTTGTGAGGTGTGCACATTCCTGCTACATATTTGTCCTGCTGAAAAATGCTTGGTCATCCCTGGGAAGTTTTGACAAAGTCCACTAAAATCTCACTGAACTCTCCGGCGCTGATGCTGCCATCACAGAAGTGAAGCTTTTCCAAGGACACCGATACAACCTCAGAGCGTCACGCAGTCTGGTTTGCAGACTGCTGATGACGACAGTCCCACCGCTTCTTTTCCTCTTTGGTTTGAAGTACACGGCCCGTTCCTGCCAAAACAGATCCGCGATACTGAGTCATCTGACCACATTAGGCATTTGCATGGTGTGAAGGTCCATCCAAGCTCAGAGACGTCGATCCGGCCTCAGGACAAGGATACCAAAAGCCTTCTTGTTTCCACGGTAAAGTTTTAAGTGTCATTAGCAAATGTATGTCTGTATCCAGTGTTGACAAAGATTTCCATGGGAACCCTCATTCACGTGGACCCGCTGCTGTTGATGAATGATGGTTGTTGATTCAGTATCATCTGAAAGATCAGAGGTGTCCAGCTTAAACTTGCTCCTCGTCCTTTACACACTGAAATTCTTCCAGATCCCTTGAAAGGATTAATAACATTCCTCACAGCAGAAGGAGAAATATGCAAATGCTTTCAGTTTTTCTTATTTCAGTTCATTTCATTGCTCTGTCCATCTCCTCCAAGGCTCAACCTTTCATCGATACTGCACTTATACCTAACTATCTTTACAATCACAAACCTGCTTGGAGTCATTTTTTTAACTTCCTTACTAACACTAAGTTGCCCTTTCTCAGCTGTTTTTGGGAATGTGTTGCAGGACTCATAACAAAAGAAAAGAAGCTGAGAATTAATGAAAACACGTCTTGGGTTCATACTGACTACAACGGGAAACAAGTAAATGTGTCCCAACTGCTCATCGTCCCGACGTCTTCTGATCTGCAGTCAATTTGTACAGTTTTCCGTTTAATTAAAAAAAGATTAGAAAAGATGTATATTTGTGAAGTTAAATAAAATAAAATAGTAAAGTTCTACAAGACTAAGTGAGCCAAAGGCATCATTCAAGACCAAATGTGGGTCACCAGAAGCATATGTGGGCCAAACATTTATTGTTTTTTGGGGATTTCAAAGATCTGAGTCACGTCAGAGTCAGATCCGTGCATGCAGGCATCTGAGGGTGTTGTCCTTCACAAATAAAGAATCACTACAAGGATTCATGAACATTCTGCTCCTCACTGCAGAGCTTGAAATCATTTTCTCCACCTGCAGGATTTTAATGTCCAACAGTAAAACAGAAATAAACAGCTCCACCACAAACCCCAGCTCTAAAAAAAAAAAAAAAAAAAAAAAAAAAAGAAAAAAGATCATTGTGTAAAATTTTAATAAAAACAGAATGGAGAATAATTGTACCATCTTAATAAAAAAAATGAATAAATAATTGTGTTTGGATGGTTGTAACAGGGTGAAGTAGGATCTCATCCTCTAACAACAGTCCATAAACATCCAGAGCTGAGGGGACCAGTGGAAGGAGTTTTGAGAGGAATATTGTCCCATCCTGGCCTGATGTAGGATGGGAGCTGTTCAACAGTGCTGCTCCTTCTTTGTCTTTTTTTTTTTTTTATTTGACAATGCGTCAAAGGTTTTCCAAAAGTGAAAAGTCTGGCCTGCCGGCAGAGAAGTTCAGCATCCGGACTCCTAAACTACGAAGCCATGCTTTGGTGCTGGATGCAGTGTGCGGTTTATTATTGTGTCGTTGAAAGATGCAAGAAAAGTCAGCACTTTGGTTGGATGAATTCCGCTCTAAAACCTGTACACGCCTTTCACCAATTGTATATTTTTTTCCGTCCAGATGTAAAAACCGTCCAGTCCAAGTCCGTACAGTCAGGGGGGCAAGCTTTTGAAATGAGCAGCAAGCCGATGATCCCTCTGATCTTTACTCTCAAGGACGTGGCATCGTTGGTTTCCAAAAAGGAATTTCAAATATCCACTTCTCTGACCATAGTGCCGTTTTCTGGAAGTTTTTCTGAGCTCATGCAGTGATTTTAAATTACAAAATCAAGAATGTTCAAAGTGATCAAATATTAAAATACATACTGAGGAACATTATTCTGAAGACACTCTTTTGTTGAACCTCTGTCCATCGACCAGATCATCTGTAAGATCTTTTTATATCCAATCATGTCACCAACCTGACAAACTAATTAGAATTATTTTTCATGAAATGATGAAGCACCTCTTTTTCAACAATTGATATGCTTTTTTTTTGTGTCAGACTCAAAATATGCGTTTGAGTTTTCCAAATCACAGCATTCTGTTTATAATTAATATTATGCACAACTGGGGCCGTAAAACCTGATGGTGTCATGTGTGGCTATAAAACCTGTTCATGCAAGCAGACAAAGCACAGCTGAAGTGCACAGATACGAGGCGTCCGATTGGGTGCCTTCTTGAGTAATACTGGTTTATACAGCATCTATGCAGAAGTGTTGCACAAAATCTGAAAATGTATGTGGAGAATTTCACCTTTATCTAACCCTCAACAGCTTCTTTGTCCTACTTTGCACTTCAGGAAAAACCAACTGTCCGCCCACACAGGAATCGATATGACCTCCGTACACGTGCGCTCCACGAGAATCTGTGCCAACATGCTGAAAATAAAAACTCAAGAAGCCAGGCTGCGTTGGAGGCTTACCCTCGCTCAGGCCCATGTGGATGCTCCAGTAGTTCTGAAGGCACTGCAGCTCCTTCTTCATGCCTCTCTTGCAGCGGCAGTCGTACAGCGGCGAGTCCTGCAGCACCTCCAGCGCCCCCTGGCACTCCTTGGAGGCCAGCATGGCGCTGCGCTCCTTGTCCCCGCCGGACAGGCACTGGCGCATGATCCGGTAGCGTGAGCTACACTGGCCGTTTTGGTTGCACAGTTCGGAGGCTCGGACACAGTCCAGAGGTTCCCTCCAGCTGGGGGGGTCCAGCTCCGGGTCACACACCAACACATCTGCAGAAACAGGAGAAAACACAGCAGAAGGTCAGAACATGCACTCACGCACACCAAACGCCTCCGATCCGGGATCGGAGCTGGGAGGGACCATGCTGACAAGCCGTGATGTCATCACATGCTGGGGGCGGGGGTGCAGTTGAACCTTGATATTTAACAGCAGAAAGAACGATCTGGTGCATGAGCCCACCGACCGGAGCGGCGTCTGGGTGACGACGCTCTCTGCACAACACCACCGGAGCTGCAGCTCCTTCCAGACTCAGAGGGATTAGAGGACGCGCAGCAGATGAAATAAAACCAGAACAATAAAAGGTCAAAGATCCGAAGGGAAACTGTCAGCTGTTTCAGGTTTGTTGCTCAAAAGCACCTCAGAAGGCAGCAATTAAAAAAAGAAACACATTTACCACATTTTAATGCCTTATTCTAAATGTACACGGAAAATAAATAAACATATCTTCCTGATGGAATTATTTATTTGTAAGATACAACGTGACATGATAATTCTGTCTTTCTGACTTATTTTGTAGAATATTTATTAAATCTAATAATGTTTTTTTTATGTTTGTGGGGTTTTATTCATCCGTCGTCTCTCTCTTATGCTGACAAGACGCGTGTGAACCGCCTAAAATTAACTGATTGTCTGTGTTAATTTAGCCAGAAAATGCGATCAGATCTACATCTAGGTCACAGTAGCAGACAAACACAGCGTGCTTAAGCTGGAAACACAATTATTTCTTCTGTCTTGATTAAACACACGTTAAACATTCACAGTCCTGGCAGGCAGAGAACGTGAACCCTTGGAGATAACAGCTGGTTGAAGCTTCTTCAGCAGCAGCAACAAGCTCTTTCAGCATCTCTGGATCAGAGCTGCGCAGCATTCAAGAGGAATTTCTCTTTCCAGGTCTGCTTCCGGAAATTTCCTCGCTCCTAAATGTTCCACACTCAACTGTCAGTTGTACTATAAGAACATGGAAGTGTTTGGGAACGACATCAACTCACCCCTGAAGAAGCCACGTAAATTGACGGAGCAGAGTCAGCGAATGCTGAGGAGCATAGTGAGAAAAGGTTACCAACTTTCTGCAGAGTCAATCGCTACAGAATTCAATTCAATTCAATTCAATTGTATTTATATAGCGTCTATTACAACACAAGTTTTCTCTAGGATCTGTCCAGAGACCAGAACATGACCCCGATCAATTATTACATAAACAACGGCAGGTAGAAACTCCACTAGTGGAAAAAAAAAAAACCTTAAACCAAACAGTAGAAAAAAAAAACTCCCCTTTAAGAGGGAAGAAACCTGGATCAGATCTCCAAACTTCATGTGGCCTTCAGATTAGTTCAAGAACAGTGTGCAGAGAGCTTCATGAATGGGTTTCCATGTTCGAGCAGCTGCATCCAAGACAAACATCACCAAGTACAATGCTAATCTGATTAAATTAAAGCAATCTGATGGACCAGTCTGGGTTTGGCGATCGCCAGGACAACGGTACTTGTCTGACTCCATTGTGCCAAGTGTAAAGTTTGGTGGAGGGGGATCATGGTGTGGGGTTGTGTTTCAGGAGCTGGACTTGGACCCTTAGATCCAGTGAAAGGAACTCTGAATGCTTCAGCATTCCAAGACATTTTGGACAAGTCCAGCTACCAACTTTGTGGGAACAGTTTGGAGCTGGCCCTTCCTCTTGCAACGTGACTGTGCACCAGTGCACAAAGCAGGTCCACAAAGACCTGGATGACAGAGTCTGGTGTGGATGAACCTGACTGGCCTGCACAGAGTTCTGACCTCAGCCTAGAGTGGAGACTGAGCCAGACCTTCTGGTCCAACATCAGTGTGACCTCACAAATGCACTTCTGGAAGAACGGACAAAAATTCCCATAAACACTCCTAAACCTTGTGGACAGTCTTCCCAGAAGAGTTGAAGATGTTATAGCTGCAAAGGGTGGACATATGTCATATTGAACCCTTTGGACCAGGAATGGGAGGTCACTGAAGTTCATTTGGAGTCGAGGCAGGTGAGCAAACACTTTCGGCCATATAGAGTATGTATGGTGTGAACGCCTCTCTGGAGCATCTCTACACTCGATGGATATCGGGGAGAACTTTGGAAGTTATTTTCCTCTCCGTGGCAGTAAGTGGTCCGGACCCTGAAGTAGCAGAACAAGCTCATCACCGCTGAGATGATGTTTTGATGTTGTGAAGTTGTGGCCTCTTGATTCTTCCCAAAGCAGTTTTGTTTGTTTTATCAGTCCACCTATATTTTCCCTGTGGACTGCCAACGTGTGCAGACCTCAGAAATGTTTTGTTTTTTCTCCCCACTACATCCTGCATGTTCACTGCTCTCTGTATGGCAGACTCATGAAGTGAGATGTTTCCTGTTCCAGCATGTCTTCAAGGCTTTGATGTTCCTCGTGGGTTCTTCATCTTTACCTTTTAGATGTTTCCATCTTGTGTTCCTGGAGTCATCTTGACTGGACGTCCACCTCTAGGACGAGTACCTATGGAGCTAAGCTGTCTCCATTTCTAGACAGTTTAACTGCAGCCTGGTGGATGATAAACACTCAGATTACTTTGTTTCCGACCTTCGGTACTTCAACCACTCTTCCTGAGACACGGTTCATGTCAGTAAAAGCTTCTCATGTAGACTAAACCTCAAAAGTGTAAATGCTGAAGTAGCTTTATACCACACCTCCAAACCAGCAGCCGAGTCCGTCCTGCTGATGTTGAGAGTCACAGTAAAACATCTGCAATCAACTTACTCAGCCAGCAGGCTGAAAATAAAATATCCGTCTTGGACAAAGCTCATGCTTCAGCTATCAAACCAAAGCGGTGTCCAGTTAAACTTAACTGTCAAGCTACAAACGCTAAGTTTTTATTTTATTTTACTTAATAAAAATGTTCTTATCCACCGGAGGGGGGCCCACAAGTGTTTGGGAGCCTCTGGGTGACACCATCCTGCAGTACTGCGAATGTTAAATGAGTCTGTTAGTTTAATAACATTGTGTCTGTTTAACACTGTGACTTAAGATTAAAAATCTGACTATATTTCATGTTGTATAGAGCGGAAAACAGTTCCCATACTTTGTCTTTCCACTACTCACCTTCTCACACTCATTCCTCTTCTTTCTCATCACATCTTCTTTTATTGTCAAGTCCAAATGTGAGTCACGACCATCTCTCGTCTCTTCTGTTTCCTCCCATTTATCATTTCTCAGACTTTTCTTTAAACTGTGTAAAACCATCTTCCTCTTCCCCTCACGTTGTTTTTGCCACATCTCCTTCAGTTCCTGCTTGATGATATTTTGGATTTCTGTCCTGCTGACAGTAACAACCAGATCAATAATTGTGCTTTTAGTTGCTTCCTTTGAAACTTTATCTGCCATTTCATTTCCTTTGACAGCAACATGAGTTGGTTTCCATAAAAAACATTTTTCTGAGGGAGGTCATGTGAATTCTGTCGAACATCTGTTTTGTTCTTGTGAGAACAGTTGGTCTGCTGCCTGACCTAGTGATATGTAAATGGAACAATGACTGAACAGATAACTGATCATGTTTTCTTTGTGCTGGACAACTGGGAAGGGCTCACTGATCCTTGTCCCTGCTTTGATACGACACTCCTATTTCATGGAGTAAACTCTTGGATGCATTTGTGGAAATCTGCAGCACATAAATCTGGAAGGAATGCAAATATCAGATGTACTCTGAGCCTTTGGTCTTCTTTTTAAAACTGCATGAGGTCTGCAAAGGCAGTCAGGAAGAAGCCAGACTTTCCTGCTCCCAGTTGCCCTGTTGGAATAATGTTGAAATTGACGATGCTTTTGATTAATTCTCATCTTAGAAATGACCAGAGGCTCAAAAATCTACTGTATGTTGTAGTATTCAACTGCACAAAATATTCTTTTTCCTACAGATGCTTTGTTTTTCCTAAACATTTTCCAACTCTTTATGACATCATGGAGGCTGGAGTTTCATTGTACAGTCAAATTCTCCAAACTGTGCACATCTACAAGAACTAGAGCTTTAGCTCTCCTCTTAAAAGCTCGAGTCTACCGCTGGTATGGTAAACTGTGCAGCAAGGGGCATGTTTTATTTTTTTTTTCCATCCTGATGGATCTGCTAGTACTTCTTATCAAAACGTTTTACTTTTTATTCCCAAGATGCTTCCAGAGAATTGTGTTTCTGGCTGTGAGGGAAACTTGGCCGATCACGGCTCAGCAGATGCCGTGTGTTTTTCCTGGACCGGATATGTAATCAACGTATTCAACGCTTCGTCTCAAAATTTCACAGAGGACAGTTTATGAACAAGTCCCAACACGCTGCTGGGACTGCGGAAAATCAGAGCTGTCAAGTCTCACATGTTTATGCTCCATCTAAAACTGGCAAAAAAAAATATTTCAGAGCAAGAGAGAGAGAGAGCGCGAGAGAGAGAGAGAGAGCGCGAGAGAGAGAGAGAGCGCGAGAGAGAGAGAGAGCGAGAGAGAGAGAGCGCGAGAGACAGAGAGAGCGAGAGACAGAGAGAGCGAGAGAGAGAGAGCGCGAGAGAGAGAGAGCGCGAGAAGGAGAGAGAGCGAGAAGGAGAGAGAGCGAGAAGGAGAGAGAGCGAGAAGGAGAGAGACAAAAGACAACAAAAGAGAACTCCTAGGCACCCCAGACCGGTCATTTTATCAAAAGTCATACTGGTCTCTGGGTTGCCAGTAAGGAAAGGTAATCAGAAATCAGCCATCTGATTAACAGGTCTACCACTGTATCCTCCGTTTGTTTCTTAACAGAGGCTAAAATATGGATGATCATTAAAACTTTGATAACAAAACTAACAGTGACTTTTGTGGTATTTACAGACAGCGAATGACCAAAAGACGATGAATCCACACTGTCACAGCACAGGTGAGCGTGTCATCGACCGGTCCGAGACGTCTAGGTGTCGTCATGAAAACTTTCATATTCTGAATTTGAGGGATTTGAGGTATTGAAGCCATTCACAGGAAATGTTGAAAATGTCGATCTGTTAAAAAATGCTTTTCTCTGACCAGCAACCACTGGTTGGCTACATTCATGAGTCATTAGCTCTGCCCATCAGCATGCTTCAACCAATCAGAAAACAACCATCCAAAGCTCTTTCAGCACGGAAGCTCCTGAATCTTCTTTGGGTTCAGTCTTTTTTTAATTCTACACATCCGACAGCCAGCTGGGTGCATTTGCTTCTCATTGTAGCTGTCATTTGGTGAGAATTTAATATCTTCCTGTGGCTGTTTTTAGTGATTAAAGACCTAAAGGTTAGAGAAAGCCGGGAGCTGCTGGCAGCACACGCTGTGCAGTTGAAACATCCGCAGTATGACTGGACCCTGACTACTGATACCGCAGTCAGAAGCAGCTTATGTCTGAAAGTGGCCTTCGCCAGGCAATTAAACATCTGTCATTACTGCAGAGACAATAACATGTTAGAACATTCCAATTAACTGAGCACCACAGGGATGAAATAATTAAAGACTGCCGGCCGTAACGCCACTGTTTAGCTGTCAACCACCCAGACAGAGCAACAAAGATGTGTACATGCTGGCATGGAGGGCCAAAGATTCACCATCTACGCCGTTAAAGTACAAGTTTCACCAAAAAAAAAAAAGAAAAAAGTCATTTTCAAATCCTTTCACAGCAGAACATGGAAAGCATCTCAAATGTTGAAATCTGGACATTTTACTATTTTATTTTTAATATTGGAATTAATATAATAATTTATGGGACTAACCAAAAAAGTTGAAATAGCCAACAAAGGGCTGGAAAAGTCCGTGGAACGGAGAACCCTGGAGGTTTGTTACAGGTCAGGGATGTGCGGGAGGCATCTTCACACTACCAGCCACTCCGGTTCGGTTGCGATTTGGTAAAGACCTGATTTGATGTTTCGCATTCATATCTAGAAGTGTCTCCATCCAAGTTTCATGAACACAACTGAGACTGCACCACGAGTCTGTTTGGTTCACCTGGACGTCTCATGTAAGACATGACCGGTTACCACGGCAACGCATTAATGAGTCACAACAACTGCTGTTGTAGTCATAAACTACACCATTGTCCATAATGTGGGAATAATTCTGTTTTCAGAAACATCACTCTTTATGTGACCGGTGATGACATGTTTAGCCGCATGTTGTCGCTCCGTCGCTGGTCGTCTCGGTGGTGTTCAGAAAACGACGTGGCCTTTATTGACAATTGGAAGACGTTTTGGGGAAAGCCTGGTCTGCTTAGAAGAGACGGCATTCATCCCACCCGGGATGGTGCAGCTCTTATCTCTAGAAATCTGGCTGATATTATTAGATCCTCCCCCTGACAATCCAGGGTCCAGGCCGGGGTGCAGAGCTGCAGTCTTACACGCTTCTCTGCTGCTTCTCGAGGACTATCGCCTGCCAATAAAAAGGTAGAAGTAAATGATGTAATTGGAGATTCTAACGAGGTGCCAAGTAAAATAGATTTAGTATCGATTCCCCGTCCTCCAAATCTTCACCAAGCGCGACGTAATAGAGGCGTTAACCAAAATAACCTCGTAAAAATAAAAACAAATACGCATTTAGTGCGAACTAAAGACCAAACAATTAGATGCGGATTACTAAATATACGATCTTTAAGCTCCAAGTCTCTATTAGTAAACGATCTAATTACTGAGACCCGGAGTGACATTTTCTGCTTAACAGAAACGTGGCTCCAAGAGGAAGAGTTTGTTAGTTTAAATGAATCGACGCCGTCTGGTTACTTTAATTATCATATTCCTCGAATCACAGGTCGAGGTGGAGGAGTAGCGGCGATCTACGACTCCAGTCTTACAATAAAATCCAAACCTAAATGCGATTATAATACATTTGAAAGCCTCACGCTTAGCTTAAAACTGCCGAGCTGGAAATCAGAGAAGCCAGTCTTGTTGGTTGTAGTTTACCGGCCTCCTGCTGGAGCTTATCTGGAGTTTCTGTCTGAGTTCTCAGATTTCTTATCTAGTTTATTGATCAGTACAGATAAAGTCATCATAGTGGGCGACTTTAACATTCATATGGATGTTGACAACGACAGTCTTAAGTTGGCTTTTGATTCTCTTCTAGAATCGATGGGGATTTTACAAAAAGTTAACGAACCGACGCATTGTCTTAATCATACTCTTGATCTGGTCCTCGTCTACGGTGTAGAACTTGATAATCTGTTAGTGTCACATGTAAACTCCCTCCTATCCGACCACTATTTAATAACGTTTGAATTCAACATTGTCAACGTTACGCATAATAGGAGGAATTACTTTAGCAGGTGTCTATCCGATAAAGCTATCACTAAATTTAGGGAGGCCATTGCTCTTCATCTTCTTACAGTGGAACATAGTGAAGCAGTTGAGGGCTGTGACCTCGGTTCTACCTCTGCAGACGTTGATTTCCTTGTTGGTAGCACTGCAGATGTGTTGCATACAGCTTTAGATGTTGTTGCTCCTTTGAGAAAGAGGGTCTCTAACCATAGGAGCTTAACTCCCTGGTTTAACTCACATATTCGTATGTTAAAACAGAAAGTGCGTAAAATGGAAAGAAAGTGGTACTCTAGTAGGTCTGTAGATATTTATTATGCATGGAAAGATAGTCTAATAGTGTATAAAAAAGCGCTTCGCAAAGCTAGAACAGCCTATTATTCAGTGTTAATAGAGGATAATAAAAATAACCCACGTTTTCTGTTCAGCACTGTAGCCAGGCTGACAAAGAGCCACAACTCTGTTGAGCCGTGCATCCCTGCAGCTCTCAGTAGTGAAGACTTTATGAGCTTCTTTAGCAATAAAATTGTCAGAATTAGAGAGGAAATCGGCCAGGCCCTCCCGGCAGTGGCTGTGGGAATTTCTTCAACCTCGGCGAGCCCCTTATGCTCCGACCTGACTCTAGACTGTTTTGTTCCTGTTGACCTCTCTGAGCTGACCTCAGTCGTCAATGGATCTAAATCATCCACGTGTCTGTTAGACCCAATCCCAACTCGACTACTTAAAAATGTTTTCTCTCTGATTGGACCGACAATACTGAAACAGATCAACTTGTCCCTAGTCTTAGGATATGTACCACAGGCTTTTAAAGTCGCAGTAATCAAACCATTACTTAAAAAACCCTCTCTTGACCCAGACATTTTAGCTAACTATAGACCAATTTCCAACCTTCCATTTATCTCTAAAATTCTGGAAAGGGTAGTTGCAAGCCAGCTGTGTGAGCATTTGTATAGAAATGATCTATTTGAAATTTTTCAGTCAGGGTTCAGAATGCATCATAGCACAGAAACAGCACTGGTTCGAGTCTCGAATGACCTTCTTATGGCCTCAGATAATGGGTTAGTGTCCATACTGGTTCTGCTGGACCTCAGCGCTGCTTTTGATACTATAGATCACAGCATTTTACTGCAGAGGCTTGAGTATGTTGTTGGGATTAAAGGGACAGCTCTAGATTGGTTTAAATCATATCTGTCTGATAGATTCCAGTTTGTTCATGTTCATGAGGTTTCTTCCGTACAGACGAGGGTCTGCTATGGTGTCCCGCAGGGTTCAGTGCTAGGGCCAATCCTGTTCAGTTTATACATGCAGCCCTTGGGAAGTATTATCCGGAACCACGGCATTAATTTTCATTGTTATGCTGATGATACGCAGCTGTATCTGTCTATGAAGCCAGATGAAACAGAACCATTAGACAAACTTCAGATGTGTATTAAGGACATCAAGGACTGGATGTCCAGAAATTTTTTGTTATTAAATTCTGATAAAACAGAGACTGTTGTTTGTGGTCCCAAACAGCTTAGGAAGGGATTAGATGGTCTTGCGATGGCCTCCAGTAAAACTGTGCGAAACCTTGGCGTTATATTCGATCAGGATTTGTCATTTAAACAGCATATTAATCAGGTTTGTAAAACTGCGTTTTTCCACCTCCGTAATATCGCAAAGATTAGGAGCATCCTCTCGCAGAGTGATGCCGAAAAACTAATTCATGCGTTCGTATCTTCTAGACTAGATTACTGTAACGTGTTGTTGGCTGGATGTCCAAGTAATTCTCTTAACAGCCTCCAGCTGATCCAAAATGCAGCAGCGCGAGTGCTGACAGGAATCAACAAGAGAGACCACGTCTCTCCAGTTTTAGCTTCCCTCCATTGGCTCCCTGTAAAATTTAGAATCCAATTCAAAATGTTATTACTGGCATATAAAGTCCAAAATGGCCTAGCGCCGCGATATTTGCAAGACCTGATAGTACCGTACGTTCCTAATAGAGCTCTCCGTTCTCAGGGTGCAGGTTTACTCGTAGTTCCTAGAAGATCCAAATGTAGATTTGGAGGACGGGCTTTCTGTTATCAGGCACCATCACTCTGAAACCAACTTCCAGTTTGGGTTAAGGAGGCTGATACCACCTCCACCTTTAAAACTAAACTTAAAACATTTCTGTTTAATAAAGCATATAGTTAGTGTACATTTAGTACCTTAATGTGTCAGGGCCAGTAGTCAAAGCTGCAGCTGCAGGACCAGATTAGAGCAGCTCATCTTAAACAGCTTCGGTGTAGATATGCTGCTATAGGCCTCTGCTGCAGGGGGGCACCAACATGATCCACTGAGTGGTGCCTTTCACCTTCTCTGTTTCTCTTTGCCTTCTCTGTCTCTTCTTCACCTCAACCCTCATTTATTAACAATATCCCATAAACTTAATTGTGGTCCATTGTTCTGGTAGTTTTTTGTGCTTGTCTGGCCCTTCTTTTCCTCTTCTTTGCATGTCCTGCGGACCAGAGCCTCAGGAGCTGCTTGCTGACCTGCAGTTCCACCTCTGACCATCCCAGTGTCTGCCTTCACCTGTCTGTGTGGATGTCTGTTGGATGTTTGCTGACACCCCGACCTGCAGTCCTCATCCCCTTGTATCACCGTCTATCCATATATCACCCATATTCACAGAAGTCTAATTGGACTACTGATGATAGTTACTATTGTATCCTATCTTGTACCTTTGACGGTGTCTCTATGTCTCTATTCTTTCTTATTTCTTGCTCTACCCGGCTGGCCTTCGGCAGGAGGGTCCCCCCTCATGAGCCAGGTCCTGCTCAAGGTTTCTTCCCTCTTAAAGGGGAGTTTTTCCTTGCCACTGTTTGGCTTACGGTTTTTCTTCCACTAGGGGAGTTTTTACCTGCCGCTGTTTATGTAATAATTGCTCGGGGGTCATGTTCTGGGTCTCTGGAAAGCGCCTAGAGACAACTTGTGTTGTAATAGACGCTATATAAATAAAATTGAAAATTGAATGTACACATCCATGTTCAGATATTTGTAAAAGTGAAGATCAGCATCCGAGGAAACAGCTAGAAGTTAGAAGACAGGATACCGCGGAGATGCAGAAGAAGGTCAAACTGTGCAGAAACACCCACACAATCAAACAATGGAAAGCATCTTTAAGTACAAAAGCCAATACAGGTTAGTTGTATTTTTTAAACACACATAAAAAAACACTAACAGTTAAACATCTAATTTGCCTATGAAACTGTGCTTACATGTAACAGCATGTATGACGTTACTTTGCTCATGCAGATGCCAGTAAAAGTAATCCAGCCACTGCGGCATGTCAAAAAGTTCATTTGTGAAGCCGCATTGACGCGGATGGAATCAATCACAGCTGGTATCAGTGACATTTAGCTTCAGAGCAAAGGAAAGACTTGCTTAGATAGCAGTGAAAAGATCAAGGAGGTGCAATTCATTTTTGTTTTCTAGTTTAACATTCCTGCTGAAAGATGCAACCCGCTCGGTCAGGGGCCGTGTCTGAGTTTCAAAAGAACACTCCAGAGGGTGAAATTGTGAAGACACTGAACATCGCTTCATCTGCAGTACAAATTATCAGGAATACATTCGGAGAATCTGGTGAAATATGTGAGCGCAAAGGGACGAGGCTGAAGATCAATAGTGGATGCCAATGATCATCCTGGCCTCAGGCAGTACGGTATTAAAAAACAAACATGATTCGGTAATAACATCGCCACATAGACTCGAACACTTCTGGAGACCACAGCTGGTCGTGTCCTCCACAGATGCAGGTTAAAGCTCTAACATAAAGAAGAAACACTGCTGTCTCCTCTGGACCAAAGGTCATTTAAAATGCTGTCCTGTCGTCCCAATATTTGGAAATCTTTTTGGAAACTATGGACACTGTGTCCCACCGACTGAAGAAGAGTAGGATCACCAGGCTTGTTATCAGCGCTTGGGTCAAAATCCTGCATCTCTGCTGGTATGGAGGAGGGTTCGTGTTGATGGAACGGACAGCTTGTGCACGGACACATCAATACTGGAAGGAGAACAATGTGCCTTTCAGGGAAGATTGTGCATCTTTCAGCAAGACAATACTAAATTACACACTGCATCCATTATGAAATCATGGATTCGCAGTAGAAAAGTCCTGGTGCTGACCTGGTCTCCTCAGTTCCCAGACTTATGTGGCCTGTTGTTAGAAGTAGAGGAGGAGCTACGCAGCAAACTACATCATCCTGTCCCAGGTTTTTTAGATGCATTCTGCTGCCAGCAAATTTTAAATTACCTTCTTTTTCCCCCTTTTCATGTTTTCTATGCTCATTTGTGAATAAAATATAAGCTTGTGAGATTTGCTAAATACTGCATTATGTTTTCTTATATTTTGGACAAATTTGAGGATTTTATAGTTCATTATTTTAGAGACTTACTTCTAAAGTCTTTAAACTCCATACATAAATGCACAAGAAAAACAGTCAGTCTGCTATAGTGAAATTAAACACAGAGGGGTATAAACATGAGTCCTATTAGTAATTACTGAATCCTTTTGATATTTTATACTCAAATGTAGGTCGTGGTTGTCCTCTGTCGGCCCTCAGCCGTGGAGGTATGCTGCAGCCGCTAACAAGGCCTGAGAGGCAAAACCCAGGGCAAATCAAATCAGATTCATCTCTGATCCTACAGCAACTTTTATTTCTTCCACACATTCTTCCAGCTTCAGGCCCTAAATCTTAAACTGATTTTTCTTTTAAACACGTGCAGTCCACAGCACCTACAAACACACACTGAGATGCAAAATCAGTGCAAAGATAAAACAATAGTAGCAATAGTACACCTCACTGCTTCTCTTTGCACTTCAGGCAAAAACCAAAAAGCTACCCACACAACAATCGATTGACCTCAGCAGATGTGGATTTTTGTCAGAGAAAAGTTTTCCCTCTCCTTCTGCCAGCAGCTCAAAACACTGGGGAGACATCAACAGGCAGCAGGAAGCTTAATTAACTGTGGAAGAAAACTAAATCTGCTGAGTTCCCCTTTAAGGTGAGTGACAATAAGAACATTCCAACTATGTAGTCACGTCAAACTTCTCCCACAAAACAACCGATAAATAAGTCAACTGTTTTGTCACAAGAATGGTCAGTTTTCACCCCAACAACCAGTGAGTAATTATTTTGTACACGAGAAGTAACATCCAGACCATCTGCTGCCAAAACAGCTTGCACCCGTAAGGCATAAACTAAGAACATTTGTCCGGGAGTGACTGGTGCTGGGCCGTAATATGCTTTGGACCCTGCTGGCTGTGGGCTGGGCTCTCGCCCCAGTTTTATTAGAGGCGGTCCATGGCAGTTTCACGGGTCCTAGACCGTTAATGCACTCCATTATCACCAACAGCCCTACAACAAGAACATTTGGGGGTCCAAAACATGTCCATGCTGTACTCCTGTGTGGGAGCTGGTGTTGAATCAGTGCTGGTTGGATATGCTAGATGAAATCTCTTCTCATTAGACTCCTTTCTACTATCGAGCCAAAGCTGAGCTGATTGAGGCCAAGACAGACCAGTACCTTTGTGCATCAAGTAGAACTTGATGTGGATGGAGACACTGTAAATGTAGGAGGGAACTTATCACAAATTTGGCATTTCCCTTGGGCTTGTTGGTTATAATTATTCTGCATAACTTCCAGATTATCATTCAAGACTCCATTTCACTGTTGGCTGCTAGCACATTCCGTGCAAGGCTGGACCTTTGTCACTGTCCAAAAAAAAAAGTGTGAGCCTAGTGGTTACAGTGGGGGAGGACCCAGGTTCGAGTCCCTGCTGGGACAACGGTGAATCACTGGGGGCCCCTGAGCAAGGCCCTTAACTCCCAATTGCTCCCCGGGCGCTGAGATAGCAGCCCACTGCTCCTAGTGAAACTAGTGATGGTTAAAAGCAGAGGTCCAATTTTGGGGTGTATTGTGAGACACATACTGACAACAATAATGAAGCTTGAAAAGCTTCCAGGGGGAAAAATACAAAACAAAGGCATTCCTTCTAATGGCCAACACATACATCTAGAGCAGGGGTCTTGAGGTCTGCTGTCCTGCATGTGTTGGATGTTCCACTACTCCAACACACCCAATTCAAATGAATGGGTCACCCATTAGCTTTGAATCAGGAGCTGGGAAGCATCTAAACTATGCAGGGCAGGAGACCTCAAGAACCAAAATTAAAGACCCCTGATCAAGAGGCTCGCATAATCTAGAATTGTGGTCTTTACATAGTGCAAGGGAGAGAAATTATAGATCACAGTGTTATCTTCCACCAACGTTTTTCTGGCAGTTAATTATCGGGAACATTGTCGGGACAGAACATGTGCACATAAAGGCAACCACTTTCCATCAGCACACAAACTTTGTGATAGTTGCCTCCCCACACAAGAGCCCACAAGCAGTTTGTCATGGTTCTGGGGCTCTATTCTTGGATTTCGTACGGTTTTCTTGTATGCCTTTGACTTCAGTTCTCCTGTTTCACTTCCTGATATAGTCTGAACGTCTGTGTGAAGTTCAGTTTTGACTTCCTTTGATCTCATCCCTCCTGACTGCTCACACCTGTGTCTTGTCAGCACCTGAATACATATTTTGTCTTCCCTGCTTCCTTTATCATTTCTGTTTTTCTGCTTCATGTTCACCCTTCTTTGTCCCTTAAGTAGGTTTTGTTTCTTTTGAATAAAATGCAGCGCAGTGCTTTATATTAAAATAAAGGACATTTATTCACTCCGTCTGCCTCTCTGTGTCTTGCTTTTGAGTCCTCCATACCACCACTTTAACAATAAAGCCCCAACTTTAGATGGGACTAATTATGTAAACAGTAAAGGCTTCACAGCAACACTGTGCAAACGGGCCTAGGGTTGTTACCAAGGGATTTCCTTTTTTAATTCTTTTTTGCCTTCCCTAGCTAAGCAGCAGAAAACTAAACACTGTGTGGTCCAAATGATCCCAGCCTTGCAGTCCCCTGGGTCTTCATCACAGCTGGGTTCCAGCTCCTTCATCCCGTCCACCCTCCAGATAGAATTACTAACTTTACCTTAACTTCCACAAGACCCCAATGTGACGAAACCATAGGAACTGCAAGGGTGCATCATTTCTGATGATGCCACCAAAACACATAAATCCAGGGGAACCTCTGCCGAGAGCCCCAGAGCTCCTCCGAAGTGCCTCGGCTGAAGCGAAGAAGCCCTGGGGGACTGCAAAGACGCCATGATTCAGTGTCAGCTCACAGTTTCCCTTGATTGGACTTCTGTTTATTCTTATTTAACTTTCGTCACTTCAGATTTTACAGTGACAATATGAGAAATAGGGTGGATTGACAGATTTAAAATGAAATAAAAAGCCAAAATTGCAGTAACTGAGCTAAGGCGGGTGTGTTACCGCAGGCTCCCAGGCCTGCTCGTCCACCCGTTTGTAACACGGCACCAGGGAGGCAAATTCTGGAAAAACTGACATTTTTTTCGCAAGTTGAAGTGTTATTGCGCTCAAGAACCTTAACAAAAAAAAAACAAAAACAACATTCAGTTGGCCCTTAAAACACAGTATGAAAAACATTGTGATTTCTTTAGGATAGATAGCACATGGCCAGGAATAATATATATAGTCAGACTCAAGTGTGGCTCTATGGGCCAATAAATCAACCATAAACCTTTTCAAAAATTAAAACTTACTTTATTTATCCCTGAAGGGAAATTAATTGATGCAGTAGTCATTTATTTCAAGTCTCAAAGAGTCATTTATTGTACAGGGTTATTACACACTACCGAATGCGAAGCTCCCTTTAGCACAGGTTGGGTTGGTTGGGTGGTTTTCTTCTCTACCACCTGAGTCTTGATCACGTTTTGTGTTTCCTTACCACACTCTTTTACCTCGCACTCACGTGACACTACTGACTCTTTCAAAAAAGGAAACTCAACTGCCGGTGGGTTTGCTCCACCAACCAATCGTGTGACGTAGGACGCCTTTTCACAGGTTGAGGAAGAAGACACAATCCACCCTCGGGGGCGTTGTGGAGTGCTTGAGAAACTTAGAGGAAACCTTACAGGGAAATAGGGGCTAAAAGAAAAGTGGTTCAAGATTTTGTTTTTTTTTGTGCAAGTCATTTTGACTCCATCTTTAAATGTTTGACTGATTCATTTTTCCTCCCATGTGAGTTTAAGGTCGACCATCTTCAAATCCATTTGGACTGCCATCGCTGATTAAGCCCGTAGTTTTACGTTGTAGACATCTGAATAAAACCCAAAGCTTGTTCATGCTTCACGTAAGTAACATTTCAGTGTACGTAAAAAAAACATCTACATTTCTGACACTTTCTGCACGGGGCAAAAATGGACTTAACTCTACTATCACCTTAAAAGACTGCAGTCGTTGCATGTAACAGTCAACAATTGTAGAACAAATATATCAGGATACATCCTCGACGAGGCAGTCCATACCTCAGGGAACCTCTCCATGACATCAACGGCTGATTTCAGTGAGAATGTCTAATGTTATTATTTGTAGAAAATATCACAATCGCAGTGAAGGTCAGCAAGTTCAGGTCAGTGAACCACAGGAAAGCTGCTGGTCCTGAGAAAGTGCCTGGCAAAGTACTCTGTGCCTGTACTGACCAGCTGTCATCAGTGTTTACTGACATTTTCAACCTCTCCCCGTCACAGGCCACCGTCCCTCACTGCCTGAAATCAACCAGAATAATCCCGTCCCCAGGTCCACCACCATCATTCACGGCCCATTGCCCTAACAGCTAAATGCTTTGAGAAGCTGGTTTTAAAGCACTTAAAACAAGTGAGACAAAAACAACCTGAAACACCAGGAAAACAAAGGAAGGGGTGGCGCAGAACTGACCCTCTCCCTCTCCGCATAAAAGGGGACTTTGTGGAGAGGGTCTCCACCTTAGATGTTCCCCAGGACCCACATCTCAATCCTGAGTGTCCTGAGATGGACGAGCCTGAAGACTGACCTTCTGGTGTCCTCCAACCACAGTTGAAAGGGTGCTGGAGTACACCGTCTATGTGTGATACGCTGGCCGACAGGCGGCTGTCCACTCCCTCCCTGGACCATAATACCAGCTCTGAGTGCTTCTCTAAAGCGATGCCCGATGATCAGGCTCTGAAACAGCTTCTGAGCCCGTTTGGGGGTATGGTGCCTTCCCTTCTTTGCTTGCTCTTCTCGATTAAGGAGAATGACTGGACTCATCAAGCCGATTGTCAAATGACCTTTACCAAAAAAAAACAAGAACAGGCCGGCCTAATTGTTGGACATATGAAGCTGTAGTCTGGATGGTGATGTTTTCAAACGCAGAGTGGAAACGCCATTGTTGAGATCTGTTTTGTTTTAAAACAGTGTTTTAAATTCATTAACTAGAGCAGCTGAAATCCAGAAAGATCTTTACAGCCAGTAAATGTGTTCATTGTCACTTAGAGACATAAATGAGGTGTATTTTTTTAACTGTAAACACACACACACACACACACACACACACACACACACACACAGACTATAAAAACGATGTAACAACGCCACATCCTGCTGTGTTATCATAATCATCTCTGGCTGAACTCCTTCAGTGACGTCCTGATCATTGTTTTATGACCATGAAAGCTTTTGCCAGGTTTTAATAAATGTCAAAAATAACTGTTTGTCTACAAATGACATGAGCGCTTCTCTGCTCAGGATGAAGAGCACTTCTGTTATCAGACAGCATCCATCAAAGTGCTCCAACGCCTCTCAAATCAGACAGCAGGTGGAATCAGGAGAGATGGATTAAGGATTTTATGACGCGGTGCCCCTGAAGCACTCAACACTCATTTTTTATCATTACTCACTTAAAAGAAATTAACTGGTTTTGAAATCATTGTTATTCCTCACAGGCTGGACAGGGAAACAAGGTTCAGCTGACAAAGACCACAGCGGCCCGCAGGATGGCCGATGGGATCAGGTTTAAGCCTGGACTCCAACCGCTCAGATAGAAAAGGATAAATGTCTCCATGAACCAATAAAAACCAGACCCGTGGCCTTCTACAGACGCCTTTGAGAACTGGTTTTCCAGTACAGAGTCAGATGGAGGTGCACAGGTGCTCCCTGGCTTCGCCTGTGCAGCAGCAGGTGCAGGATATGAGGCAGGTAACTGTTGACTGCTGTCCTTGTATTTGCTGTATATTTAACACTTTCCACACTTTCTAACGCCCACGTCATCATCTTCTGGTCAGCGTTGCTGCTCACGTTCTCATCTATTATAATCAATCAGCTCTTTGGTAGGTCAGCAGGGCAACAAGCGCCCTCTGCTGGACCACAAGCTCAACAACCTCGATCGAAACACTCCAGAGTTCGGACACCTGCTCCGCACACAGAGACCTCTTTCACAAAACACATCGATTAAAAAAAAAAAAAAAAAGAAGAAGTAGTAAATATACTGCACTGTCACAAAAAAAAAGATAATCCAATCAACACCATGAAACTCAGAATTATCTTCACCACAACAAGCTGCGATGTGAACGGCTCCTTACAAGAGGAGATCAGGTCAAACCAGATAAGACTTTGTTTCTCCAGAGAGAAATTCGGGTTCAGATTATCAGAGAAACACAAAGTACAAACAAAGAGCAAAGGAGCGCACAGCTCAAACCAGAAATCACCCGGAGCCGAGGCAGCAGACGTGGACGGAGAGTTTTCATGGTTTCACTGGTCCCTGCAGGGAATGGGGGTGGGGGCGAGGGGAGTGGGGGGTCACCTGGGCGGAACGAGTCCACGTGGGCATCCCGATGCCCTCTGGCCCGTGTGCGTGTCTCAGGACAGCGCGTACTCACCCAGCAGAAGCAGCAGAGAGAGGACGTTAATCAGGATCATGTCGCGTCCAGCTGGAATCCCACAGGTCATGATGGAGGGATGGAGGGGGAGTGGGAGTGGGGGTCGGTGTCACGCGCTCTCTCTTCTGTTTGTTTCGGCGTCTCTCACTGACTCCCCACCGACATGGTGGAGCGCAAGAACACAGCCTGGACCCCCGAGCCAAACCGAACCCCCGTCCTCGGTCAGACCCGCTTGGAAATGCTGATACAGTCCGTCACGGACCGCATGCTCCAGTGAGGTGGCGCGTGCCGGAGTGTCTGCGGGTGATCCTGGGGAGTGGGTCCATGAACGGCGGCGTGGACACTTTCCACGCTGGTGTCGCCCGTGCGTGTCAGCGGGGTTCGGTGGGAGTGGGACGACACCTTCTCTTCCTCACGCACACTCACGGTAACGCGGTGTCTGTGCGTGGACACTCAAAAAGACTCCGTCTACGCTGGAGCTGCCCGATGCGTAATGGCACACGCGTCTCCGGGTTGATATCCACTCGTGCGTCCGTGAGTCTCCTGTAGCAACCCGGTGCGTGCGAACCCCAAGGAAAATGGTCCCGCAGCTGCCACGGTGCTCCTCCACACACGCACAGGTGTACACTGAAGGCACGTGCCAGTCCCCGAGGAGGATCTCTCTTTCTCTCCCTCGCTCCAACAAGCTGTACGCACGCGCACTGACTTCGCGTGATGACCCGGGGTAACGATGCGCGTGGCAGTGTCAAAAGACCGGCCAAATGCGTCCGCGCGCGCGCACTCCCACGCGATAATAAGCATAATGGGCTGTACTGCGGAATACGTGCACGCACACTGGCGCGTTTAAGTTTTTATTTGTGATTGAACGGCCACGTGCACACTCTTCCATTAAAACGTGTTTTAAAACTGTTTTTCATTTTTAGTTCGTTGTATATTTCGTTTGTTATTTTTACATATTTATTTCAACTTTTCTATAATTTTGTTAATTCCAAAGAGAATATCAGTTTTTTAGGGCTAAACATATTTAATACATGTTTTTATTATTGATGTTTTTTATCTTTTAAAAACCATGTGATAAGTCTTTACACTAAAGAATAGACAGTATCATGTGGGCAATACTAAGAACCCCCTCACTGCTTCCACAGGATTTAAGAGGATTGAAGTGTTTCAGCCGGGTGCTGCTGAGGATCCGTCCTCCATCCGCATCCACTGGTCTTCAGACGTCTATAAATGCAGATGTTTTGGCACTTTCCCGCTCTCAAACATTCAGGTGTGACACCAAGGAGTTTTTTCATGTTAAAATATCAATTCATATTTAATTTCAAAGAGCAATTAATCATTTTTAGGAAGTGGGATGTAGCTCACTTAGTTTCCCTTATCTTTTATCAGCAAAGATCTTTTCAAGGACCAACTCTGGACTCCCATCTCTGTCATCTCTCACAAACAACTGCATATTGCTTTGTGACACACAACAACAATGTGAAACCAGCTCACAGAGCTGCTAAGAACAACCTGGAATAGGAGAAAAAGTAATGATGGAAGAATTAAGGAAGAAAAAGGTGAGAGTGGCAGAGCGAGATATTGAATAGGAGGAATCTTTGTGTCATAAGAGTAATTTAACTTCCACACCTATGGGAGAAGCTCCAAGCCTAATAATTGAAAATCTTTCTTCCAGTCACCTTAACACAATGCCAAGAGGGAAAGACATAGGCAATGAGCTTAGCGAGGCAATTCTTACGCATGGATCTGGAAATGTTTATAAAACCTTTTTCAAAGTATTTAGAGTTCAGTGTTTCACAGTTAAAAAGTTCATTAACAAGTGGAAAACATTTAAGACAGTTGTCTCCCAGATGTGGACTCGCAGCACATTTATCTGAAGGTCAGACATTGAAATGCTCAGAGAAACAGAAAATAAGAACTGCATTTCAGAGTCCGCAGGCCTCGATGAGCATGTTAAAGTCCACGACAGCACAATTACAAGGAGGCTGAACAAATAGTTTGTTTGGAAGAGTTCCAGGAGAAAACATGTGTCTGAAAAGAACATGGAAGCACGACCGAAGTTCACAAAACTGCATCTGCACAGCAGACTTTTCAGAATCCAGGTAGGTGCACGTGCACAGTTTTCGTCCTGTAAGTCTTTCTTATACTTTCGTTTTAATACTTTAACATTTGCAACTCTTGTTTCACTGTTACATCTGTACAGTTTTAAACATTTTTACACCACCAAAAACAGGCACACCTTTGTGAAACAATGACCTGCCTGCAATTCAGACCTTTCAACAACAGAAAACATTTGGAGCTTCATGAAACTAAACATCCAGCAACAAAGGTTCAGGTGAGCAGCCAGAATCCTGCACCATTCCTCTCCTATAACTCCAGCTACTGGTCTCCTCACTTCCCAGACGTTTATGGACTGAGGTAGACGAAGAGGAGATGCTGCACAGTAATAAACATCATCATCATGGGCTAATCTTTTCTTTACAATGGTAAAATGTTTCAGGTTCAATATCTGATATGTTGTTTATGTTGTATGTGGGAATAAAACATTGATTTGTGACATTTATGAGCGATTTTGGAATTTATGATATTTGCAGAACATTTTTTTTTTGGGGGGGGGGGGGTTAGTCTGTATTTTTTTTCCCATTATTTTAAAATTAATTGTCATAATTCTATTAGTTAATTTGTTGTTTTTTGGGGTGTAAACAATCATTCTTTTTTTTTTTTAAAAGATCTATTTAATCTTCTCCTAATGAATTTATTGACATATTTATCTTGAAATATTTTTCCATTTTTTTAAATGACTTTTAACACCTCTGCTTCACTGCATCCGTTTGTTTCTGTTTTATTGATCTGCTCACTGAAGTGGAACGAAGTCAGCTGACCAGCAGATCAGCTGCTGCAGAGCCTCACGGCTCCCAGACCACATCCAGGCCTGTACAGTTGACACGAGTCCAGTTTGTGCCTGAAGCTCTTATTGGCTGAACTGGTGGACGTGAGCACACAGCAGCCACTGATGCCCGACTTCGCTTTTTTGCTTGTATGAGCCGTTGTATCAATGCGAGTGTCTGGCTGATTCTGGGCTTTTCTTGGGATTGATTTAGCTTTTTCTCTCTGACTGAACAAAATGTGTCTTCCTGACGAGATGAAGACAGTTAGACACTGTTTATCATCTGGAAAAGAGATATTTGTATTTAGAGTCTGCACATGTTCCCATCTCGTAGGACAGAATAAATATAGACACACATCTCTCCACACATAAGCAGTAATCCCTCATGCGCCAGCGGGAAATAGAAAAACTTTCCCTGCAGGATTGACGGACTGCCAATCAAAATTTCTTTTATAAGCGTCTGAGTGTTAATTCTGCAAAAAAGGAAGGTCGGCGAGCCCAAGGTCAAATCAGTGTCAGAAGAGGGGAATGGAGTCGGACTGATGAAAACAAATCTGTTTTCTTCCCTCGATATCAACAATACAAAACAGAAAGCTATGCTGCAGGATCTGCAGTGAATGAAAATCTGTGCGCTGTAGCGTCATGTGCAAAGGTTGATACCTCCGTACTGCTTCCAGAGGATTAAAGAGGTTAAGCAGCAGCCGGCTCTCGTCAACCATCAGCCCTGATGAACTGATCAGCAGCAGGTGTGCACACCTCTGTGACAACGGATGCTTTGGCTGTTTGGTCTTAAGCGTTCATGTGGGAGTTAACATGATGCCAAGGGGGAAAGACATAAGCAATGGCCCTTTTTTTAAAGCTTTTTTATTTGCTGCAGATCAAACTGAAAACCGTTTTAAACCATATCCACAGAATTTATAGTTCAATTTTCAACAATGGAAAAGACTTTACCCTAGACTATACACCATTTAGGGCAGTAGACAATAAACCCAGGAGTGATTGGACCACCAGATGTACCGCTGAGTCTAACTGTGCAGCACTCAGAGAAATACAACAAACCCAAACGCTGCATCTCAGACCCTACAGGCCTCAAAGAGCATGTCAAAAGAGTTCATGACAGCCCACCAGGGTGACAGAGTCACACCGGAGAACTTATTGCTGCCAAGATTGGTCCCCAAGTGACCGAGTCATGGGTTTCCATGTTTCCATACATTTCCATATGGTTTCCCACATGATGTTGTCTTTGCTGTATGTCTTACCTTTTGTTAAATAAATCATAGCACAGTAGGGGGGGTGTTTGATGCTATTGCTGCTACTCTACAGTCAGATAATCTTTCTAACGATCTCACACAGTCACACACAAAACAGAATTGAGAGAGATACCAGCTTTAGAACATGACTGTGGGTATCACATTAATGATATGCATGTGACGATGTCATTAGTGATCCAGTCATTAGTGACAATGTCATTAGTGATCCAGCCTAACTTACTCGCTGGTTGCTGTCAAACACTTGGGGGCAGATGAGGAGGAATCAGTGAATCGTCTTCGCCGGTTAGTCTGAGCAGCCATGTGAAACCATGTCGGAGGAGAAAATAGACAATAATTAGGCTTTCTGCTCAAACCTGACAAAAATGACTCATCAGTATGGGAGATTTTTAGAACATGTGAAAGGAGGAGAGTTGCTGTGTGCACTGAGAGCTGAGCCAGAGTTAACACTAATCACTTATTAGATTCTGTTGTTTATCCAAACAACAACCGTCAATCCAAAAAAGTCTTAGGTGACAGAGGAGTGGTTCAAAAATTCTCTTCTCAGAAGCTGCCAGAGAATGACTTTAACGGTTGCTTACCTGAGTTGTTGACTGGAGGGCTCTTTAGGGGAGAGTAAATGAGAAAACTATGAAATTAGAGTTTAGAATAGATTTAAAAAGGGATCTAGACTCCTGGTCTGTGTTGAAAAACTAAAACCACTTCAAGTGATCCTCAAAAGTACATGAAAACTTTAAATAATTTGTTCTTTATGCCGGCATTTTAGTCAAAGCTTTGACTCATTGATAGTTTTCTCAGCATCTGTCAGCGTGGTTCATGAGTCAGAGCTTCACGTCAAACTTGTACAATTAAAACGAGATTAAAACATGTGACGCAATAAAAGAGGCCCTGCTGCTTTTCCATATTTATTTTTAGCTTCTAAATTACAGCTAATTTAGCAATTAAATACTCTGACAGATGTCAGCAGGTCCACCTGGACTCAACGCTCACGTCTAATTAGCTGCCTATTCAACAAATGAAATATAATGGTATAAGTTGAAAACTGCCTTTTCTGCTCTCAAAGCACTGAAAGAACCGAGTTTCACAAAGATTCTCACAGCATGACCGTAAAACGCAGGACGAATGACCATTAAATGCACTTCTGCACAAGGCTCTGCTGTCGTTTTACCTTAAATGACCATTTACTATTTTCTTGTTCTGATTTGAGATGAAGAAGAAACAGCCTCCCCTCAGTTCAAGTGAGGCGCAGAAATCTGCACTGAATGACTTCAGAAAGTCCAAAAGAAGGGAAAAGTGCATAAAATAAAAAAACTAAATGCAATAACTTCTAAGTCACATACTCCCATATTTAATTTAGAATGGACTTTTATAAACATTGAAATGTTGAAAGTGAGATATTTAACATTTTATGAACAATATTAGTTCATTTTGGACTTGACGGTGGCAAGATGTCTCAAAAAAGTCTGAACGTAATAACAAAAGGCTAAAAGTGTTTTCATGGTGGAAAGAAAAACACCTGCAGGAATATTTAGCAACTCACAAGGTAAATTGTCAACAAGTCAAAGTCATGTTTCGGTACAAAAAACAGCATCTCAGCGAGGCAGAATCTCTCAAAAGTAAAGATGGGAGGACATTCACCAATCTGTCAAAAGTGGTATCTACTAAATTAATTGCCAAACAATTTTAGAATAATGTTCCTCAGGAAAGACTAATTAGAACCACAATTGCTTTATTGCCCAGTGACTTTACATGACAAGAAATATGCCTTGGTCTGTCTGTTCATCAACATAAAATACATTTAAAAATGCCAACAAAAAGAAAAAAGCTGACAAAAAATATAATTGAAAGCAGCAGTTCAGTAGATAAGTTAAATATAAAGCTTCCAAATAAGGGCTGTGTGTGTGTGTGTGTGTGTGTGTGTGTGTGTGTGTGTGTGTGTGTGTGTGTGTGTGTGTGTGTGTGTGTGTAAATGTTGGCTTTGACCGTGTTCATGAGGCTGATTGCAGTTTTTGTGACGAGGGGTTTGGTCCTTATGAACTTCATCTTCTCCCAGGGTAAAGTGTTTGTGAAAGTTTGTGTCCAGGGTGGGAGGGGTCAGCAACAATCTTCACTCCTTGGGGTCCTACAGGAGGAACGGTCTGGGTGGAGCTGTTCCACAACCATCTCCCTTGTATTTGAGGGGTTGTTCTCACTGCACCACATTACCAGTTGGTCGCTCTTCTGCCTGTAGGTCGGCACATCCCCTCCAGAAATCTGTCATGGGGGTTGTCATCACACTTCTTATCTTTTTATTTTATTTTCAACTGTCTGCATATTCATGTGAGAGTGAAGGTGAAAGTGTCCGACCACCAGACGTCTTGACGGTCTGATCTAACAAACTTTATTAGAACTGAAACCACAGACAGTGAAGTACAAGACAAAGACGTGGCGGATGTTGTGTGTATATTGTAATGTATTGGTGTGTGTGATCGGCGTAATGAGTGTATGATGTTGTGGTTTTGCTGAAACCCTCTGCGTAGCACAAGAGCTGAAACATTCAGAGCTGAAGAGACACATAAAGCAGTGTAACCCTGTGTGAAAGTGCTTCTGTCTAGGGATGGGCATTAAAAGAGGCATGGCAAGAACTCAGCCCAGGGGGCCAGGACCGGGTGGTGGCCTGGTCTCTCAACCACATCGCCCGCCCCACCGGCCCAGACAGAAGCACAGCCCAAGCAACCAGAGAGGGAGGACCGACCTAAGAGAGCCCAGCAGGGTTTAGGAAGGGTGTGAATGAAGTGTGTGTTACCATAGACTGTAGACTGTATATAACAATGGACGAAGCGTTCGGTCACTGAAGACCGGTTTTGAAACCTTTTTTCTTCATAAGCTGACGCGAACACCCCACCCGCATGTCAGTCTAAGTTAGCGTTGCTCGACGGCAATATGACGACTGACGGTCACGTTTACTGAAGGCTGGATTTACAGACACGGATGGTTGCTTCAAACGGCGGAAGCATGATGATTACAAATAAGAAAGTGTGCTCGGCTAGTGACTGGCTGAGCCAACTGACAATCTGTCATATTAGAGATAAATGTATTGCTTGATATAAACTCTCCTGAAGCTGAAACAAGTTCAATTTAATCAGAAAATCAATCTTAAAATTTTAGAGACGTCTGAGTGATGACATTCTGCATTTTTGTCAGGAAAGTATATTGAGAATACAAATATACGTAAATGTGGTCAAATCAGCTATGACTTGTATTTGTGGCACACTGATTATTCTTTTTTTAAAGTTTGGTTCTTTTTTTGTCAGTCAGTTTATAATCTTATCCTTCCGTGCATCACAAATATTGCGTATCTTTATACTTCACTCAAAACACTTTGCACTGTTAATTTATTGGGCTTTTATGAGCAAATAGACTTAATTACCTTAGTCTATAAAGTATTTTCAGTCACATTATCTGTGTCAAAAAGAGCTTAAGTTATTCATCCATCCATTGTCTTAATCCTATGCAGGATCACAGGGAGATTAAACTATGTAAATGAAAATGTTCATATTCTGCAAGAGAGCATTTTATTCATTTTAGATTTGGTTTTTTTATTCATTCACTCGCTCTTATGGTCAATTTAGAATAACCAATCAGCCTAACATAAATGTTTTTAGATTATGGGAGGAAACCGGAGCACCCGGAGTAAACCCAGATAAATCTTTGTACATCAAATCAGGCATTTTTAATGTTTTATATATGTTTCACAAGATCTACCAAAATAAACAGCATATTATTTTTTACCATTTAATTCTATATTTATTATAGAAATGGTTTGGTTTGAATATGGTATGGTATGGTTTGAATGGTCCTCTTGAAAGTGGTGTTTTATTCATCTAAATGAATACATATCATCTTTTTTAAAGTTTCTGTGAAAATAATATCAAACAGTTCTGAATTCTTATCAAATAACACCACCAGTAGCTTTTATCCTGTGGGAAAGAATCACTTAACATATTTAAAAATTGCCTTAAAAAAGATTCACTTTTATCTGTCATAGATCTGTAGTTATAGTCATGAAAACCCATTAATGTATCGAAACTCAACTTTGTCAGGCGCTTCCATATGGTGTTGGCTTGTTCTTTTGGTAAGGATGCTGTTATTTGCTCTGGGAACCATGATATAATCATTTTAAGTACAAGCATGCATATGTATTTGTCATACACAATTTTTTCAGCAGTCTAATAACATTCAGCAGCCCTCAGTTATCAACTCCAAGACAAAACAAGACAAGCCGTGCAATCAGCCAGCTTTCTAAAACATGCTGATTTAGAAATTTGGAAAGCCAGAAAACATCTAGCTGGGGTGCGCAAAGTAGCCAAAAATCCACGACTTCTGACAGCTGGAGGTTAGTGATGACTGTGCCGACTGATGGCCGTTTGGTTACTGTCTGGTCAGCTTAAAGCAGCTGTTAACATGAGCTATGAATCTTCATGACTTATATTCACACACATTTTCATGTAATTCCACTGAGGTCTAACACAGCTCTCTTCAGGGGAAAGGTAGGGTCACCTCCTGGCCAGGTCATCAATTAACCTAACATAAATGTTGTTGGACTGTGGGAGCAAGGGTACCTAAATAAAACCCACACAAACATGGGGAGAACATGGAAACGCCACACAGAAAGTCCGCAGTCAGGGTTTGAACCAGCAACCTTCTACCTCTGAGGTAACAGTGCTGCTGTGCAGCCTCTTGGGTTTTATTTTCTTCTTTGAAGTCTGTAAAAATGACTGCTGCAGTCTGAGCTTAAATCGACCCTACACAAGCAGAAAGGTTGGATTTGATCCACTGTAGATCTGGTGCAGAAATCTCAATCATTTCCTTTAGATGTCCCTCACTCAACTGGTCAAAAGTTACAAGCCGGTGGTAAAAATACACTTTAGTATGTTGCGTAATTGCATGTGGCAACATAAAGCAGGACACCAGGAGCCAGAAGGCCCTTCAGAAGGCCCTTCAGAAGGCCCTTCCTCCTTCACATAAACCGGATGATCTGATCAGTTTGGGTAGTGTTCATCCAACCAACAGAATCCAACAAATGGCAGGATGCAACAACCTCGTTAAGTCAGATTTTTCTCCACAGATCAAACGAGCTGCAGCAGGAACTCAGGCAATAAAAACAGAAATCATTTAGATGGAAGGCAAGCTCCTTCTTTCCCTCTATCAGTCTGTCTTTCTGTTTATAACCAATGCTGAAGGAGAGGCGGAGCATCCTGGTTTTATTGAACCTCAGGTGATACATGAAGTCTGCAAGTGTAAGTGTACTCTGTAGCCGGGAGGGAGGATTACAGCAATTCACTGACTTCTTATTCTTCATGAGCAATTCCATTTTTGTTTCACCAGTTCACAAATGAGTTTTCCAGTAGTTTTATTTTATTTTATTTTATTTTATTTTTTTGTATTTGAAACCAGCTTCCTTCATGGTGTTCTTCAGTGGACTTCCTTCTTCTTCAAGGACTTTTGTTAGACGTTTCCAGCTCCAGTGATCCAGTGTTCAAGGCTTTAACTGTTCCTTGTCGGTTCTTCTTTACCTCTTTAAGGATTCTGGGTTGTGTCTGTGGACTCATCTTGGCTGGACATCAGCTTCTAAGATTGATGGATGCTCAAACAGTCAATGATGAGTTTCTGCATCTTATCATCTTGAGCACATTGTGTTTCAGATTCAGGTCAGGGAGGTCTACAGGAACCAAACAATCATGAGTCCGGTCAGGGAGATCTACAGGAACCAAACAGTCTAGAGTCCGGTCAGGGAGGTCTATAGGAACCAAGCAGTCTAGAGTCAGGTCAGGGGGGGTCTACAGCAACCAAACAGTCTAGAGTCAGGTCAGGGAGGTCTGCAGGAACCAAACAGTCTAGAGTCCGGTCAGGGGGGTCTGTAGGAACCAAACAGTCTAGAGTCAGGTCAGGGAGGTCTGTAGGAACCAAACAGTCTAGAGTCAGGTCAGGGAGGTCTACAGGAACCAAACAGTCTAGAGTCAGGTCAGGGAGGTCTACAGGAACCAAACAGTCTAGAGTCAGGTCAGGGAGGTCTACAGGAACCAAACAGTCTAGAGTCAGGTCAGGGAGGTCTACAGGAACCAAACAGTCTAGAATCAGGTCAGGGAGGTCTACAGGATCCAAACAGTCTAGATTCAGGTCAGGGAGGTCTACAGCAACCAAACAGTCTAGAGTCAGGTCAGGGAGGTCTGCAGGAACCAAACAGTCTAGAGTCAGGTCAGGGAGGTCTGCAGGAACCAAACAGTCTAGAGTCAGGTCAGGGAGGTCTACAGGAACCAAACAGTCTAGAGTCAGGTCAGGGAGGTCTACAGGAACCAAACAGTCTAGAGTCAGGTCAGGGGGGTCTACAGGAACCAAACAGTCTAGAGTCAGGTCAGGGAGATCTGCAGGAACCAAACAGTCTAGAGTCAGGTCAGGGAGGTCTACAGGAACCAAACAGTCTAGAGTCAGGTCAGGGAGGTCTACAGGAACCAAACAGTCTAGAGTCAGGTCAGGGAGGTCTACAGGAACCAAACAGTCTAGAGTCAGGTCAGGGAGGTCTACAGGAACAAAACAGTCTAGAGTCAGGTCAGGGAGGTCTACAGGAACAAAACAGTCTAGATTCAGGTCAGATTCAGGTCAGGGAAAGAGTTGCTGAAGCTGAGGAAATGCCCACAGCTGCTGCCGGATGGGTCTGGTTAATTTCTTTTTTTAGTTCTAATGATCTACAAGAACCAAACAGTCTAGAGTCAGGTCAGGGACGTCTACAGGAACCAAACAGACTAGAATCAGGTCAGGGAGGTCTACAGGAACCAAACAGTCTAGAATCAGGTCAGGGAGATCTACAAGAACCAAACAGTCTAGATTCAGGTCAGGGACGTCTACAGGAACCAAACAGTCTAGAGTCAGGTCAGGGAGGTCTACAGGAACCAAACAGTCTAGATTCAGGTCAGGGGGGTCTACAGGAACCAAACAGTCTAGAGTCAGGTCAGGGACGTCTACAGGAACCAAACAGTCTAGAATCAGGTCAGAGCAGAGTTGCTGAAGCTGAGGAAATGCCCACAGCTGCTGCCGGATGGGTCTGGTTAATTTCTTTTTTTAGTTCTAATGATTTTAAAAACTGGTGCATGACTGGTCTGGCTCTAGCACCAAACGTGCGCTGGAACCGCTTTGGTCAAAAGCCTCATAAAGCTGGGGTCTTCAGCTGGGGAGGTTGGCAGCTGCAGTGTGAAGTGGTGAAAGTGAGAATCAGCGCCCACAAATCTGAAACCACACTTCTCAGTCAGAAAAGGGTGAAAGGCCCTCTCCAGGTCAGACAGAGGTACTCCATCAAGTGGACAAGTTAAAATATTTCTGGGTCATGCTTGTGACTGAGGGAAAACTGAAGAGGGAGATTAACAGGCGGCTCGGTACTGCATCTGTGGTCCTATGGACTGTGAAGAGAGAGTTGAACCAAAAGGTGAGATTCCCCTCTGGTCACCAACTGTGGGTAGTTACTGAAATAACAAGATTTTGAATATGAGCGGCTGAAATTAGTTTCTTTTGCAAGGTTCCTGAATTCTGCATCTAAACTAGGGTGAGACATTCAGTTATTCTGGGAGGACTCGGTGTAGAGCCGCTGCTCTTCAACAACAGGAGGATCTAGTTGAGGTGTTTCGAGCATGTCTAATGAGGAGAAGGCCACAATGCAGATCCACAACACATTGGAGAGACTATACTTCTTTGATGGCTTTGAAATGCTTCTGCATCCCGCTGGAAAAGCTGGAGGAAGGTGCCTGTGGAGAGGGAGGTCTGTACCTCCTTCTATTTTGGGGTCACATTAGCAGTCATGTTTTTTTCTCTAAAAATGTACTTTCTAAGAAGGCGTGAATGTATTACCACACATCTACCCTCAACATGTTTGAATGGCTTCTGTAAAAACCTTAAATGTGCATTTCGCAGTTTAACTTTGCCGCAATGACAGCACTTTTCCTTTTAGGGTATTTTTTGGCTTCACGTCTTTCCTCCAGCACACTGTGTTCGATTAAGATGCAAAACTGTGAATTGCATCTTATCATCTTGAGCACATTGTGTTTTGGTAGTTTTAATTACTTACTTAGTTACTTTAATTACTCTTGCTATGGTATCTTCAAATCTCCCTCTCTGGGTCTATCTGGATCCCAGTTCTTCAGTTCTGGTGAGTCGACACCTTGCTGGACCTGCTACATCACTGCAGTTGGTGTGTGTGGTCTTGTGAGAACTGTCACCAGTCCACAGGTAAGGTCCAACAGAGATTTTCCAGGTGTGTCCAGCTGATATAAGACCTCTGAGTGGACCAGAACACAGTGGAGTTTTTGTATTTTATGTGGATTCTTCTGAAGGCGCTGGGAGCCATAACCAGGGAAGCAGATACCGTGTCTGCGTAACCACGACCGGTCATAGATGTGTCCCAGAATAACTGCATGTGTGTCAATCAGTATGAATCCCCCATCTGATAACCATCAACTCTTTGCTTCTGACGCCTATAAAGCCACCAGCTGGCAGCACATCCCGGGCTCATTAGGATTCTGTGAAGTTGCTGAAGTTTTCTGCACATCCTGACTGGATCTGCTGGAAATGGCAGCCTAAAGCGGAGCGTCGACTGAAGCCAGATTTCAAACACCAACACTGGAGGAGCTTTTTCAGCCGCGGCAGTTTGGCTGCAACACAGTCACCCTCACATCACAAGACACAAGATGTGTTTGAGATAACGGCTCCTACGCCGCTTTGGGTTTATTTCTAAACAGACCAGAAGGAGACTGAAGAAGAAAAAACAGAATATAATTATATCTAACTGGGAACTGATCTGTGGTAAAAAAAAAAAAAAATCACACAGGAGGAAAAAACTGGATGAAACTTGATGAAGAGAAAGAAATTCTTCTGTGTTGATAAGGTGAAAACCAGATGCAGTCTGCTGGGGAGTCAATGTGACATCAACTTCTCAGGATTCGTTTTCCATGATTTCCCTCTCATCATTCACCCCCCTTACCTGCCCTCCACTCGTCCGCACTCTCACCCCTTGCTCTCGTTTAAACTTCGCCTTCCTGATTGCTCATCTTCATTTTTCATCACAGCTCTTTTTCTGTTTCACAAACCTTAACTTCCTGCGATGCTCACCTCTTTTACCTTGGTGTCCTTGCACTAATCCAATTACAGTAACCACTAGAAAAGGTAATTATAATTAACACTGATTAATGAGGAGAAGTCAGAGGATACATCAGCGATCGAGTGATTGGACAACATTAGTCGAGGGCAATTATGGTGAATCACAGCCACACTTGGAGGAGGAATCAGCCGTCAGTGTGCCGGGAGGGAAGGCCAGAGGTCTAGATTCAGGTAAACACTGATTCAAATCAGCCCATAATCACTCTGCAGTTCAGCAGAAATGCCAGGCGTGTGTGTCGGCGTGTGTCAAGGTGAACCCGGCTCAACCCAAGTCACTTTTTATGACATATTTAGTAACAACAACACAACTGGTAGTATAACGAGCATGTAGATCAATACGAATGTTATAAACAGGTAAGCACTGGCGTCACTGAATGACAACAACTTTTACTACCTCAAATCACAAAAGATCGAGATAACAATCGTCAGGATGTAAAAAGAGTTACAGCTTTAGAAACTCGATGAGTTGCTTCAGCAGCGATAAAACCCTGCCACCCTTGACAGACATTAGACGGATTTCATCACACCTTTACTGCTAAACCAAAGCGGCAATTCTGAATCCGTGACAATGGCAGCGCTGCGGGGGGCCGGCGTCTCCGGTGAACAGCGTTTTTCCTTTTTAAGAGCACAACTCTCCTCGTGCGTTCCCCATATAAACGTAACTCGCCGTATCCGAGACTTCTCCAGTCAAAAATGAAGAAGACTCAGCTTCAAAGAAGAGGGACAAAAACACTTCAGTTTTTGACAAATTAGTGTAGCTGCTGCTACCACTGTTGAGAAAATAGTCAACAGAGGAGGAAGGCAGCGGATGATCATTCAAATGATTATTTAGCAGCAAAGCCCTAATGTAATGCAGTAAAACATAACGATTAAGATGTGTTACAGCACATCTACATTGTGTTAATGAGGCCAAAAACATCTGGTAACTAGTTCTGATGACTTTGGATTGACCAGCTACGTCACCTCCACCGCTGCTGGAGAAGTCCAAATAAAAAAAAGCATTTCTGTTACACTTTTGCAATAAAGTGGATGATCGACATGTCTGAAAAACTACCTCAAGTGTGAAAAGGTTTATGTGACATTTGACCGTCTTATGACTTCAAGGCGTTTCCATATTCGCTGATGACTAGTAGTGATGGAAACGCGACTATTGAAATGATGTGGAGCGATTTTTGTGACAGCTGGAGGGAGTGTTGCAGAGTCTTGTTTTCCACCACCAGGAGGAAGTCGTAACTTTTAAGAAACACTCAGATTCTAAATGTAGTAATACATTTATTTTATTTGGTTAAATATATGGAATTAAATCAGTGATTTTAAAACAGTAGCAGTTAGACAGTAGGGGCCTTGTTTTTTTTTTTTTTCTGGCCATGCAGATGGCAGATTACACAAAATAAACCGTGTTTCTGCGGCGATCAGCCAGAGATGGAGGTAGACGTGAACTTTCCACTGATGGATTAGGAGGATTTTGCTTCTATTCTCCACTTTCTACCAGTGTGACATCCGTTTTTCAGCTGTCTCCTCTCTGTAAATAAAGTACAGATCTAAGCTGACCGTAAGGGAATCGAGAGAAAAACTAACAAACCTGCAGTCTCAGGTTGGGGCTTTATTCCAACCTGAACTCACCCACTGTTTTAAAATGATTTCACCTTGACTAAAACTGCAAATATTAGAAAGAAACAGCTGTGTCGAACCGCTACCCACATCAGAGTGCGTTCCTGCTGCTTATTAAAGCTTTGTGCAAAGCGCCAAACCAAAGACACGGCTGGAAAGGGGATGATAAAAGACGGGTGTGAAATACACTGGAAACGATGCAAAAGTTGTCTCACGGTTTTATACTTTATAGTTTTTCTTGAATGACCTGAGGCTAATCACAGTTACTAGAAATGGGTCTTTACAAGTACAGATATCTTACTTTCTGACAAATACCCGCACTTATTTATTTAGGTATTTATTTATTTATTTATTTTTTTTTTACAGGTTGCACGTTGCCATTTAGAAACATTGTGCACTCACCATTATTTGTACAGCATGTAGGCAAAATAAAAAAATTAAAAAAGGAATATTGAACTTGTCAATAGAATAGAACAATTCTCATTATTATATAGAAAAACAAAATGAATAAGTAATTGGAACGTGCATAAAACAACAACAACATAGACACAATGTAAGGATATTCTCCGATAATCAGACTGAAGTAACTGCATTTTATTTATTGTTTAGTTTTCATACAGTTTTTTGGAAAGCAGCTTTCTTCAATCTGTTTGTGATTTCAGTGTCCTCAAACGTCTGCCTGAAGATCGTGTCCAACATGGATGGACGTCCCAGGATGTTCTGGGCTTTCCTGAGGCAGTGGGAACTTCCAGGAAGCGGCGAGGGCAGCTGATGACGGAGCGCTGTCGACAGCTGCGTGGAGCGCCCTCATCTCTGCCTCTGTGCAGCTGGCAAACAACACACACATGCAGGAGGTCGGAAAATGTTCGAACAGTAGAAGCACGTAAAGAGAAGCTGTGTGTGGCTGAGCTTGCTGACCACAGCCTGAAAGTAAAGTCCTTCTGCCCCTTCTTACCCACTTCACAGGTGTTTGCTGCCCAGGTTAAGTCGTCCTTCATGTCGACACCCAGAAGTGGGAAGTTGGCCTCCCTCTCCACACAGTTCCTGCTGATAAATGGGCTGAGTGTTGCCTCACAAAAACACCGGCGTATCAGCAGCTTCGCTGCTTGGACTCCCAAAACCCAGTGGTTCTTAGGACCGGCTGTGGATCAGGATTAGGACTTTACCAGGATGCAGAGCAGTCCGCCAGTCATTTCTGAAATGTGCTGTGGCCTGAACTTAACATATATATTAGACATATTAGTCAGACCTCCTGCCAGAACTCTCAATGATTCTCTTTTAAAAAAACGTTTTTTTTACACTGACTTTTAACTCACTAGGCCAGTCCTGGCATTGTCTTTTGTTTATTTTAGGGATGTTGCTTTTATTTGTATCTTATAATTTTATTTGTTGCATGTTTATTCACCTGTAAAGCACGTTGGTTGCCTCTTGGCATGTTGAAGTGCTTTATAAATAAAGTTTTGATTGATTTGATTGATTGAGCGCTGACTCTACCTGCAGCCACTTTCCCTCTTGTCAGTTTCAACAGCTCATAAAGACCTGATCACATACACAGCATGGAAGAAACGGCTCATCTGTCCATGCACATCTGTATCTTCATACTAAATGTCATTTTCACTTAAATATGGCTTTGTTCACTTCAGAAGGTGCAATTATATCTGAAGACATGGGCGTCTGCTGGGGCGCTCTCTGCTGCTTTAATATCCTTTTATGTGCCCAAATCAAATCTTCCTTGAACTCACTGTAAAATGTAATCAAGTTAAATCAAATTTTAATTTGCAATATATGCTTCTTTTAAATGCTGTATGATAATTTGATTGAGTTAAAGGTGTAGCTCAGTCCTGTAAGATTTGTTTACGCAGCAAAATGTGAGCACATGGAAGAAGGGAGACCTTGGAAACTCCACCGGGAAAGACCCCAGCTTTGACCGGACTGACAACATTTCTGCTTTTTGAATGTATAAACTTTGCATATTCATTGTTTTTCTTGTGTTCTTTCACCCGGGGTTATTGTTTGCCTGCTGTATTAGGTGTTTCCACCTCCACCCGAGTCGATCGTGTGGATTACTGGAAAATGTCTGTGTTTGGGGCAGATTGTCCAGGGTGGACCACTGCCTTTCTCCTGTAATGACCTGGAATAGACTCCAGCAGACCTCTGTGAACCTGTATAGGATTAAGCGGGTATGGAAAATGGATGGACGACAAATATTAGCTCTATTTTGAATTTGATGGAGCGATTCGTCTCAAACAAAAGAGTAGAAGAGAAAGTGGACTGAAAGGAAACGCCTGGAGGATCGTCTACACCTAATCGTGTTCATAATCAGCAGTTTAGTGACATGATTGGGCCTAAAAAGATCATCGCGGGAGGCAGGGACAGTAAAAAGGTTGACCAATCAGGAAAAAAAAAAACATCCATAAATGTATATGTTGTCATCTGCGTGATATCATCAAAATAATCAGAGAACCTGAACAAACCTCTGCACCATCGCTGCATGAGAGCCATACGTGGTTCTGTAGCGGGAATGGTCGCATGGACTCGGGAACAGGACTGTCTGGGATCACAGCCGGTCATGCCATCCACAAATGCAGGTTAAAGCTGTGTCATGGGAAGGTGAACACATATGAACATGATCCAAAAACATTGCTTCCTTCTCTGGACCAAAGCTCATTTAAATTGGAGTCAAAAATGGAAAACTGTCCTGTCATCTGAAAATTTGAAATACTTTTGGAAACCATGGAGAGCGTCCTCCAGACTAAAGAGAAGAGGGAACATCCAGCCTGTCGTGATTTGAAAATCCTTCATCTCATTAGTGTCTGTGGAAGAGACAGCTGGCACATCGACGGTGGCCGGCGACTGTATCAACGGTCCCATCCAGGAAAAGAGTCTCTGTCGTCTTCCACGTGTGGGTCTGATCCATCAGCAATTCCTCAGTTCTAATAATTGATGTACGAATTCAGCTTGGATTTGTAAGATTTGCAACAGTGTTTTTTAATAAACACTTTTAATCACTGACGTCACTGACGACGAAAGCTGCTATGGGACGTTGTCACACGAACACACACAGGTACGACAAGCCCACCTGTGTGAAACGTTTTCTTTCAGTAACAAAGCTCTGAGCTGTATTTAGAGACTTTCTAGTTTCCTCCACCGAGCTGACACTGATTTAATTTCATTTCATTTCAGCGCCACTCCACGGGGACGTTCAGATAACATTAATTAGGTTTTCTCTCTTTAACACCACCCTTGTGTTCCTGCAGCATTCGCGCGAAGGCCGCTCGCCTGTCTGGCTCGCTGTCTCGCTGATCATGACTCTGCAGTCTGTTTGTCTTCTGAGTAGATCGTCTGTCTGTCCGTATGTCTGTCCGCCTCCTCACATGTCCATTATTTTTCACCTTTATCTCATCCTGCAGTCCTGACAGAAGCTTTTCCACTCGTAAATGTTTCATGACACACACAGCCTGGTTGGTAGTTATGGATACAGTCCAGCTTTCAGATGAGCTTCTGAGCGTGCGGATTGATGCTGTGATGGCCTTGTAATTACAGTTAACAGGCAGGAGGGAGGCAATAAAAAGCAACAGCAGCACAGTGGTTTCCATATATGAACGCTTAAAATACATCCAACACATCAGTGGAGTCATTTGCAGCCCGATGAGATTGCAGCACTCCACAGACCTTTGCTTTGGAGAGGCAAATTGTTTGGTTAAATTGCGCTTCCTTAGATAAAATCTCCACTTTCTCTTTGTCCTGGTGATTTAGGATTAAAAACAGTGAATGAAGGTGTAGTGTCTGTTCAGCTGCAGATAACAAGGTCATGAACCTCACAGCCAAACTCTGGACTGGACAGTTTTTACAGTATTTAAGTGCTGAGAACCAAGATGTTACAAACATGTAACAGAGAGCAGTTATTAAACGTTTTTAGGAGATTACATTAAACTCTGCTCACACGTGGAACTTCAAAGGTGAGCAGAATTGATCAGAAACACTTAGCAATGGCAAACAAACATAAGTTACATGTAAATCAGGGCCAGTGTCAGGAAGAGTCACCAAGCAAACACTTGTTCTTGAAGCCTAATGCAAACAATCAATATCTGTATTAAGGACACGTAGATGGTCCCAGCACACAAAACAACATATACAAAGAGAAAAAACTAAAACAGATACAGTCCACACTAGCATGAGCTTACACGTCCCAGACATTAAAACAGCAGATTCTACAGTCGGTTTACAGATAACCTGCATCTGGACACAAGATGCGCTCACAAACCTTAAATAGCCTCTTTATATGCTACATTAACTTTCTACACTCTGCTCTTTCTCTATAGCACCTCCGCAAATGTGCAGTCTGGGGGTCCGATAAGCTTAAAAAGTGTAGTCTTTGCAGATACTCAACGCACACACATATATATGCACACGATAACGGGATGTAGGAATAACAGAGGGGTCATACCATCCACACTTACAAATACTTTATCAAATACTTTGATGCACATGAGTGCTACATACAATTGTGTAGTTTGCCTGTTCTACAGGTCTAACGTTTCTTTTAAAGTGTAATTTCACTTATCAAATGCCTAATTAAATAGATGAATTCCACAGCAGCCAGTGACCGGAGAGTTTCCGGTTCAAGATTGAACCTCTGCTGATTGGAGACGATGTGATCTTGTTGGCTTCTTCAAGCGGATACCTCCAGTTACTGAGGAGGTCTGAAGTAGTGATGAGCGAGTCCTGAACAAATCGTTCAAGCGTGAGAGTCATTTTAGCTCCTCTCCAATTTGAAGAGGAGAGGGTTAAATTTGCTCAACATTTTATTAATAGTTATTTAACCCTAATTCATTCAATTACAAATTCTTTATTAATCCCCAAAGGGAATTTAATTAATTAATTATTGTTGGACTCTTTAAACTTAAGTCATTGTTATTTTGCACAATTGCCTTTGTTTTCATTTACCATGATTAATTAATTTTGAAAGAAGAAAAAATCTTTTTTTCAATGAAACGGTTCATTTTCTGTTTCAGATCAGTGGTTTTAGTCGCGATGACTCAAAGACTCGATTCACTTTGGTGAATGACTCACATAAACTCCGGCCGCTAACATGAATCGAGTTTCCCATCACTAGTTTGCAGCCAGGTTGGAAGAAGCCAGGATGGGACCAGCCCGTGGTCCTCAGTCTCATAGAGGGGGAAAGGAGATACAACACCAGTGATGTTTATCAGAAAGGACGGAGCAGAGTTGACTTCTTAAGAAAGATTAGGTTCTTCAGCTTTTGCAGCGAGATGTTGTATATGTTCTGTTGGGTTCGCAGCATGAGAGCCACTCAGTACGTTTGCACGCACTAAGAGAAAGTTGAATTCTTGCCTTAGTCCGACTGATGTCAAAGTTTAAAAAGCCATGTATACACCTTAGTTGGGCTGTAGTTCTTCAAATCGAGCTTTTAGACCCAGATAATGTAGCGTCGCAGAGTCCAACGGACCTCACTCAATACTTCGATTCTCTTTCCGTGCATGTATACTCGGATTTCTCGGAAACTCCAGTTAAATCCTTAGTTTGATTGTTGCCAACAGTTTGATTTACATGTGCACGTAATCGTACTGAGTGGCTTAAAGAAACTGAACAAACTGACACAGAAGGCTGGATCTGTTCTGGAGCCTCTGGAGATAATTGGGTTTCCTGCCCACAGCGATCAACCTCTACAATAAATCTTTGAAGAGACTAATGAAGATGAAGCAGCTCACCACTATTAAATAAAGATTAATAAAGTATTTTTGAATTTAATAACACATTTGAGTTAGAAAGGAGCTCCTGTCTCTACTGGAGGAATTTAAGTTTTTGGGGTCTTGTCCAGAAGAGAGAATAGAGCAGAAGACCGACGGGAAGGTGTCCTGGTCTGTTTTGATGGAGATCAATCTGGGCCACAAGGTTAAACGGTCAATTTATCTGTCAATCCACATTCCACACGTGGTCTTACGTTGTGGGTAGTGAGTGAAAGAATGATTTCATGAATGCAACGGGCTGAAAAAGCTTTCTTTGGAGGAGTCTTGACTCACTCTTGGGTAAAGAAGTCAGGTACCTAGAAGGTGCTCAGAGGCTCAGAGGTACAGACTCCAAACTTCTTTAATGCTTTTCTGTGTAATACAAGAAAGAAATATTAATTCTTATCCTTGGATGTGCCGCTCTTAAACAACTCCAGGGAGGGTTTTTTTTTTTTTAGGTTAGTTTCATGTGAGCTTCAGTTTCAGTCTGGATGAATACTTGATTAGTTTTTCAGAGTCATCTAGCTCCTGCAGTTTCCTGTCCCTACTTTAGTCACAAACCACCCACTTCTGTCCTGGACGCCTCTGTGATATTTATTCTAGTGGGATAAATATAGCAAATACTGCGTATTGTATAGGCCAAGCTTCTTCTTACCTTGAAGATGGCATTTTTCTGTGTTATAACAGAGCTCTTGGCTCTCAGACTGCAGTCTTATTTGTGGCTTCTAGAGTTTCCTATAGAAGACTGGGAGGCAGAACCTGGTTCTTTGGTGGAATCAGTCTCCAGTTGGGATTCAAGACACCACCTCCATCACTGCTTTGGCCACTGATGTACGTTTCCTCCATTTTTTTTCTCTCTACTTGTGTCTCGCACATGCTCAGGACAGCAGATTTCAACGTATTGATAAGTTGTTTGGGTCTTTTGTTAACCTGTTTTATTATTATTAATATTGGCATGTGTGAATCTGAACTGGAATGAGCTGGATCAAAATGGTTTACTACTATTTGGACTGTAATTGTAACTGAACTATGTTTTATTAGACTGAATTTACCTGTTTACCTTCTGGTTTGAGATTACCTTTGTTGAGAACTGGAGCCTCAAAGAAAAAGAAAAAAAAAGCTGAAAACTTGGTTGTCATGGGATACAGGCAGAAAATAAAGGGATGGACAAATAAATGTGCACTTTTTCTTTTTTAACCTATAATAAAAGCAGCTTTCAGAAGAAGAAAAACTATTACAACCTCTACATGTTAACTATCTGTCATCCCTAGTCTGCTGCTGCTGCTTTAAACCTCACTTTATAACAACAGAGATGACTTGTGAGTGTTCTGTAATACTTTTAAAAGGAATTACTGGCTGGAAAACCAGAGGTGACAGAAGGTTGTCGTGTTGACTTTAGCACAGCTCCGAGCCTCGCTGAGCAGCTTTGATCATCATCGCTGGTGTCCTCAGAGTCTCTCTCTGGAGGCAGTTTTGTGGAAATCGGTACACCGCTAAGTGGTGACAAATCTAAGAATGTTATCCTCAACTTCTTTTTACAGTCTGCAGAGCTTTTCTCATCTTTCCTGACGCTCCTCAGGTGTGATGAAGCCAGGGAAAAATTTTCACAATTAAGAAATGCTCACTCACATCGTGTCGTTTCGTTTTTCACATGCAGTTCGGCAGGTTTACACATCTGGAATTAAGTTAACAAACATGCATTACAGATGAATGCGTGCTTTCCCTGTAGTCCCAGTGTCTGTTTTTGTATTCAGGACAACACGCCACTGAATTCTCCTTTTATGTTAGGATGATGTACAACAGACTCCTTCAAGGCCAGCAGAGATTACTCTGCAGCTGTAATACTTGGTCTGAAGTTAAAACTCACATCTTATAATATGTGGAGACTTAGGAAGAAGAAAAAGAGGATTGCAGAAGACGCTGTTCTGATCCTGAGCGGGAAAAAAAAGACGGAAGCAGAAAGTGCATTGTTTTCATCTGACTGTGATAACGCTGCACAAACAACATGCCGTCAGTGTTGTTTTGACGATTCTACAAAAGCAATTAGAACGATTTGCTTTCATCAGCATGACAGCCACAGCACGAGTGCACGCAAGAGGAAGCAGAGCAATCAGAGCAGGTTCGTACATGTTTACAGAGCGGGGCAGGTGTCCACCTGCAGGTGAATCGCCCTGCAAATGGATCTGTCACAGCTGCTGGCTCCTCCAGACACACACACCTGCACCCCCACAGAGTCAAACACGCCCGCACCCCCAAACCTGGACCACCAGCCAAAAATCACTGGTTCGGTCGGATCTGAACCAGTGGCTGCGGACAAGTGAAAAACTGTCCTGTTGTCCAACAGATCAGAATCTGAAAGTCTTTTGAAAACCACTGACACATGCTGAAGACTTAAGAGGTGTTATCAGCCGTAAACTTGACAGCCTGCATCTCTGACGGTCTGGGGGGACATTGGTGCATGTGCATATATGACATTATTATTGTTGTTAACTTGGTGGATTATGCTCCCATCCAGACAACATATTTTTCAGGGCGGCAGTCATTGCAAAAGAATAACGTCATGGTAGAAGAGCCCGGCTGCTGAACTGGTTTCCCTGCTGTCCAGACCTTTGACCTACAGGTGGGACTTGTTAAAACATCAAATACAATACGACAAAGCAGATCCAGGTTCAATCCTACATTAGACAAACATTCCTCTCCAGAATGTCTGTCACCTGGTCTCTTCATTTCCCAGATGTGTGTGGACTGTTGTTACAACAGGAGATGTTACACAGAAGCAAACATCACCCTCTAGACAGGTTCTTTTTTTCAATGAATAAAACATTGCTTTATCAGATTTGAGTCATTGCATTGTTTTATTTAAATTTTTTGGGGAATGGAGATGTATATTTTTAGCTTTTGCTCGTTTCATTTGGAAGTCTTGATACAAATCCTGACAGCAGCCAGGCTTTGAACCAACTGTGCCAATCAGCAGCCTGGCAAATCCACAGGTAGGCGGTAGTGACAGACAGCAGTCCCAGGTGACAGCAACATCGAGAGAAAGAGACATGAGAGGTGTGGTGGCTGAAGCACTCAAAGCTGCGACCTCTCAGGCCTCAGGTGGAGGACTCTATCTATCTATCTATCTATCTATCTATCTATCTATCTATCTATCTATCTATCTATCTATCTATCTATCTATCTATCTATCTATCTATCTATCTATCTATCTATCTATCTATCTATCTATCTATCTATCTATCTATCTATCTATCTATCTATCTATCTATCTATCTATCTATCTATCTATCTATCTATCTATCTATCTATCTATCTATCTATCTATCTATCTATCTATCTATCTATCTATCTATCTATCTATCTATCTATCTATCTAAAAAAAACTAGTAACACCTCTGTATTAACTGTTTTAACCCCCCGGGTGACTATCTGGGCTGAAACTGAGTGCATTAAGTTATCATGAATAAAGACGTGACAGATGGTCCAAGTTCAGTAGATTTAAAACACCATTTGCATGCAAGCAGATCAAAACGTACATCAGGAGCCTCGATGCAGAAGTGACACAGGAAAATCGAATGCAGAACAACACAAGAATGATTAAGACGAAACACTAAACGATTATCATAACAGATCATTGCAGCTGTGTGTGACGGCAGAGACAAAACTATTAAAACAAAATATGAGTCAGCACCAACTGCACTCATAAGGAAGGTCCCAGTGTGACTAAGACTAATATTTCCATCACACCTTATAAAAAAAAATGAGAAGGCCCAAAGAAAGCCGGCTTGGTCTGGTTGGCCAGCTGTTGGGGCCCGATTAGGCTCTGCCCATCACTTCAAACATGTTTTCATAAGACAAAAACAATTTCATACGATGAAACACTCTTGAATGCAAGTACGATGAAACGCTGCTCTTCTGACATACATGTCAGAGTGAAGCATGAGATTTTGCTAATGATTTATTTATTGTTTTTTGTGTGAATAATGTGTAAAATTCTACATAGAATACTTATTAATTGCCTTTTTCATTGTACGGTTATACTGTAAGTATAATACAAGACCTCATATACAAACATTTGATTTCATATGGAAGTTAAACCGAGTTCACCCACACACACCACATGCCTCTCCACCTCCTGCTGGAATCAAAGCGCATCAAACACTCACACTGCTGTCGTCTTTACACATCCCACACACACACAATCAGAACGTGTTTTCCATTACATGTTGCTCCACACTCACACGGGTCTCCTGTGATTGTAAAGTCTGCTGTGTCTGTACAGTCAGGTCATCTGAGAGAAGGATTCAGCAGCAAAGAGCTGAAACCCACCAGCCTCGTGCGGCTACTGATGCTGAATACCAAAGAGCCGCTTCCACTGAGAGTAAACACAAGCAGGTGCAGGGTTCATGATGGTTGACAGTGGCGCTGCTTCTGCCTTAAGATGCTGAATGTTATCACAGAGGCGATAATCGCAGGTGAGGAGGACAGAGCTAGTCAGGGTGAAAACGGGTATCTGTAAGTGCTCTAACAGCTTCACCGCAGGTCCCCTGCGGTACACAAGACTGCACCACACGCCCAGCAACCTCCGGCTGCCTTCACACCTCCACCTGAGCTGCAGAGCTGTGATATCTGGCGTTCGCATGTGGATGTGCTGCACTTGATTGATTATTGCACTGTTGGCTGTGTGTTTTTAGACGGTCTTCTGTTCTCACTTTATGCATGTTTACATTTGACAGTCGTGAAAAAAATGGCCTGTTTCAGCGGGGCAGGACTCAATCTAAAAAAAAAAAAATTACCAGACAGTTTCCTGGAGTGGAACATTCAGGTGCATGTTAACACAATGCCAAGGATATTTGGAGACTGCCATCCCTCAGAGAGAAAGATTGTTTACAAGTGGAAAACATTTATGACAGTTGCCAATTTTCCCAGGGGTGAATGTCCCAGCAAGTTCAGCTCATGGTCACAACAGAGATTTTCTGAGGAACTGCAAAAAGCCCAAGACCCATATGCCAGACTCCATAGGCCTCACTGAGCATGTGAAATGTTAAAGTCCGTCCATCCGTCCGTCCGTCCGTCCGTCCGTCCTTCCGTCCGTCCGTCCATCCGTCCTACCGTCCATCCATCCATCCATCCATCAAGGTTCTAGTGAGTTGCAGGACATTAAAGCTCAAGACAATACAACTGAACATAATGTAAGTCCCACCCCCTTAGTTACTGTTGCTAACAGTTATACAATGGAAACTGCTGTGTGAAAATCTTGTGAAGTGTTGAACACAGGACCACTTTTCATGAAGGAGCACTCAGATGGGACATACATAAGCCGTGAAGGGATATACAATAAATCTAAAAGTAGATATAGTTGCTTGTGAGGTTGAGTTAGAGGCTAAATGGATTTAGAGATCACAGTCCAAACAAAGAAGTCTCATCTTACTGTTATTATGTTCCTAGATAACATCCAGGATCAGCTGTTCATGCACTGCAGGGTAAGATTAAATTCATTTACTTTACTTTCTTTTATTTATAAAGGCATAATTTAAAATCTGAAGTTATGAAGGTATCATACTGCTAACTACCCAACACTAGACGTTAAGTTATAATTATGTGTTTGGTGCTTGGTAGCTCCATAATCTGAGGTAAACTCATGATGCCAGTGGAGATTGACTTGGTGCAAATCAGTGGTGTGGGCTAGGGTCTGCCCACTTTGCTGTTGGTCCGCCCAGCGGTGTGGGCTCGGGTCTGCCCACACGGCTGTTAGTCCGCCCAGTGGTGTGGGCTCGGGTCTGCACACACTGCTGTTGGTCCACCCAACGGTGTGGGCTCAAGTGGTCCGCCCAGCGGTGTGGGCTCGGTTGGTCCGCCCAGCGGTGTGGGCTCGGGTCTGTTCACACTGCTGTTGGTCCATCCAGCGATGTGGGCTCGGGTCTGTCCACACTGATGTTGGTCCGCCCAGCGGTGTGGGCTCGGGTGGTCCACCCAGTGGTGTGGGCTCGAGTCTGCCCACAATGCTGTTGGTCCGCACAGCGGTGTGGGCTCGGGTGGTCCGCCCAGCGGTGTGGGCTCGGGACTGTCCACACTGCTGTTGGTCCGCCAAGCGGTGTGGGCTCAGGTGGTTCATTCAGCGGTGCGGGGTCGGGTGGTCCGCCCAGTGGTTTGGGCTCGGGGCTGCCCACACTGCTGTTGGTCCACCCAGCGGTGTGGGCTCGGGTCTGTCCACACTGCTGTTGGTCCGCCCAGCGGTGTGGGCTCGGGTTCTCCGCCCAGCGGTGCGGGCTCGAGTGGTCCGCCCAGTTGTTTGGGCTTGGGTGGTCCATCCAGCGGTGCGGCGTCGGGTGGTCCGCCCAGTGGTTTGGGCTCGGGTCTGTACACACTGCTGTTGGTCCGCCCAGCGTGTGGGCTCGGGTGGTCCGCCCAGCCGTGTGGGCTCGGGTCTGTTCACACTGCTGTTGGTCCGCCCAGTGGTGTGGGCTCAGGTGTTCCGCCCAGTGGTGTGGGCTCGGGTCTGCCCACACTGCTGTTGGTCCGCCCAGCGGTGTGGGCTCGGGTTCTCCGCCCAGCGGTGCGGGCTCGAGTGGTCCGTCCAGTTGATTGGGCTTGGGTGGTCCATCCAGCGGTGCGGCGTCGGGTGGTCCGCCCAGTGGTTTGGGCTCGGGTCTGTACACACTGCTGTTGGTCCGCCCAGCGTGTGGGCTCGGGTGGTCCACCCAGCCGTGTGGGCTCGGGTCTGCCCACACTGCTCTTGGTCCGCCCAGCGGTGCGGGCTCGGGTGGCCAGCCCAGCGGTGCGGGCTCGGGTGTTCCGCCCAGCGGTGCGGGCTCGGGTGTTCCGCCCAGCGGTGCGGGGTCGGGTGTTCCGCCCAGTGGTGTGGGCTCGGGTCTGCCCACACTGCTGTTGGTCCGCCCAGCTGTGTGGGCTCGGGACTGTTCACACTGCTGTTGGTCCGCCCAGTGGTGTGGGCTCAGGTGTTCCGCCCAGCGGTGCGGGCTCGAGTGGTCCGCCCAGTTGTTTGGGCTTGGGTGGTCCATCCAGCGGTGCGACGTCGGGTGGTCTGCCCAGTGGTTTGGGCTCGGGTCTGTCCACACTGCTGTTGGTCCGCCCAGCGGTGTGGGCTCGGGTGGTCCGCCCAGCCGTGTGAGCTCGGGTCTGTTCACACTGCTGTTGGTCCGCCCAGTGGTGTGGGCTCAGGTGTTCCGCCCAGTGGTGTGGGCTCGGGTCTGCCCACACTGCTGTTGGTCCACCCAGCGGTGTGGGCTCAGGTGTTCCGCCCAGCTGTGTGGGCTCGGGTCTGCCCACACTGCTGTTGGTCCGCCCAGCGGTGCGGGCTCGGGTGGCCAGCCCAGCGGTGCGGGCTCGGGTGGTCCTCCCAGTGGTGTGGGCTCGGGTGTTCCGCCCAGCGGTGTGGGCTCGGGTCTGCCCACACTGCTGTTGGTCCACCCAGCGGTGTGGGCTCAGGTGTTCCGCCCAGCTGTGTGGGCTCGGGTCTGCCCACACTGCTGTTGGTCCGCCCAGTGGTGCGGGCTCGGGTGGTCCGCCCAGCGGTGTGGGCATCGTGTCTGCCCACACTGCTGTTGGTATATATATGGTATAGTCACTGGTATAAATATTATTTCTCACCCAAGTTTCTTAAAATATGTGTTAAAAGCAATTCATCTCTTGGCTGCCACAATGCAGTGATATAACACAGAATAAAATAATAGTGTAAACTTACCTTTGGAGTTTGCTCTTGGCTCCTGTGAATGCATTTCACTGTTTTTTGTTTAATTTTTTTTTCAACAAACTTTATATCAAATCCATTTTAATTCACCTTTTGAATGCTTCATTAGACAAAAGAAACGTAAGTCACTTCTCCAGGGCTGCACCTCGCTGAGCTCTGTCTCACCCACCAACAGAACAACAGAAAACATTTTCCTTTCAGTTAAAATGAATTCTACAACCACCTCAGAAACCTTTCTCTTCGTCTCCGTCTCCTTTTTAACGTGCCTCCTGTCCACAGGTACACATGCAGGTTGAGGATGCATCTTTATGGCGGTTCCTCTGCAGGGATTTATGCTCTTTAATAAGCTTTAATGAGCAGGAGCACGCGCCGATCTAAGTGACTCTCATTCATGAAGGTACGCACGTTCTACAACACCTAAACAGCTTTTGATCAGTCCAGAGAACGACGTTTTCCAACTGAACCATCTGACATGAATGTCCCAGAGCGGCGTGCAGTTGATGAGACGAGTAAACGAATTACACGTGCTCACAGCACTGGCCGATTGTGTCTAAATACTTTGTTTGTCTTTGTATGGTAAGTGTGTATCTGTAATTTGTCTGTGAATGTCATCAACTGTCTGAGTCACCCAGCATCCTTAAACGCTCAACCTGACAAGTAAATTAAAGAAAATTGCCTCTGAAGGGATTTGTTGTGGCTTTTTGTTTTGATTTCTGCAGAAAATGCCTCTTATTTAAGACATGGCAAGAACATAGAGTGTGTTTAAATGCAGGGCATTTCTTCGTCTTTGTCCTAATATCAGCTGTTGGCCTCTGTCATGACTCTTTCAAAAGTCTGATCACACCTGAGAATGTTATTTAATTACTCCTATTTTTTTTTTTCAATTTAGTTTGTGGTTGTAAAGCTTCTCAGACATAATCATTTCTTTGACATTTAGTGCAAACATAGCTGCAGCTGAGTTTTAGCTGCAGCTATGTTCAACTCCAATTACAACAAAGTCGGGAAACTTTGTAAAACGTCAATTAAAAAGTAATGCACTGAGATTCAAATGTCATAAACCCACATTTCATTTTTATCCAGAAAACACAGGAAGCTCATCACAACAAAGTTGACATGTTGGCGTTCACTAGGGGTGGCAACCCCTCCTCTTTTAATCCACACACACGCCCACAAACACGCCCACACACCTGCCCACACACACACACACACACACACACACAGGCAGTAGTTACTGTCAAAAGTTCTAAAAAACTGTGACAACCACTACATCCAGAAAATCAAATACTTTAAACCACAAGGAGAGAAAAAAAATATTTGAGCAGATAAAACAAGCAAACAAACAAAAAACAAACACTCACAGGGACTGAGGAGACACAGGTGCAAACAATCAGAACATACCAGACCAAGGGAAGTAAAATAAAACAAACCATGGAACAAGTGAGAAAAAACTTTATCCAGATTATCCACTTATGAAATCAAGACACCAAAGAACTAGAAAATATGAAATATAAACCCAAAATACATGAAAAATAGCAACAACATACAGAACAAGGTTTGATTGTGTTTATAGACTTTTAGGATGAATAGCAACTGTTTTGAATGTTTTCTTCTTGTAAATAATCTTTCCTACAGTAGAATGTTGAATGTCTTCCTAGAACTATCTGCTCCAACATTTGGTTCTCAAAGACCACTGCTTATGTCTTAATCCAGTGGCATTGTGTAAGCACACACCTGAACGCTCCCAAACAGCAACCATGTGCGGTTCCTGCTGATGATCATTTTCTCATCAGGTGTGCCGATACACACACACCTACGGGCAAGTTATACGTTGTCATCTGAGGTTGTATTGGCCTAATACCCAGTATAATAGGGTTTTCATTACGTTTGTAAACAAGCAAATACAGGATTAAGAGAGACGAATCCAAATTGTGTATGACTGTGGACTGGAGCGTTCTACAGATACATAAAACCTTTGGTGAAACGGCCTGAAATGTTGTAGCAGGAAATGATGACAAACCATCACTTTATCAACAGGTGACTACATTAAAACCACAAGTACGTCATATTTTCCCCTTTAGATTTCTTTCTGTCTTTATTTCCCTTTCTAAGTCAAGATTTTCAGCTCAGATTAAAATAAATTGCTTCAGTGTGTCTGACGGCGCGCTGGCAGATTTGACCAGCTCGTTTGATCCAGAGCAGCTTTGATCACGTTTCTGTGTCCATGCTGCGAGTGTCTGGCCTCAGCTGCCAGAAGCATGCCAGAGTGAAGAAACACGAATCGTCTCCAAAGTCTGCCGTCCTTTCAGCAGCACTTTGTGTTTTGTCACATCAAGATCTGTGCTTGCAGAGGAAATTGGAGCCAGTGCTCCCTTTTCATCTTTCCACTTCCCACTGACTCTAATTAGCAACATTCAGATACACAAACATCTACCTTTCAGCATCAAATGTTTCCTCCAATGAAATATGACCCCAATTTTACTGTGCAGCTCTACACTAAGATATAATGATGCATTAAATTGGAATTAATAACACACAAACGTGCAAAGTAAAGTGCAATTATTAGGTTTAGAATGGAAAGAAATGCGAAAATGAATGCACATGAAAGGATGCAAAAATGTTTATACTCAAGATGTCTAAATGTTCAAAGCATCCACTTTTCTCTCCAGCTTCCACCCTTAAAGGGTGAAGCAGGAGGATGTGAAGGTGGGCTTGTTTTCGCTTCATGAAAGCGTAATTTCAGGCGACGCTCGCCAAACACAGAAGAAGAGACTGACTCAGCAGAAATCAAAGGAGAAGACAAAGGAGTTGACAACCGGGTGAATTTTAATCAGATTTGAGTCAGCAGCTTTTTACAAATGCTGTCTGTCCCTGTCATATAGATGAGCGGAGGGATGGAGCATGTCTTGGTTAACCTGCAGCAAACACCTGCTGGAGGTGCAGAAACTTTACCTGTAGGTGCCGTTTCCAGCGTCTTATCGTCTCAGTTCAAAGGGAAACATTTCCTCATACTTTTTCTGACAGCACCAGTGAATTCACATCTTGTACCAACATTTCACAGAAAAAAACCTGTAACCGGTCATGAAAGTAAGAGAAGACTGTTGTGATTTAATGAAGTTGAGCTGGGCAGCTGGACACACGGGCCGGACTAAAAGAGCAGGTCTTACGGAAGCAGAACCAGAGCATCACGTCTTCTGGTGGATGCAAGTGGACGTCACTGGCTTCACACACCTGTTCTACTACAACCCCAGTTACCAACAAGTTGGAATACTGTGTAAAATGTAAATAAAAACACAATTGAATTATGTGAGAATCTGGTGAATCCATGTTTTATTTACAGTACAACAACTGAGGAGATGTACCATCTCAAGAATAAACGAGGAGACGTTTAATGTGGATGCAGCAACACAGCTGGAAAAATGGCTCAGGCTGATGATCGCCAGAGTGCAGCGTCTCCTCTTCTTTTAACATCATTCCATATTCATGTGGGACGTGATGTGAGAGGAGTCTTGTCCCATCCTTGTCTGATAATAGTAAAAGATTGGAGCTGCTCAACAGTCCTGGATCGTCTTTATTATCAAATTCATAATGAGCTGATTCTCACGAAATGGTCAAATGTATTGTTTTAGACTTTTGATATGTTTTAAGTGTTCTGCTGTGAATAAATGTTACGTTATATATGTGAGATTTACAAATCACTGCACTCTGTTTTTATTTTATTTTACACAGCATACCAACTGTTTTGGAATTGAAGTTGTATTTCCAACTCCCAAACACCAATAAGCTGGTCAAGTACAGCAGTTGATTGACATTTGTGTTGAAGTTATTCAGGTTGTGATTACTGATCAAACATAATTGACTTTGGATGGCAGACAGATGGCAGATTGGACCCTCTGGCGCCAGTTGACACAATCCGACAGGGATTAGATTTGTGTTGCAGCAGCAAAGCACCACAGACATTTTACCTGTTTTTGATTGTCTTCGTTTGTATAGAAGAACTATTTCCACATGTATGAAATAACTGGAATTATGTCTATTATTGCATATCCATATATTTCCTAGATGTTTTGCTCAATTTGCTTCTTCCCAATCACAGTTCATTTCAAAGCTGAGGCGTTCCCAGAGAGCTGGGTAGATGTGGAGTAACAAACATGATAAAGGAAGCGTTTTATCTTTAAGTTATTAATAAAGATAAAAACGGCCATAAATGGAACATCTTAATGGCACTTGTATTGAATGCATTCATTATTCATAGATGATTAAAATATATATATTTAAACTGCTACTCAGGAAGTGCGTTTAACTGCAGCTCCTCCACTGACCACAGGGGGGCGGACAGGCAACTCAAATGTTAAGACTGACGGAAAAACACTTAATGTTGTATATTTAGAGAAGCATTTGCACCCTTGCCCGGTCATCTGTACCCATTCACACTTCCTTTATGAAATGGGTCTGGTATCCCCCCATTCACAGCCATTTCCACCAGTACAGAGCCACTAAAATCCGTTTCCACTCTGAACAGCAGCGTTGTGACTTTGTAGTCAGATGAAAAGTTTTTGTAAAATCAATGCCATCATGTAAAGACCAATTTAAATGGAACAGAAGTAAAATATGGTAAAGTACTTGCTATTAGCCACAGGTGGAGTAATAACGGTTGGCTTCAACTATCACAGCGTGGCCTCCACCACTAGAGGTTTGACCATTTGGATCAGAACAAATTTAGGACAGGATCAAGCCTCAGAGATAGAACAGCAATAAATGTGTTGAAGGGAGAACTTGGCTTGACTCCGAATCCGAGTAGGAGAGTATACATGTGACTCCCACGCTTATAAAAGTTACTTGAGGACTGACTACTTCCTGGTATCTGGTTCAGTCGCTGAATGGACAGTAATATAGGGGTCATAGCGATACCTGATCACGCACTGGTAGCATTGGTTATAGATCCAAACTCTGCGAAATGTAAAACTGGGAGATGGAGAATGAAGACTAGCTTTTTACAAGATGAATAATTTACTACAAAACAAGGAAAAAAGTATAGCTCATAGTTCATGGGGAGAAAAAGAAAAGCACAGCAACAGGAAACAGGGATGGCTAAATTGGACCAACAGCTGATAGAACATTAGGACACTGTAAGTAAAGTTTGTCAACTAAAAGTCCAGCTTCAGGAGAAGAGCACAGTGTCTACTTAGACGTGGAGCTCATTTTTATGAACATAGTGAAAAGACAGGAAGATTGTTTGCAAGACAGCTCAAACATCAGAACAGAAATAATGTTATCACTGCAGACTCATCTGACGACTTCGTCCAAAGAGACTAACACAACTTTTAAACTTTGTACACTTTTATGAAAATGTGTATACTTGTGTTAGCTCTGAGGATTTAAACGCTTCCAGAAGGTGAAGCTACCACAGGTCCCGCATGAGGACAAGAGCAGCCGAGATGCCTCTAAAGCAGAGGCTGAAGTAAGAACATCAATCACGGGCACGAAAAATGGGACGTCTCCAGGGGTGGATGGTTTCCCAGCAGAATATTACAGAAATCATATAGATATACTCAGTCCAATAATACTGACAGAAGCACGCTGAACTAACACAATACCATGCAGCGTTAAACTAATGAACTTCTGAAGTCTGACTGTTCCCACAAAAACCCTCATACCATGAAAGATCTCAAACGACTGAGTTTCCACATGAGATTGATTTGAATTTGTCAATAGGAAATCTGTTTTTATTTATTTATCTGCATATAAGACAGATGGGATGGACAATAGGTTTACTTCATAAGTTGTTCACGTTGCAGTCATTTACCAACCACCACCACAACATTATCAATAAAATCACATCTTAAAAATAAATAAAAATCAAAGAAATACATCATGTCAAAAATGCCCTAAGAATTACAGCCATAAGTGTAGTACTATACACAAAGAAATAATCATAATAATAAACATGTAAAAGAGAACTATTTGCAGTACACATGTGGTTGTTACACTATGAACATTTATCGTTACCTGTCCAGTCTGAGACATCAGTTTCAACATCTGATGTGTTGTTATGATCTATTGGGAGTAAAATGTCAGCCTATGAGATTTGGAAATCCTTGCATTCTGTTTTTATTTAAATTATACACAATGTCTAACTAAAAATAATCGACATAGTTGACAAAAACTGATGACTAAATTTGTTTTACCAATTTAATAATGGATTATTAGGTGGTTGCATCAGCACAGGCGTGTTTCATGGATGATGGTAAGTTTCCCTGCATGCTCTCTGTCGGCTGGTGGGAGTGTCTTATCTGTGAGTGGAGGTGTGTCTGTGTGTCTGGGAGGTCGTCGGGGCAGAACTCCACCGCGAGCAGCACGGAGAGCAGAGAACATTGTAAATGTGTCACCAAAAACACATTTGCTGCGTTTTGTTTTGTTTTAGACAAAACTGTTCAAAGCTTCTGGAGGTTTGCTCAGCGTACTGTCATCTTTATGTCTAAGGTATCATTCGGTACGCCATCGGAAAGCTGTCGTTTTCTACTTTGAGAAATCATTTTAATTTTTGATTTTCACCATCCATTTAAGCTTGATTTACACTTCTGTGTCAGGCTACAGCACAGGTGTGAATCCGATGGTGAAGGTCATAGCATAGCCTTTTTTTAATTTTCCTGCCGTTATTTCTTCTTTGTCATTTTCAGGTGGGGTAGATCGATAGTTTGCTGCAATGTTTATCAGCTCCCACTCACATAACATAACTTTATTTGTTGTGTTGCTGCCGCATGTCTGAGCTGCAAACACAACGTAAACAAACTGAAACTGCACTGCGAGCTACATTACTGCAGAAAAAGAACCGACACTGGCGTCTAGCAGTTGGTGGTGTAATCATAGAGCTACACCAATAACACAGAAATATAAACAATGCCCTGCGAAGCTGCTACTACGGTATAATTCAAGTTTAGGAATAATGGTAGTGAGAAGCTTGTCATACGTGTGTGACAGGCTGGTGAAGCTCATCTCACTGTGCTAGAACTTCAGACAATCCTCCGTCACCGTAACGACTCCTACAGCGCCTCTTCTCTGCTTTCCGGTCTTCTTTTCCTTTCAGTCGTTCCCGTCAGCGATTTATCTCCACCTAACCCTGTCCTCTGCATCCTCTTCTCTCACACCAACTACCTTCATGGCCTCTTTCATTTCCAGTAGTTCTTTAATTTTCTAGATGTCTTAACCAGTCTAGGAGTTATGGTTATGAGAGGTACTCTGCCAAGTCCTGCTGCCGACGACAGGATGGTCAAACGGGTTTTAACTTGACTTAACTTTAAAGGCTCTGAGAAGCAAAGTTTGTTCATCACACAAGGTAAATAAATCACATATTTCTGACTGAAGAAATCATTTTCAGTGTTTTCTTGTTAGTTGGCACATGCGTTATACAATTATAACCAAATTTTGAAAACTAATACCTAAATAATATAGTTGAAGATGGTAAGCAATTAACAGTCAAATTATCATTTACTCAACTTTAAAAATAGTCGTATAGTTGCAGCCCTACTGATCAGACTCTCAACCTTCATACATAAACTGTGGTCTGCTTGTCAGGTAGCCGGTAAACCAGGTGATGGTGGAGGTGTCCACCTGTGTCTTCTGGAGTTTCTTACGTAGTGATGCAGGCTGGACGGTGTTAAATACACTGGAGAAGACAAAGAACATGATCCTTGCTGTGCTGCTGCTTTGTCCAGATGACTGTGGGTTTGTTGAGGCAGGTGTACGAAGACGCCTTCAACTCCGACTCCACAACAATAAGAAAACAGCAGTGGGTCCTGGAAGGTGCTTGTCTGCTCACTCAGGTGGCCAATAACAGTAAGAACTCGCTCATACAGGAGAGGCCAAGAGCCTCTGCTCAAAACAATGAAGATGGCTGCAGAATTGCTGACAACGCCACAGATCAACAGGTTTTACTGTAAATCCTGTAAAACAGTCATTCACAGGTGTTCCCGCTCCACTGCAGCTTGTCTTCATACTCCTCTGCCCGTCGCTCTGCCTACATCACGTGCATCATTTCTGTGATTGGTTGTGCACCTATCCAGTCCCGTCTAGGAGCAGTTTCTTCTGCATCCACTGCTAGATTATCACACCCAGGAAATCAAAGTAGAATCCAGAAGAACCAGACTTACTTTTAATCACCCTGCACTTTTCTGTCTGGAAACTTTGCATGACGCTTCTGTATTTTTAAGATAAAGCATGCAGCGAGGTTTGACACAGGAACAAATACAGCTAGAAGGTTGTGTTTTCTCCGCCACACATCACGGCCAGGTGGAGGGAAGCTGGTGAGGAATCATGTTGTTGTTGCTACGTCTTTGCTGGCGGTCACAGTTGAACAAGCGTGCCTCTCCCGCTGCTCGTGTAAAACATCAGTGTTCATGTGCAGAACCTTCACATGCTGTTGAATTCAAAATGAACTCATATCTCATTACTCAGGAATGAAAGATTTCATGTTGCCTCAGTGAGATGAAGGTGGTGCATGTCGTAGTATAGGACTTGAAAAGAAGCAGCGGCGTTTGCTGCGCTCAGCTCAGGTCACAGACAGGAAGTACAGGAGGACAGACTGCATCATGTTTACAGTGAGCATGACAACGCTTCATCCCAGGTCTCAGAGATGAACAAACCCTCGCGGTTTTCCTTTTCCTTTTTGTTTGTTTGTTTTACAACTTTCAAATAAATGTCTCTCTGGTTCATGTGTCTAACAAACTTGGAGGATGAACACATATCCACCTGGGGGGTGGGGGATATAAAAGTGCTTTTGAGGCCTCGTTTTCCTCATACTACGCTGCGCCACGTTGTGTATTGATGGAAAACAGACCCAGATCCACACGGCCACCATAGTTTGACGCTAATTCATGTTTCTTTACATTCCTTCTGATCAAATCCATCCAAAAATCCTAATGTCAAGAACAACATCTAAAACAGGTGCAGCTGGAGCTAGAACGAGGACTGGCAGAGTTCTGCTGGAACCTGCGTCACTCGGAGAGGTTGGACCCATTGCTGTGAGGCCAGCTGTCAGCATCATGGGATGAGAGACTGAAGGTCCCAGCAAACCTCTGTTGGAAAGGTCCTCCAATGATCCACAGTGGTTTCTACACCAGACGCCCAGAGCTGCCACAGACATTTTTGACAGGACCTCCTGTGTTTTTCGGTGGGGGACCCTTCCAGTCAGTTCCTGCTCATGTAGGCTGGAAAACATTGGCTTCCAAACCCCTCTTCAGAAACCTGTGACTGACATCCCGAAGGATTCGTCTAGGCTTGTTATACACTCTACAAACCCTGCAGTTCAACTCATCCATCAGGATGCGCCCTCCTTCCACCCGAGCTTTGCTGTGGTGTTATTTTTTGTGCCAGTCCATTTAGCTGAATCTGCTCCCACGCACCAGTTCTTGCACCACAAAGCTTCATTATAGCAGTTGGTAGACTATCTGATGTTCCACTGATTTTATGGGTATGTGTGACATCACATGTAGCTTATGAGCCTTTGGTGATGTTAATTTTGGCCTAATAATTAGATTGTGTTTTTGCAGTTTTGACTCTTGGCGTTTATATTAAATTGCAACTATATGACAGATTTTAGTAACTCATGGAAGTTATAAGGACATCCTTTCAAGTCTTCCATCCATCCATTATCTATACCCGCTTATGCCTTCTCAGGGTCACGGGGGTTTGTCGGAGCCTATCCCGACACATAGTAGAGAGGCGGGGGTCCACCTGGACAGGTCGCCAGTCCAGCGCAAGGCCACATACGAGACAGACAAACATGCACGCTCACACTCACATTCACATGTAGGATCAATTAACCTGCATGCATGTTTTTGGACTGTGGGAGGAAGCCGGAGTAACCGGAGGGAACCCACGCAAGCACAGGGAGAACATGTAAACTCCACACAGAAAGACCCACCGGGCCAGGAATCGAACCAGGAACCTTCTTGCTGTGAGGCAACAGTGCTAAGTGTTTGATTAGATGGCTTAGATAAAACTGTCAAATCAGCTTTGTCCTAAATACCTAAATAGTATTTAATTCCTGCTGCCCCGTCTCCCACCCTAGACTTGGCTGGAGCTTCAGTCCTTGATTCAGACCCAGATCCACTTACTAAGCCAGTCTAAGATCTTGTGTCTAAGACCCAACCCCAGACATCAGTCGTCCTCTAGCTCCTGTGTGGGAATCTTTGTTAGTTCCTGTCCCAGTTCAGTTCCTCGGCATACGTTCCTCTGGCCACCTGTCCTCTACGGTCATTCACATTACCCTTTTCCATTTTTGTACCTTTTTTGTGCCGATCTCATTTGTTGCACCAGAGTAATTTCCAGCCGTTTGCTGCCATTTTCCCTAGAACATTGGGATCCTGCTCATCTTCCGTGACGTTTTCTTCTGGTCCTGCCTCGTCCTCTTCCTTTTCCAAGATGTCATCTGCCTCCACACAGACGTTGGAGGATGCAGCAAGCTCCAGCAACCAGAGGAGCAGACGGAGGTCGGATCTCCAGGACCCGCAGGGAGATGGCGCGCCAGTATGTTTCTATGATGCTTCGTCTTAGCAAAAAGATGACTGTGTATTCAAGTGTACTACAAGTAGACTTATTTTATATAAGTATGCTTGGCTTATAGTGAAAAGTATAAAGAAAAGTCTAAGTACATCATTACTACAACTTACACTTAAATACTAAACCTTATACTTTAGTATACTTTTTACTACTGCCACAAAAGTATTAATACTGAGGATATCTTGATGAAAGTACAGAATAAAGTCAAGTCCTCTGACAAAACCTCTGACACGTCCATTTAGTATTGTACAGTTTTCTGTTTTTATTTTACTAAAGTGAAGTTCTTCAACAAAAGGTTGAACCTATTCATGTTCTGGGTGGATGGTTTTTCTAGCTTTTCTGGGAATTCTCTCCACGACAGGAATGCTCTGACTATTTGTGAAGGGACAAACTGTTCCATGAAAATACTTCATGAGAGTCCAGACTGGCTTCAAATGACAAGGTTGATGTAGCCCATAATGGCCCCCATTGTTTGACACTTTGAGCAGTGTGTGTCAGTAAGTGTATATTGAGAGTCATGTTTTTCCCATGCAGTCTTTGGAAGAACAATTACTTTTTTTTCTTCAGCTCTAGCTCTGCTATCAAGACGCTTTTGGCCTTAATGGTATCCTGCAAAAATGTATATATGCCAAACAGCAGCAGCAACAAGTGGTCACAAAAATGTTGCAGGTGGTACGTCTCTTAAAACAGGTAGAGAATAGAAACGAGGAGGAATGCTCACCACCAGAACTTCCTTTCAGTTAGTGACCTTGGTGTCCCCATAACAGGCACAAGTTATGTTGCCATGATTCAGATAAAGGTTTTGTAGTTTACTGCTACTAAAGATAAACTACGGAGTGAACATGAGACATCAAATGTCATACTGCAGAGGTTAACATGATTTCATTCAATTCAAAAGTCTGTATTTCTAACCTGATTGAACATTCTTAAGGAAGGTAAGACAGCTTTTGTGGCAGCAGCTGTCTTGACATGTTTAAAAAGACAAAAATAAAAAATGATGAACTCCTACCCCCTGAGCTCAATACCGCGTTTTCAGATGGATCCTATGAGTTGGGGAAGTTTGAAATGCAAGACCAAAATAGAAATAGTTTTTTTAATATGTGTGTGACACACACACAACATTGCAAATTTGATATATTTTTATATTTATGGTTTTCATAATATTTATACAAGTGACATTTCAATGCAACTGATTATTAGAGCCCACACACAAAGGAACACCAACTGAAGCGCTTTGAGGCATGACGTCAAGTACTTTCTTGCATCCTCGGAAGTTCACACTTGGCAAGAACACAAGACCCGACGTTCCTGGGAATTAAGAAGTGGCCATAGATTCTCTGGCGGGGGACGGTGCAGGACGGCCGTTTGCCCTCAGTGTTGGTGGCTTATTTTGCAACCTGACTCAGAAGTTTCTACACAACGTGAGAGCAGCTTGGTCACCAACCAACCATTAGAGAAACACTGAGGTGTAACCACACTACGGCCTGAGACAGCAGCAGTCCAAGTTGTTTCCACGATTTGTGAATGGGAAAGACGGCAAACAGGAAATATTTTAGGGATGAAAATGCCAAGTTAAAATTAAAAAAGGTAAAAAGGACAGCTAGTGTTGTATGGTAATTACTTTCAAAAAGAAACAAACAACTTCCAGTAACATAATGAAAAACAAGGGAGGGAGCCAGTCGAGGGGAGGCAGCGTTCCCAAGACTGTGTCCTGGCAGTTCAACCCACCGTCACACGTGTGCACACCGCAGTCGTTGATTCACTGTGCCAGTGCCCACTTCGTTAATGCCAAGAAACCAAGAACACCTGAATTATAACCCACTGCCCATTTATTTTGTGCCAACTCTTACGTAAACGAGTCCGAGATGATTAACACCCACAAAAATGACTCGTAACAGCCAGGGGCGTTCTGACATCAACCGGCGGTGAGAGACACCAGCACCAGGCAGACGGCAGGCCGGTTCAAACTGGCCAATATGGCAAACAAAACACTCGACTAAAACCTGACAAAACACAAACATAAGTCGGCACAACATTTAGGTAAAACTTAAAAAGAACATCACCAACCTTCAGAGTTTGGAAGCGTTACCAGGTAACCAGCAGGCAGGAGAAACTGGAAGAAAGACCTGTGGCCGCAGGTGAGTTAAATATCCTGGGGCTGATAAGGAGGGGCTGACCCAGATCTGTTGGAGGCGCATTCACAACTCAGGAAATCAAAAGCAAGCCTGAGCAGAGCTACTACAGCAATCTAAATAGATAAATATTCTCTCTTCACATGGGTCCCGCTGGACTTCCACGCGCTCTGACATTCTGTCCACTCCACTAACATTCGCTCTTGTATCAGACTGGAGTAAAGACATTTTTGGGAACATGTTTGACTGACCGACTGCTCTATGAGCGAAAGTTCGAAATGGTT